>CAOKZL010001047.1:0-435421 GCA_948472985.1 Iguana delicatissima
GGCCATCCCTCCATATTCCTATTGCTGTTGCTCCGGCCTCTGAGGGAAGGAAAAGTGTCCAGCTTATACTGGTCTTAACCCCCTGCTCTGCATCTCCTTTTCCTTGTGTGTCATGACTTATTCGGATTATCACTTTGAGGACAGAGGAGTGTCAAATTAAGGATTTGTAAGTCTCTCTAGGAGCCTTTTCAGCTGAAGGATGGGGGATAAATACACTAAATAAATAGCCTGCCCTATATCCAAAGATTTCTGATGTAAATCTTTTGACCAAGCAATGTACGGATTGCTTCCTCAAAACATAAGGGGTTTCCATTTGTCCCCATAAATATCTCAGGCACTGGCCTGGCTCCTTAAACCTGTCACTTAAATGAAGCACTTCTGCTGTCTGCACTTGCCTGTCTACTCAATGGCCCTTTCCACACATGGAGGGAGAAACGGGGTAAAATGCACAGAAACGGAGCTTACCAGAAGCCGGGTAAGTCCGTCGCCACAAGGAGCAGTGTGAGTTCGCTGCTCCACACTCCTGTGGCATCCGGCAGCGTCCGGTGGCGTCCAAAATGGTGGCTTACGACTGGCGGAGGCTCTCCACCAACCGGAGAAGCTCGCCAGCCGGAAACCCGCCCCCTGGCAGATCTGCAGGCACGCACTTGCGCACGCCTGCAAATCTACACCGGGGCGCTGTGATGGGGTAGAACGGGACTGCACGCTCGTGTTTTATAAAAACCACTTGAAAAGTGGCGCCACCACTTCCAGTCGCTTCAGGGCGGTTTGAGGTGTAGAACCTCAAAATTATAAATGCCCCAGCGCACTCCACGGTGTAGACGACCTCCGTTAAAGGTCGCTCTACACCATTTTAATTACCCTGTGTGAAAAGGGCCAATGTTTATTTTCTTTTCGGGTTACCAGTGACAGTCTACATTTCCCCTAGCAAATACCAAAGTCAGCAGGCTGAAGCAAGGATTCATGGATCAATAACTCACTAAAGACAGTAGCGGTTAGTTGTTCGCGTCTCAGTGGGAGACAGGTTAACTCCAAACTTTAAGTTGAACCTATTTGAGGCACAGGGCTTAGCACCTAGGATTTTTTAAAGTTTTGACTAAAATCTAGAATGGATTTTTTGCCCCTGTGATATAGAAGCGTCCCAGCTGCCACTAGGTGGATGAAGAGCCAGCATGGTGTAGTGGTTTGAGTTTTGCACTACGGTCCTGGAGACCAGGGTTCGAATCCCTGCTTTGCCATGGAAACCCATTGGGTGACCTTGGGAAAATCACACTCTCTCAGCCTCAAAGGAAAGCAAAGGCACTTCCCTCCAAAGAAATCTTGACAAGAAAATCCTATGATAGGTTTGCCCAAGGGTTGCCATGCGTTGGAAGGAACTTGAAGGCACACAACATCAATAGTGCTCAGGCCAACTGTAGACACTATGATTGTTTCTTTTGGACTATAGGCTTTCAGACTGGGAGATGTGGGTTTTAGGTTTATAAACAGGAGCATGAGGAGATTCAACCTTCATAACACCCCTTTCCAGAAACAGACTGGGCCTTCTGCATTCTCACATTTGAACATAACTACAATTTTGTAAAATCATTCAGGACATATAAATCAAACCAGGCAACCAATCTGTGTTTGGCATATAAACATCTTTATTAGGAAATGCAGAGAGGATCGTTTTATTTTAACTTAAGACCACCGATATCAAAAGGGATTAAAAACACAATATTTCCCAATATAGCTATACATTTATTACAAAATTATACATACATCCAATATTATTGATACCTCTGAGGCTGCATAGCTGGCTGAAGTGCGCAGGGATTTAACATACAATTAGTACCTTCTTTGTTTTCAATGCAGTAGATACAGTTAATCAGTTTATTCTGAATTGTCAGAAATATGTGCGTTGGAGCTGCCTTCCAATATGCAGAAACTGGAGTCTGCCCTAGACTATGTCCAGATGCTAACTTTAGTAGTAATATCTATCACATTCCTTGTAGTATTCCTGTTGCTCAAGCACCAACCCTGGATCTGTTGTATGTTACTTATGTTGAGGTACTAGATATGTACAAATCTACAGATTCCACATGGATATAGATATATTCCCTTCCCTTCCTCCATGGATAGTCCATGCTTGGTTCTACTGGTTCTGGTTTCAGACCAATTCCGATCTACCCTTTTCTTTGCTTATTTTTTCCTTATGCGTTTCTGTATGTGCATATGTTTGAAATTATGTACATTGCTTAAACACACTGGCTAAGGCATGTTTTGCATGCATTTGAAATGTGTCCATGTTTCTTTGCACACTTTTCAGATGTTCCAGATGCATCTGCCACCATCCGTCAACAAGATTCCAGCGCACAAACTGCTGCCACCCTGTGGCCAGTCTAAAAAGTGCAGATGAAGACAAACGGGTCAAACCTTGGATTGAAAATAAATTCCTCACACATTCCTGTTCAAAGGAAAGCAGGGGCAGGGCGAGGAGATATGGAATCAGAAGAGAACAGCCTTGATGCGGGGGAAAGCCATCTTTCTCTCTCTCTCTAAACTGCATGAAACATTCAAGCAGATCTTCAAACCACCACTACCAATGTTCTTTAGTAGTATGGCATGAGGAGAAAGCAGGCTTGTATGCATTCACCAGTGTTAAACAGCTGAAGGAGCAATCATGCTACAGGCTCACCCTGAAAAGTACAAAATGTAGAAGCAACTTTTCTTTTTCTAATGTCAAAACATCACATATAAAAGGGAAGAGAAGAAATGTATGCCTACATCAGAGGCACTGGGCAATTGATGTCTGGGACAATAGCAGAAAAAAAACAGTTTGTACACACCACTCTTAATTCCACAGGCATCCCTCAGTTGTGGAGCGAGGGCCAGAAAATTTCAATTATGCATCTCTCTCACTAATAACCTGTTTCTTAAGGAACAGAACACAGACAAAGCTGTGGTCTAGGTGGGAAGGATTTGTAGGTGAGATGTTCTCTTAACTTAGGGATGGACAACTGTGGATCTCCAGAAGTTACTGAACTCCCATCAGCTGTAGCCAGCATAATTAACAGTGAGTGATGATGGGAGCTGCAGCCCAACAACTTCTGAAAGACCACAGTTTCTCTTCCCCTGCCTTCAGTCCCTAAAAAATGACTTCATTCCAAATGGAACAGACATCAACTATGACAGTGATAGCCTACATATCCCTGGACCTTTTGTTCTTACTAATACAACACATTTTCCCATCGGGGTGTGCAAGATATACATCTAACAAACCCCTGTAAAATTTCACCAGCAGTAGTGGAAAAAATTCACTGATGGCTTGCACTGTTATTAAAACATTTTCAGTCTCTCTTAAAATGCATCAGTTCTTTTGCATGAGAGAGAGCCTCAAATTTTCCCTCAGGTTTTGCTTTTGATATATATTCAGTGTTGAATCTTACTAAGATGTTGAATCTTACTAAAAGTGATTTTGCCTTTCAAATTCTTTGGGCATCTTTGACCCATATAGGGCCTTCCCAATCCACCTCCGATTTCACTTTAAGTGGAATTTGGTCGTAACTCTCATTTCTAATTGTCAATATTAATGATAAATAAATAATATTTATCATTTTATTGCTAAAAAGATAAATGAATTTTAAGAGATCCCATCCTGAGCTTGAAATATTGCATGGAGTTGGGCAGTGGCGTATCTAGTATAAACAGGGCCTAGGGCAAGCATGAAAGTTGCACTTCCACCTTCTTACCCCTATCCCACCCCTACATGCACAGCTTTTTTGTGCCCCCCTGATACTGGTGCCCGGGGCATGTACCCTACTTGCCCCACCCTAGATACGCCTCTGAAGTTGGGTTTGACTATCTTTGACTGCCCTTAATGCATTTAATATCCATCTTGGCAATCATTATCATCATAATCGCTTAATGGTTTGTTGTGATCAATGTCAAACATCAGCTTTCGGCTTTCAAGCTCCATGCTTCTTGACCAGCTATCATCTTCTGTACTCATTGTGTCCTCTCTGGATGGACTATCTCTTTCTATAGAATGACCGTTTTCCTCTTCTGTGGCTTCACTGGTCTCTGCTGATCGGCTCTGTTGGCCCTGCCACTCCTCCGACTTAAGGTCATCATCATGCCAATCACTGCTTTCGCTACTGGCACTTTCATGGGAAGCTCTGCTGCTCTCAGATGAGGTACTCTGAGACAACCTGCTATCAGCCTGGATGGATTCACTGGTGTCCTCAGCTGATTCTTCACTTTCTTCTGTAGATCTACTCTTCTCACTTGATCTGCTGGGATGTCTCTCAACCTCTCTGGATTCACTGCCTCTTGGCGCCATATTCGATACCTCTTCAATGGAGTAACTCCTGTGCTGCTTAGATTTGCTGGTACTGTGTTCATTTGATTTGTCACTGATTTCTTTAGATTTTTCCTCAGCTTTCTTATAGGAGCCCCTGCTATCTTCAGTAGATTCACTCTTTGTGTCTTCTATAGACACCGTGTCGTCACCTTCTCTAGACTGACTGTTCTCATCTTCTCTAGACTGGCTAGCCAGGCTGGTTTCTCTGGATTGGCTCTGTGAAACATCTTCTGTGGACCAACTATGCTTATCCTCTTCCCTGGACCGACTGTGCTTATTGTCTTCCTTGGAATGACTACGCATCTCTTCCCTGGAATGGCTGTGGACATCTTCTCTGGAATGGCTCTGAATGTATTCCCTGGACTTGCTGTGCTTATCATCTTCCCTGGACTGGCTGTGGATGTCTTCCCTGGAATGGCTATGTGTATGTTCCCTGGACTGGCTGTGCTTGTCTTCCCTGGACTGGCTGTGCTTGTCTTCCCTGGACCGGCTGTGCTTGTCTTCCCTGGACCGGCTGTGCTTGTCTTCCCTGGACCGGCCGTGCTTGTCTTCCCTGGACCGGCTGTGCTTATTATCTTCTCTGGACTGGCTGTGTCTCTCATCTTCTTTGGAATGGCTGTGCCTATCATCTTCCCTGGACCGGCTGTGCACATCTTCTCTAGAGTGGCTTTTGAAGGTCTCTCTAGACTGGCTGTGACTGTGGCCCCTGGATGAACTCTTTACAGTCTCTTTGGACCGACTGGTTGCATCTTCCCTGGATCTACTGAGAACATTTTCTATTGACTGACTAACATCCTCAACAGATTGGCTGTTTTCTTGAGAGACAACATCATCCTCTTGCTGGGATTTGCTCTCATCATGTTCAGGACTCTGATCTTCTTCAGAATCAGCATCAACATAATGATATACTTTCTGAGCAAATTGTTCCATTACTTTGCTGTGATGTTTGGCTCTCACTTTCCCTTTTACTCTGCTGCTTTCTTGACTGCTTTCTTTTGAATGAAAATCCCCATGGACCATGTCAGAGCCAATGTCATGACTATCAAAGACTCTCGCATCATCTCCTTGCATTCCTTCATCATCAAAATCATATCTGTCTTCTTGGCTGCTGCTGTAACTATCACTTCTGTACCTTTTCCTGTAATCAATTATGCGATTATCCTCTTTATCAAGGCTTCTGCTCTCACTACTGCTGCTACTGCTACTGCTACTGTCATGGGAGTGTCGGCCAACAGTATTGTCTCCCTCTTGGTCTCCATTGGTCACTGCAATTTGTTGATTGTCTCCTTCATTTGGAAGTAGAGTGTGGCCAGGATCTTCCTCATTGTGTCCATTGAAAGAGTCATCACCACTAATTTCTTCATCATGTATGAGATCACTTCCCTCTTTCCCCATGAATGTGAATGAGACTTGATCAGGGGTATAAAGCATGCCATCGTTTTCAACATCAAACAATTCTTTGGACTTTCTGACATCACTATAAAGCTGGTCTTCATGAATCTCATTCTGATCCTCCTGTGCAAAAAGACAAACCGGGAGGAAAACCCAAGATGTTATTCTTTCTCACAATATAAACTGTTTTTAATATCCATCCTACAACAAAAAAATGGGATCTTATTTCTACATTTATAAAATCTTTTCACATCTTTTCCCACTTTTTCAGCATACAAGTAGCTCCCATAGCAGTGAACATAAAATATATTTTAAAATTAATTTTTCTATTAAAGTGGACCTGGTCTCAGTGTAAATGCCAGGGAGCCCAACTACATGATATTAGCTCAACCCCACTTCTTGTTCTGCACATGACCGTTCTCCTTGAAATTAGCACATGACAAGGGCTCTAGTTAAAGCAGATTTGAGGAAGAACTGAATGGAGGGCTTCATAAGAACCCCATAGCAAGAAGAGGAAATCCAATCATTCCTACAGTGAATTGTTTGAGTCCATTCATGTTGCTTAGAAGATACTGAACTGGTACAACTAACAACTAGGACAACAATCAAGATAGGGAAACAATTATATCTACTGAAATTCCAAGTTTTATGCAGGAAAGTTTTGAATACCTACCGGAGAAATTCTGTCAACAGATTGATCATCAGAGCTGTCCCCATTCATTTGCTTCAGGTCAGAATGTTCATGAGAATCAGCATTGTCTGCCCGACTCCTATGGACTGCTTGGTGGATTCTGAAATAATTGTCGTCATCATTGTCCCGAGTGCTCCATTCATGGTCATCTACTGAGTAGCTCTCAAGGCTACCACCAGAAACCTTCCTGAGAAAGTTCTTGCCTTCACTACTCTCATGGCTGATGCTCTCATGTTCTGCACTTATGCTTTGCCTGCTCCCTCTGTCTTCACCACTGACATCTGCAGACTCAGCTACATTGTTCAAGTTTCTCTCACCTGCAGTAGCCTATGCAAAGGAAGAAAGTGAAAGAATGTGTTACTGAACATTGAGAGATGCCAAAACTGACATTATAGATAAATCATCATCATCATCATCATCATCATCATCATTTCCTCGCAATTTTGTGGATAATACCAAGTATAATGTATGAATGTCTGAAAATATACCGGTTGAATGAAACTGTTTATATAAACAGGTGTACTTCTAGCAAGATAGTTGAAGGTTGGGTAAAGCACAGCCTATGGACTACCATGCCCTCCAGTGTTTCACAGATGAAAACTGGGAGGATATCAAGATGGCAAAAGTTGTTAATGAGGAAGAACACACAATGTAGGAGAGGCTGTAGCAGTTTGCTCTTGCAAGAGCCCACTGGGAAAGATAAGATTTTCCTGCTGAGTTAACTGAGAGCAAACTGAGCGCACATTGAACTCACTTTGCAGCAGCTGAAGTATGCTGAGGATAAAGGTAAAAGGTGGTAGAAGAAGAGAGAAACTGGCAGATTTTAAATGCTGCTGAAAACGTGGGACAACAGAGGATTAATTGGGGCTGTCCTGACAAATTGGAACAGCTAGTGGGTATGGAATTGCCACTTCTGTAATAACAATAACTGCCTCTTTAGTCACATTTCTGCGATTTCCACTATAAGGATTCATTTATTAATTGTTCATTAATTCACTGTTCACTGTCTCTGCCAAATTAAAGGGTAGGGGCTCCATTTAATCCTTAGAGCCACTTTTGCAGGCCTCAGTACCCTTCTGATCAGTTTTGAAAAATGCCCTTGTGGGCCTAAAACAGGCAAGTACAAGGAGAAAGTGGCCTGAAACAGCCACTTGCACCTCCAGGAGGCTTCTGAGGGCACAAGTGACTATGGGTATAGGATGCATGGGGGAGGTAAAAAAATGGTGGATACGGGATGTGTACAGCTTTCTAGGGATGGAGAGAGAGAGCCCTTGGGATCAAAGTGGAGGAATGAATAGATATGCAGATAGATAGATAGATAGATAGATAGATAGATAGATAGATAGATAGAGTTGCATAGCGTTGGGGGCAGGGGGGCAGTTTGCACAGGTGGCAATTTTTTGGGGGTGTCCTGGCCCATAGCCATGCCCTGCGTGCCCTGGCCACACTCCCATGCACTGCAGCCACACACCCCATGCACAGTGGCCATGCCCCTTGTGTCATGGCCCCTCTCCTCAACCCTCCCTCCCCAACCTCCAAGCTCCACCACTGGAGAGAGAGAGAGCGAGAGAGAGAGAGAGAGAGAGAGAGAGAGAGAGAGAGAGGGAGGATCACAAATAATGTTTGCCTTTAATGTGGAATAATATAAAACTCAGTGACAATTCACTAGTTTCACAAATGGTAAATACAGCAGGCATCTTGGATTGCTCCTTTAAAGTTTATACTAAAATCCAGGGTAGATTGACTGTAACACTGGCATCAGAACCACCAGCCTCTCTTGTTGCATTCTTTCTTGCCTGTGACAGCTGAGATGATTGCATGGCAAGAAGTTTGATGCAAGAAAAATTAGGGCAATCTGCTTACCCAGTGTTCTTCAGAGCTCCTGTGATGTGTACCATGGTGCCTGGATACCTGCAATCATTAGAAGGAGAAAGCATGAATGAAGGCTCCTGATGCTATGCTGTTACAGAAACTCTTGAGAGGACAGTCAGCAACAAAGGGCAATCCCCAACCCAGCTGAATGCTTTTGAATCCTTTTGATTTCATTAGGAAAGCAGAAAACATGCCTGCAGTCTAAGAAGCTAGTCATGGCATCCATTCTATTTTTAAAAAATACTTACAGGATGAGCCCAGGATAGACTCCACAGAGAGAGAAGTATGAGGACAGTCCTCTTTGTGTTCATTTTAGTACCTATAACAATATCAGAACAGGAGAGTTAAAACAGAAAACATACAGAAGGGGTCAGAAATTTACACAAAGAGTATTTGGCTTGATTGGGATAGAGAGAGTAAAGGGCTCCTCACCACTCTTTCCTTTTCCCTGTGGCTAGCTGGTGCTGAATGACGAATGCCAGGCTTACTGAGCTGAAAAGGTTCTTTTTAAAAGATGTCATAGGTTGGGATGGGAAATAATGTGGCCTTCCAGATGTTGGTGGTCTTCAACTCCCAACATTTTTCATGACTGGCTATGCTGGATAGGACTGCTGGGACTTGCAGTCCAACAACATATGGATAACTGAACATTTTACCTCTTTGGAATAGATGAATGGGGGTTGCTGAAGGTTTCTGGAAAGCCTATGTCAGCTGTTAACTTTACTTTGTGCATTTATGGACATGCCCCAGGTAACAAAGCCTCTGACAAAGACGCGTCTTTTTAGAAAGGCCATTTTAGCACTATACTGCTATAGTACTATTCCACTTCCAACATCCTGTGCAATTCTGGGGTTTGTAGTTTCCTGAGGCCCAAGAGCTCTCTGGCTGAGAATTCTAAATGCCCCTTCCTAAACTGCAAACCTTAAGATTCCATAGGATGTTGAAAGTGGAATAATAGCACTAGAACAGTGTGGTGCAGAAACGGCCTAAGTCATTTTGCACCAGCCCAGCTCTTCTTTCCTCCTTGTCCACTGTCTAGATGGAGATTTTTTTTTTTAGGAGCATCAGGATTGGGAGGATGATGAAGAACGACTGGAGAAACACACACTTTTGGTGCCAGATTTCAGCAATGTATCTGCAGTAAACAAGGCATTGAAGATTGAGCTGGACCCAAATGGGATTCTGCTGTTGCTAGTCCTACTGCAGCCATGTGTGCCTGCTTACAACAGACAAGATACACAGTAGGTACCTCCAGAATCCCATATGGAGCATATGTGAACATCAAAACAGAGAAAAGCAGAAAGCAGATTTGTCTGTCTCACCAGCTACCCCCAGCAGGTTAAAAAAAAGCTTAGTTAACTGAATAGATGTGTTCCCGAGCATTACATTCAGCACAAAATTTGATCCCAGAGGCAGAAATAACATGGAAAGAAGGATAGGTTCCAACACCAAAACAGGAGGACAGTTCAACATGTGTCAACAAACATGTTGTTCAAAACTAATAATAGGCACATGTGGAATGAACCAACCAGGTCAGATAAGCCTGGCATAAGTAAACAAAACAAAACAAAAATTGAACTTTCTAGAGATCCTTTGAAGGCTTTTTCAAAATGCATCAAGAGATTAATTTTTCTTTCACCAGACTCTACTTTTCTTACAATTTCTATTTGGATGGCTAGTCTTATGGATCTACAGTGGGCCCTCTGTGTCCACTTAGGGTTTGGTTGCAAGACCCCCCCATGGATACCAACAGTCATGGATTCTCAAGTCCCATTTATATACAATAGTGTTATAAAATGGTGTCCCTTGTACAAAATGGCAAAATCAAAGTTTGCTTTTCAGATTTTGTTTTTTGAATATTTTAAAGCTGTGGTTGGTTGAATCCATGGATACAGAACCTGTGGATATGGAGGACTGACTGTATATATTTTTAACATGTTGGGCATATCTGGTGTGAGTCATATTTACGTTTTTAACTTTTCTTTCTCTGTTTTCATGTTCACACATGGTCAGTATGGGATTCTGGAGGCAACTGCTGTTTATGTTGCCTGGCACACATGGCTCCAATGGGATGAATTGGAGCCAAATCCTGCTCTTTCCAGTGCAAGCTTTGTTTATGACACTGGGTACTGTAGATACACCAATGTAACATGACACTGAAAGTCTGTATTTCTCCAGACCTCTTTTACCATCTTCCCTATGCCAATGCTGCTAAAAGAAACTTCCCGCTAGACAAAAGATGAGGAAGAAAGGGAGGGGTTGGACAGGGTTAAAAAACCTTTACAAAAAAGGAGCTTCTTTGTCAGGCAGTTTGTTAATGGAGGCAGACCTGTAAATATAAAAGGAGTCTGGGAGAGAAAACGGTTTCCAAATCAGATATGGTTTTTTGTTGTGTGCCTTCAAGACATTTCTGATTTATGGCGACCCAAAGGTGCACCTATCATGGGGTTTTCTTGGCAGAATTTGTTCAGAGGGGGTTTGCCTTTCCCTTTTCTGAGGCTGAGAGAGTGTGATTTGCCCAAAGTCACCCAATGGGTTTCCATGGCTGACAAGGGATTTGAACCCTGGTCTCCCAGTATCTTAATGCTCAAAACACTCTATGATAGATGGGTATAAATACTCTAAGTGACATGTGATGGAAAGATAAACTATTAAACCTCTTTTCCATGTTCAATCTTTGGATCAGCAAACTTTGTCTAAAATGGAGCCCCATATACTTCCATAGCCATATACTTCCATAGCCAATGCCTATAGCCACTTTGTGGAAAGTTGAACTAAGAAACTAGCTGGCACAGGAAAAAATTTTCAAAATGTTCACTCTCATCAACTATAAAGGGAAGATTAAGTCTGTAGTGGTCAGCTGATTATTGAAAGCTCCATCTACATCTATCACCATTTGGTCACTGCTTATGGCATTTGCATAACACTGAAGAATGTGGTGGACTATGGAAGAAACCTGTCTCTTGCTCCACCAATCCAGGCCCTCTGACTCTATTGCTAAGAAACACCAAATAGCCCATAAAGCAAGAAACAGTGAGGCCCTCCAAATGTTGTTAGACTGCAACTCCTGTCACTTCTAGAAGGAGCTTGGAAAAGTCCAGTTTTGGACTACAATTCCTAGAATCCTCCAACTACCATGGCCACTCAGTGTGCTGGCTTGCAAAATTCTGGGAGTCAGAGCCCCCAAAATGTAACACTTCCAATCTCCCGTCCTAACAGAGGAATGCTGATGCTGAGGGAACCATGGGAGTTGCAACCCAACAAAAGATGTAGAGGTAATCATTCCCTATCCTTGTTCTTGGGTTAGGTGCCACCCAATCACAATAAGAAAATAGTTCACACATAGATATTTCTCATTTGTTGAGTAGAACCTAGTAATGATCTCTGTGTATAAATCTCCCATTACACTAGTCACCATAGCTAGAACTTTCACTTCAGCTGATGGCAACCAAGGACCCATTCACACTATGCAATTATAGTGCCATTATTCCACTTTAACTGTCATGGTTCTGTCCTATGGGATCCTAGGCTCTGCAGTTTTTTGTGAGGAGGTATTTTTTAGAATTCTCAGCCAAAGTACTCTAGTAGCTCAGCAGCCTACAAACCCCAGAATTCTATAGGCTGGAACAAACCATGGCAATTAAAGTGGAATAACAGAGGAATAACTGTGTAGTATGAATGATCCCCAAGAAAGAATACTTTTGCAGAAACATTTCATGAATCTGAATGCAAATGATCAAAACTGTAAGTTAACCCATAATACAGTATCAAAAGATGAAGGTATAAGTATGAAGCAGTGCTAAGTTCACCATTGTTTTTCAGTTAGCAGAGCAGCACATAACAAGAAATACTGGAAATGAAACACACGTTAAAAGCAGAGCTCATATTAATTTAGAGGTGAATTTTTCTTTCTTCATTATTCTTGTGTGCACTCAAATTGGTATTCTCTTTCATTTTTTAGAATAAGTTTGCTGGTGAATAATTTTAATTATCATTGCCTTTAATTATCAAAATGATCAAAACCCTTCTTTTAAGACTCTCAGATTCAGTTTTCCATTATTTGAGGGCCTAAATATCTTAAAACCACTCGATCTTGCCTAATCTTAGAAGCTAAACAGGATCAGCCACAGGTAGTACCTGGATGGGAGACTTCCAATAAATACCAGGAGCTATAGGCTATATTTCAGAGGAAGGAAGTGGCAAAACCACCTCTGAGTATTTCTTGCCTAAGAAAACTATATGAAATTTATGGAGTTGCCGTAACTCGAAAGGCAACTTGAAGGTACATATACACATTTGATGGACCAAATAAGGCTGGCAGGGATTGAACATTTTCATTCTTCAGCATTCATAGACACCTTATTACTACAATGCCAGCAGGTATTACTACTTGTGCTGACTTGCATACTTAAAAACAGCAAAACAAGCTAAAAAAATTAAAGTTTTTACCTGGGTGCTTATTTCAGTAGGTTTCCTCTAGAAGTTTTTTAAATTGCTCCACCACTGTAGATAAATGATAGATGTTATTCTCGAGAACGACTTTTTGGCATCTTCTGTGACAAGTGCATGAATTTAAACTCTGCTTCAGCTAAGAGGAGGCCAATCAACAGGCTAGAGGAAGAAGATGATGTCATAAGGTGTCATCAGGCATCCAGCCTGCCTACGCTTTCCTTCTGCCTCCAGATGCATATTTTTCCCTAAAAATAAACTGTGGTTCCCAAAATGACTAGACCAGTTTACATTTAATGAGAGATCTTGCTAAGGTTTCATTTGGATTTCTTAATTTATGCCATTTCACACATGTTTATGAGTATAAAGCATTGCAGTGTCACCTACAAATATAGCCAGAGTACTGTCATACCCAAGTCGGGGTTATTTCCTGCTAATGTATGTATTGTACAAGCAGACAGTTTGTGCTGAAATACTCCCAAGAGTTATGTCTTCAGCAAAATCCTTTGTGGGCTACCAGATCTTCTTGCCTTACAGCCACCATGTAGGAGGATGCTTGGAACAGCTTCTAAATGACAAAGAAACTGCTGAATTGGCCCTTTGTGGCTGTGATGTGACAAAACTCTCAGTTACTGACATGGTTGGAGGGGACTGAGCGCAATGCTGGGATTTTTGTTAACATTTCTACTATGACCATATGTGCGGCTGAAGAGACAAGCTGCTTTTCAGATTCAGATTCAAAATTTAAATTGAAAAATGACTTGCCTCTTTCTTATGCAGTATCAAAGAAATCGTTGACTTTTCAATAAGGAACGCTGAACATGAATTAAGACCTAAATCACAGTTTAAGGTCGCTTTCACACTACATAATTATATCACTTTGATCCCACTTTAATTGCCATGGCTCCATCCAATGGAATTCTGGGATCTCCAATTAGGGGAGAGGTACTTAGAATTCTCCACCAGAGAGCTCTAGCGCCTCAACAAATTATAAATAACAGGATTCCATAGAATGCTGCCATGGTAGCTGAAGTAGAATTGTAGTGCTATAAGTGTGTAGTGTGGAACAGACCTAAGAATGAACACAGTAATAGTGAACTATTCAGTGCAGTGTCTTTTTAAAGATCACACTGATCTCTCACTTTCCTTCAAGTCTAGTCTAATGCTCATAAGTCCACCATAAAGTGTCAGGTTTTCTTCAGAAACTGAAAGCCAGAATCCTGTAACAGCCTATACTTGACTCAGTATTAATGGAGTAACTTCTTGTTGCCCACCCCCACCCCCAAATCTAATGGAAATATCATTCAATCATACTCAGCACAATGAACCTTATTCTTCCCACACAGCTGATACCAGGCAAAGTAGCTACGCTTGTGACAATAGTGTGAAAATCATGACTAAGCAGCATTTGTAAATACAAAGCTACTTAATCACAATTTGGATTCTACAGTAATGCCACGACCGCCCCCCACAAGTTTATCAGGCATCAGCTGCATGGGGAGAAGGACATTCCTTCTGTCAATGGCTGGAGCATGGTTGAATGACATTTTGTGGGGCTGGGCCAGAAAAAGTTACTTAGTTAAGTACTGAATTAAGTATAAGCTAATATGGGATTCCATCTATATTCAGTTTGTGCTTGTATAAGTGAAATTCTGAAAGTCCAACTGTGGCATGCCTTAAGTCTACTTGATCAGTTGTATCAGATCAAGTAGACTTGAGCCTCTGATAGCTTATGCTACCAATTGCTTTCTGTCATTTTGTCTCAAAGGGGCTACTGTACTGATCCAGGTGTACTGATCCAGGCTAGCACAGCTATGTCTTTGAATTCTGTGGCATGGTTGGTTGCATGTTTCCAGGAGGTGCCTAAATATTTGTTAGTGCCTGCAATGTGCCATGTGATTCATTGGCATTGTGGAAAGACCCTGTTGCATACTGGGGCAATAAGGAAACACATTGGCACATAAGCAATCAGTTGTGCAATGTTGGTATTCACCAAAAGGGTAGAGCAACACAACCAGAACTATATGTGTGTGAAAATTTACACCAAACAAGTAAAATGTAGGATCTTAGTCATAACATTTTCTGCAAAATATACTCTTTCTGTACAAAACATTGGCTTTTGACCACAAAAAAAGAAATTGCCAAAAAACTAATTTTTGCACAAATTAATGTTTTGGAAAAAAAGCAGTCCTGAAGTGTGAAAAATCATTGAAAAATGCACCAAATAATATTCTTGTCAGTAAGATGGAAAGTTTTGAAATTATATACTCTTGCATGTGAAAATGAAATAAGTGAAGATTTATATCTCTCATTGTATACATTTTTTTTCACAGATTCATGTGAAGGATCCAACTTAATGAGGAAGGATCCAACTTAATGAGCAGAAACACACAGAAAGTGACAGGGGCTGAAAATAGGCTGATGCTTCCATCCCTATGAAGAGGCGCTAAGATTGCATTGTCAGCTGCACCCAGTGTAGACTGAAATAAAACTTCGCCACATCCTGTTAGTGAGACACGAGGAACTGGAGGCAGAGAAAGCTTATCCAGGCAGAAGAAGAGCCATGACAGGAGCGAGTAACTTCCCCACTTCCCCACACACAGCTCAGCCACTTCCTCATCACACCCACATGGAATGTTAGGAATAGCTGCTAGGAAGGGCTTCTCCCCAGCTGGTTTGTAACGCCAAGTGTTATAAAACACTCAAAAGAGAAGCATTTTTTTTTTAAAAAAAAAGTGTCCCAAACATCTCTGTGGTGGTTCTCAACAGGGTTTCCTCCTTAGTTATTGGAGGTGGCTTCTCTTGGGAGTAAATAGGTCACTTGTAAGCTTGCAACTCTACCTTTACATTCTCCCCATTTTCTAATGGCTGTTCTGTTCTCCTTCCTATTAGCTTTAGAAAGAGCAGGATTTAAGGTGCTTCATACATCAGGAGGAAGAGGGAGCAGAGGGTGGGATCAGGCAGGAAGGCATGAAAGAAGCCACAGCACCCAAGCCTCTTACTGTGTCAGGAAGTTTAAAAGTCCAGGCAGAGTATCTAAGTTGTAGCTCAGCAATCTGGAAATTGGTCGGTCCTCAAAACATGGCTTCTGATGGGAAGGAGGAATGGACCCTTATGATTCAACTAGGAGGAATGATCCTCACTCAGTGGCAAAGCAGACGCAGAGGGTTCCAGGTTGCCATTTTTAAAAGTTTCAGGTAGTTGGCAAGACTACCTGCCAACTACCTGTCAGAGCAAACAAAATTGGGCTATATGGACAAATAGTATGACCTGGTTAGGCAGTTTCCTATGCTTGCCATCCATGCAGATATAAAACACACACTAATTGTTGTGGCAAGGCTGGTCCCCATTCACGAGGTAAATCATTTGCGCCCCATGTGGGGTAGTGAACACAAGTAGCTCTGCTGTTCCCCCATAGCCCATCAGCTATCTCAGAGTGCTGTAGAGTTGTGTGGTGAATGTAACAGCACAGGGCCAACTGGTTGGTCTGGCAGGTGGAGCTCCCAGGGGGCACAATGGAAATGGCAGGTGGTAGCTTTCGTGTCCGTGTGGTGTGAATCTGCGCTGGACTTCAGTCTGAATTTTCAAAGAGCTATCTGAACTACTGGACTTTATCTCTGAAATAGACCCAATATCTTGGATAGCTTTTTCTAAAATTTGGACCAAAAGCCAGAATAAATTCACTGTCCCAATGACTTGGGAGCCATCATCTATCACTGCAGAACTAGAAAAGGAATTTCCATGCCAGGGAATGCTAACAGAGCCTAATTTGTACAGCAGAAGTTTTTGATGTGTCTCTCTACTTGGTGCTCTTGCTTTCAGAGACGCCACCATGAGAAGCCAATGTGGATCCCACCCCATCCCTCTATTTTAAACTCCATGTGATTATGCCATAAGAACAACTGTATCTCTTCCCAGTTCACAGATTAGAGATTGGATGGCTGTTGCTGCAAATGAACTGGGCTTAGAGGTATAGCTACTGAGGAGAGGGCAAACTGAGGTCATTGTCCCCCAGAAAGAATTCTGGTCCCCAATGAAATTTCCCTTCAGTCCCCACATTTCTAGCATTACTGATAGGCTGCAAATTGTTCATACCTGGAATTTATGTTTCCTGTGTTTGCATTCCATTGGTAACTGCATCCCTTCTCTTTGGTTGCCCCAAACTGCATTTCTACATGCTCAGCTGAACTTACAAGTTTTTGCAATGCTAGAAATTTGGCAACTGAGGAAAATTTAATGGGGAGGCAGAATTCTTATTGGGGTGGGCAATCTTGCTTCTTTCCTGTAGCTATACCCCTAAGTAGGCTGATGTATTAATTGCATGTGCCAGAAGAATGCAGACTGTTCTGCATACTTTTTATTAATTGCATTTGCCATTTCTGATAAGAAATGAATAACAATTACCTCGGTTAGAATGTGACATGTGTTCTTTTTTTCAGGTTTTAATCTGGAGCTGAAACACAGGCTCTTGATTTTGGATTTTGGATTTTTAAGATGCAGGTGAATATCATATCTACCAGACATGGCTAAACTTATGGTCCTAAGTAAGCCCTTGGTTGGCTTTTACTGTTTTTACTAATTAATTATATGAACTTATTAATCAATTAGATTTTTAAAATCTAATTTTATTGTATAAATTAATTCCAAAAGCACCTAGTTTAGACCACTTTAAGCATCATCTGTCAATTTAGTAGCTTTGTGAGCAAAGAAGAAAATTAGCAGGGGGGTAGAAAAAGAAATGGGAGAGAGAAACGAAGAAATGCCATGTGTCAGAAACTAATACACAAAGAGAAATGTGATAGCAGAAAAACTGAGAGCATATTGCTGGCCCCATCTGGTTTTGTGTCATTCTGTCAGGAATGGTTTAATAGTGGATTTGTGCATGGCAGGATGCTGGATTCAAAGGTCCTTGTGGTCTCTTCCAGCTCTATGATTCTATTATTCATCATCAACATGTGGAAGGAATGTGAATTTTTAGAAAAGAAATGTTCCCTCAATGTAAATGGATACACATCTCTGCCAAGGCACCAGTATCAATTCCATAACCATTTCAGGTGTGAAAAGACATGGGGTACAACTGGATGTCACAAAAAGCCAGGGTTCATGGGAATGGTCCCATTGGCCCATTGCTCCCCTTTGTAGGAGGAGTCTTCAAACCATAGCCTTCAGTTATGACTTGTTCATGTTCCAGCAGTTCAGCATAAATTAATCCCACAGCAGCCAGTCCACTGGCTCGTTTCCCCCAAAAAGCCAGAGAAAGAATTCACTCTTCATAGAGGACTTTGTTTCTCTGAGTAGTTGAAGGGAAAACAAGCTACAGCTTTGACTGCTCTCCATCTTTCGATTAGTGGCTTCTGCTGCAAGTAGCTTGCACCCAGTACAGAACCCTGGTTTCCTGTGTCATTCAGACTGAACCATCTTGTCTCCATTACTTGTGTCTTGGTTCAGTGGGGGAGGCCACTGCCCTATTTTTAATTTTTTAACAGTGACAACAATTAACATTTCAGGTTAGCTCTATGATCATAGAATTACAAAATTATACAACCGGAATGGATCCCAAGATTATCTAATCTAATCTCCTGCCGGTACAAGAATTTCCTTTTGAAGAATCCTTGAGAACTGGCCATCTAACCACTATTTACAAAGTCTGAAGGTATCTATTCTGCTGCCAAGTGGTTCTTACTGTCAGGAAGTTCCTCCTCATGTCTAAGCAGGAGAAGAAGAGGGCAAAATGTGGGGTAATACCATGATAGGGAAAAACAAACCAAGTTTCTAACAAGCCAACATCTTCTGCAAGATGGTAGATAGCAATCTTATTACTAACTGAGGGTCTTCTTAACAGGATTCTTTGGATTCCCTACTAGTGCAGCCCTTCATCCTACTCTCTTTTAGACAGTATCAGGGAATCCAAACAGGAGCTGATTTCTTTTCCTTCTCTGGCAACAAGAGTGTGCATTTCCTGTTGATACTCTAAACCACTACCTGTACTACCTTCCCCAGTTTGAGCCATGGAGTCCAGATCTCCTACATATACATTATACTGGTGACTGGTGATTTTGGTTGTTGTTGTTTATTTGTTTGTTTAAAAGAACCAAATAGTGCTGAGACTTCAGAAACCACACTGTGGCTGCACTTACCTAGCTTTCCTTATGTGCAGTTTATCTTATGGAGGCATTGCTCACTGAATGGGTAGAGGCATAGAAGTTTGATGAATGGTGATCCTTTTGCCCAAACCTGTAGGCCACCTCTTGCTTCCAGCAATGAGTAATGTGTAGGAATCTCATTTTAAAGGTAAAAGTTCATGCTTTTGAATTTCATGCAATAGAAAAGATCACATCTTACCATACAGGAATGTCTTTTTGTATGAAACAAAATGTTAGCTTTTGGTGGGAATGTCAGGTTTCATAAAGAAAAGTAAAAAATAAAACAAATTTCAGGCATCAAAAATTTATATTTTTCCTTTGTAAAACATGTCAAAATTCAAAATGATGAAAGTCTTCAAGTCCTCATTTTTATAGAAAACATGAAAACCAGTGACAGGTGGTACTCTTCTGTTATTAGGCTGGTAAATCTCCTCTGAATTTTAGTCCAAACATTAAAGGAGCTATCCAATGTGCTGGGCTTAATTGGGAATGGAGTTTAGCTCCTTTAAAGCTTGGCTAAAACCCAGAGTGGATTCACTGTCCATGTACATCACCCAGCTACTTATCCTTTCCATAATTGATAGAAGCAACCTTCATCCATGTTGCTGGCTGAATCTTCATCTATCACAGTAAACTAAGCAAAGCCAACTTCTTTTTCAGCAGGATTGGAAAGCAAGGCAGGCAGTCTCCATGACCATCAGTACAAAATATTAATCTGCTTCTGTAGGGGTGAATTCAGTTTTGGAGCAAGGAAAACAGTTCTGGGTATTATGGTGCCCAGAGCTGTTTGTAACTATGGAATGAAAAGAGAGTGATGCAGAATGCACTAGTGGTGTACTTACTTTGCCACTCCTGTCACGTTTGCTCAGTCCGTACATTTCTAAACAAATGTACTCTGATCTTCAGAAGGAAAAGGAGGACAAGAACAAGAAAGCAAAACAGTATATTACTGGATGCACTTAGGAAATTACAGAGACCACTGGTTCAGTTGTGGTTCCAACCAAGTTGTGCCTGGGCTCTAGCTAGAACTTGAAAATGCAGTTCTTGTCTTTGTATAAGTAGCACTAGTAGTATCAGTAATATTTACCAATAAACAAATGTGTTTAGAATCCCAGCCACTGGATTCAGGGCAAACATGGCAATATCCCGCCTAATGATAAATGGCTACAGCGCAGTATCAACTCTGTTTTATTTTCAGAGTAGAAATTGTGTGGACCTCTTTTTTAAAGAAAATAAAATCGTAAGACAAAATGAAAAATAATAATTTATTTTACAGTTTACACACAGGGCACATTGAATTTTATAATGTTGGAAGCACAACATCAAGCAAGTGAGCAAAGAAAACAGAGGAGTGTGATTTTACCAGGAGTTTTGCAATGGCTCATTCACGTGTATAAGCCAACAAATGATGTTGCTCTTTGATGTAAGAATATGTATATCAGAAAGTGGGCTTCGATTATGTGTCTTCCACTTACCAACAATCAAGTATTCATTGTGCAAAAATGTATAATTTATTGCCAAAAATAAATTGTATTATCTGGAAACATGAATGCTCATGAGTTGTTGCTCATATGTTTTATTTAATGATTAAATTTTCCATTGTTATGCCAAAAAATGGGACTAAAAATGCACTTTTTCTCCTAATGTTTCCCTTTGACCTTTGATGTTGTGGATTTCAAAGACCTCCAGATACATGTGCTTAGGACTGTTGTCTTTGCTCCCATATATTCACCTGTTCATCCCTTCTCTGGCATTGATGCTGCAAGGCGTATCCATTTGGTCCTTCCTCCTTTCAGGTTAGTTAGTCATCACTGGTTGAGTCATTGCTCTTACTGCCTTCGCTTACAGAATCACTTCCACTGCTCACAGCTTCAGACTGAGCACTGCTGTCACTCATCTCACTCCCTGTGGATTCGTCCTCACTTGCATCTTCTGTTGTATCAGCAGCGCTGTTGCTGGCAGTATCATCTGACTTGCTTTCACTGTTGTTGCTTGCCTGTTCATCTTCCCCCCCACTGTCAGTGTCTGAGTTGCTCCCAGTTTCATTGCTGTCAGCTTGACTATCCCTTTCCCTGGTGTCTGATTTGCTGCCATTATCACTCTCACTGCTACTCTCAGATTTACTCTTGCTCTCACTGCTGCTCTCAGATTCACTTTCGCTGCTGCTGTTAGAGTCACTCTCACTTTCACTGCTGCTGTCAGATTCGCTGTCACTCTCATTGCTGCTGCTATCATTCTCACTGTTGCTATCAGAATTGCTTTCGCTCTCGCTGCTGCTGCTTTCACTCTCACTGCTGCTGCTTTCACTCTCACTGCTGCCGGACTTGTCATTCTCACTACTGCTCTCAGATTTGCCATCACTCTCACTGCTACTGCTGCTGTCACTCTCACTGCTGCTCTCAGAATCTTTCTCACTCTCACTGCTGTTTTCAGAACTGCTGTCATTTTCACTCCTGCTCTCAGATTTGCTGTCACTTTCACTGCTGCTGTCACTTTCACTGCTGCTGTCAGATTTGCTGTCACTTTCACTGCTGCTCTTGGATTTGCTGTCACTCTCACTGCTGCTCTCAGAATTACCATCACTTTCACTGCTGCTCTCGGATTTGCTGTCACTCTCACTGCTGCTCTCGGATTTGCTGTCACTCTCACTGCTGCTCTCAGATTTGCTGTCACTCTCACTGCTGCTCTTGGAGTTACTTTCACTCTCACTGCTGCTCTTGGAATTGTTTTCACTGTCACTGCTGCTCTCAGAATGACCATGACTACTGTCTGGTTGGCTGCTACTCTCACTGCTGACGGCAGTGCCAGCAGACTCATTCCCGTCCTCGCTGTCTTCTGGTTGACTGTCACTGTCTTGTCCATCGCTCTCAGATGGTCCGCTCTCATTCTCATTAGTACCTTGGTCCTCCTCTCCCTGAGATGTGTCATCTGATCCTACCTCATTGCTTGCTTCAGCTGAGGGATCTTGCTCGGAGCCTTCAGAGCCTTGACTTTCACTGGGCTCATCCCCTTGCATGAGTTCATCACTCAAACTATAAACAGGAGTGCTCTCACTTTCACTGGTGTCCTTGGAGTCACTGCTATTGCCTTGATCACCTCTGTCTTCAGTCCTCTGCCTGCTGGCATCTTCAGAGGTGGTCATATTATTAAACCCATCCATGGCATCTCTGTCATCAGGGGTTGTGTTCCTGCCAGTTTCATTCACATTGCCACCACCTGCAGTGTTTACAGCTGGACTGTTGCCATCCATGCCCTGTGGACCAAAAGGAGACAGAGGGAGGTCAATGCAATGCATGCAGATTAGCATCAGTGCATTTGTCAGAAGAAATAACATCTAAAAGTCAAGGTTGTCTGTGGCTTTTACTCCTGCCAACAAATCATTTATAGTTAGGACAACAAAAAAGTTGGACTATGGAAATGTGTTTGGGGAAAGGCTGTGCATCCTGCCAACCATGGTGTCTTCATCTGTTCAAGCTTGTCTTCACCAAGCACTAGGACATGATACTCATAGCAGTGTGTGTGTGTGTGTGTGTGTGCGCGTGTGCGTGTGTGTGCATGCATGCCTTCAAGTAGCTTGTTGACTTAATAGTGAGCCCATGTATTTCATGAAGTTTTCTTAGGCAAGGAATATTCTGAAACAGTTTTGTCAGTTCTTTCCTCTGAAATAGAACCTACAGCACCTGGTATTTTTGACAGTCTCCCATTCAAGTACTAACCAGCACTGTCCCTATTTAGCTTCCAAGATCAGATGGGGTCATCTCATTTTCAAGTTTCACAAAGCACTTAAAGCAGTGGTTCTCAACCTGTGGGTCCCCAGATGTTTGTGGACTTCAGTTCCCAGAAGCCCCAGCCACTATGGTCAATGCTCAGGGCTTCTGGGAGCTGAAGTCCACAAACATCTGGGGACCCACAGGTTGAGAACCGCTGACTTAAAGGAAGGTGCTTGGTGAATAGATCTCCCAGCTACCTTCAGGCAATTCCAAAAGTTGTTGATGGACATGTGATAAAGTTGTCTTGGGAATTAAATAAATAAATTCTTCTCCTCTGTCAAGAGATAACAGAGACTAATTTAAGAATGTCAAAAGATGGTAGCTCACTTTCTCACCCTTGAACTTCAAAAAGTATATGCTGAGGGAAATATCAGAGACATTCAGATAAGCTCTACTTCCCTCTTCCCCATGTCCAATAATCACATACCCAGCCTACCTCATTCCTTTTCTTTTCAAGACACAACTCTGCATTTCCTGTGCCCGTGCTTTCATCATCTTGGGATCTGTTGATCTGGGTACCATCTTCACAAGTTGGACCATTGTTTCCATTACTGGGTTTTTCACTCTCATTTCCCCCAAGAACCACAGTTCCTCCTGATTGTTCATTTCCCCAGCTATCACTAGAACCTTCTTCATCTGCATCTCCACCATTACCACTGGCATCTTCAGTGATGTCCACCCAGTTTATACTTTCTCCCTGGACTGATCTTTCTACAGAGGTATCTTCTGGCCCAGGACTTGTATGTCCACCTGTGCTGTTTAGACTCTGAACTGGGCTGCTCTGGTCTCCTGTAGCATCAGCATATCCTTCCTCAGCTGTGTTACTAATGTTGGCATTTTCTCCATGGTTGCTCACATTGTTTTGAACAATCCCAGAAAGTTCTTTCTGGACTGTGTTGTTGGTATTCCATTCATTGTCAGCAATGCTGGCATTCCTGTTTTCTATGTCATCTTTCACACTTTCCCCTCCAGTAGCATTTGTTTCTGCAGCTGGGTCTACTTCGCCTCTGGCTTCAGCTCCTTCACCCCCATTTCCAGTAATGTTCACAATATCAGCAGTTCTGCTGCCTGTATCTACATTCAAGATAGGTTCTACTTGTTCACATTCTTCATGGCCAACACTACTGTCTCCTCTTGTGATGCAATTGGTATTTACATGGTTCTTTCCTTGATTTTCAGTTTCATAAATTCTCCCATAGTTCTCCATGCCATCATGTTCACTGTTATGACCTGTAGTGGGCACATCCTATAAAGAAATACAAAATTAGAAGGAAGAAATTAAAAGCGGAGGGGGGAACAGGGCAGGAGGTTCCCAAAATAACCCAGTGGGGATTGAGCATGCTCACTAGGCACAAAATTCTGGGTGGTTAGAGGGGAAAAAACAGAAAACAAGGATGGGATGGAGGATGGCATCACTGATTGACTCACTGGACCAAAGTACAAGAGTATGCTCCCTGAAACACATTGTTGTAGGTCTCACTCGTGCTCTTGTCCTAGGATTTCAGCCAATTTGCCACCCTCTGGCTCTGGCGAAAGAGGTAACTAAAGGAGATTCAGTCATTCTAGCAATAAAAACTCACCAATATCCTACATACATCAGATACTTAGTTATGTCTGTGTAACTTAGTAACATCTCCAAGTCTGCCCACCACCTCTAGCCCACCTGAAGAGTCAGCAGCCAGTTTGAGCAAAGCAGTCCATTCAGCTTCAGACTGGGGTGCAAGAAGAAGGATGTTTTCAGCCTCTTCCCACCAGCGAGCAAGGCCATGACAAGGACTTGCAACAGGGGTCCTGCTTCTGATTTTTGCAACCTCACTTGCTGACAGTGAGAGGTTGGAAACATCTTCTTCCTTGTGCCCCAGTCAAAAGCTTAACGGACCTCATTATCTTGGCTCTGACAACTGGCTCTTAGGGTAAGCTTGAGTGGCATTTACATAGAATAAATATGGTTATATATCCATAACTTTAGGTTACAACTATGTAATTGTAGTACTGAATACCAGCCATAAGGAATAGCAATAGCACTACAAGATAACTGCTGACCATGCCAAAAAAGATGTTTTGCTGCATGAGGTGAAAGACCAGATAGCATATTTTATATTCACCAGGATATATGAAAGGATAATCACTTAGAGAAGCTGATCAGACAAATGTCTGAATCTTCCTTTAACTCTAGCGATAGAAGAGTTTCCTCCATCCCATCTGAGGGCAGCATGCCAGCTTCAGGGGATGGCAAGTCAGGCTATGCAAAACATACAATTTTGTGCTGCTGTCCCCTCTATATACTACCTGCAGTAACATGTCTTTTGTAAACTAGGGAGCATGATTTGATTTCATCAAGGTCCCCTACTGTCTTCTCAAAATTAAAGCACCATTATCTTTTGATTTTTTTTTCAAAAACGTAAAAAAGTGGAATGTGTAAGAGATACCAAAGTTGGAGGATTGGCTTCTTAAGACGTTAGATAGGATGGGCATAGAAAAACTTACGGTATTAATTAAAGAGAAGACATTGCAAGAATTTGAAAAAAGTGGGAATCAATTATAGACTATGTAAATCAAGAGGTTAAAAAGACTATGACTATATTGTTTATATACAGTGATTATGTTCTTTGTATATAATTGTTATCTTAAGAGGATAACTATGATCTTTTAGAATAAATGGTAGAAGGTTCAATAGAATTACTATTAACATGAAGAGGTATTGAATATAAATGTAAATTCAAGAATAAAAAACATTTAAATGGAAGACATGGGGGGAGTAAGAAGAAGAGGGGATGTTTTATAAATTCAGTATATGAGGAATATATGTATGTTCATAAGATTTTAAAATAAAAAAATTAAAAATATAAGCATTAATCTTCTTCCATGCTCATTCTGTCCAACATCTGTCATCTACCTGTTATATTCTACTGCCTATTCAGAAAACAATTTTATTTTTCAAACAATGTTTATTACAGAGTACTTCCAATAATATCTTTTCTAACCCATTTTTATGCTTCCACAGTTCATTTTGCAGCAACCAAAACAATAAGAGTTCACGTGTTTTGGCTGTTGAACAAACTGCTGTTGAACCCGCTTGGCCTCCCGTGAAGGTAGTTACAATGGTGGGTGGGAGGGCTGTTTTCAGGTTCACGCCATGTGCAGGAACGTGTGACAAGAGCTAAATATGGAAGTTCAATTTGGCACAGACAGGAAAACCACTGTTCTTTAAATATTAGTTTTTCAGGAAGTGCCAAGTTAGGCCTGGGTGGAATGTCAGAATTCAAAGGAGTTTGGGATCAAAACGACATGGCAGGGTGTAAAGATAGCATCACCTCACCTTTTTGTTTACTCCACGAGGGACAAATGTCAGATGGCATGGTGGTATTAGCTTGTCGCCTTGCCACAAGCAGCCGGCCGCAGCACTCTCCTCCCTCTTTTGAAGCCTGCTAGAGGCCAACAGGTTTAATGTGACTTAAGAGATAGATCTGTGGCAAGAGCCTGCTTCATCAGATGCCTCAGGTAAAGTGAAGTCTTGCTCATAGCCCAATAAAGTAATGCAGGACCAGCCCACAACATTTTGCTGCCTGAGGTAAAGGACAAGGTGGAACTGTCTTCTGTTCCATGTACAAAAAGAGACTAGGCTGGAAGCTGAACTTTATTTCAACCATGACAGTTAGCACTTTAATACCTCAGGCTGGTGAAGTTGTTTTGTTACTTGAAGCATGCCTTTTGAGTTCTGCAACAGACTGGAAGAGTATGGGTAGATACCATTTTCTTTAGCACTGTTGGCAGCCTTCCCCCTCCTAGAAGCCCACATAGTTCTTGAGGG
This sequence comes from Iguana delicatissima, assembly GCA_948472985.1. Lineage (NCBI taxonomy): Eukaryota > Metazoa > Chordata > Lepidosauria > Squamata > Iguanidae > Iguana > Iguana delicatissima. The sequence continues at coordinate 26,471 of CAOKZL010001047.1, forward strand.
CTCCAGAAAGGACAGGAAAGCCAGTCAGGCAGCTGCAGACTGGTCGGATGATGGGCAAGACCAAAGGAAGTAAAGTGAAGGCTTCGTTCCTGTCCACACTCTGGCTACATCTGCCTGGCTCTACTGCTCCTCTCCTCAGTTTCTTCAAAACTCCATTCCCATCCACCTTCCCTTTCTAATTGCTAGTTTGCGATGCTGCAGATCTTTGCTTTTTGTGACTCGGTGGGCTTTGTAATCCTCAGCTTTTTGTAAACTTTAACATCAGAGCCAGACAGGGTGGGAGAGCAAGCATTTGCACTTATCAGACCCAACTGGGGGTTTTCTTTATGGAGTATTTAGGGTGTGGGCTTACAGGGTCATACCCAACTTACAGGCTCTGCCCACTCCCATGTGGCAAGGGAACCATGCAGTGGCTTTCCACCCATGTAGATTTCCACGTCTGTCACTCAGGATATATACTCAGCTAGTGGGCTGGATGAGCTTAGCATTATTCACTAGGAGAGTCAACTGATGCCTGGATCTAGACCCATGCAGGGGCCAATACTCTTCAGCTGTAACCAATAAGATTGTTCTTTCTATGCCAACAAACGATGTCCATGTTTAACCTGATTATGTGTAGCCTCACTTACAGCTAAGGGCCTTAATGCACAAAGGTGTCATACTGCCAGAGCAATGTGTCATTGCTGGTTCAGGATCAGTGCTATTGAACAACTTGGTTGCTAACCAGTAGCTCCCTTTTCCAGTGCTGAAAATAATCTGTTAATGATCCCCTTTCCCTCAACAATCCCATTAGCTGTGCTAGTGCAGTTTCTCAATAGCACTTGATAGCACTTCCTTCCATAGCCAATCCAGTAGTGGGTGTGGTGTGGGCATTCCCAGGTTTTCCTTCCCTCAGACACTCCCATGGTGTTCTCTGCCCAACAACCTACAGACCAGTTCTGGTGCTCCAGGGCTGAATGCGGGAGGAGAAGCAGAGAGATGATCCCTTGACATGGTAACTTCGAAATCTATCCCTTCTCCATGTTTATTTTAAACTTCTCCTTTAAATTTTATTTTTTAAATATATTTTTAGCATTACAGCACAAAAACGAGATAGCATACAGTTGCATCATGATGTTACAACATTGCTGTGCTAGTAAGGCTTTAAAAGAGCCCCAGCCTCCTAACCAATCACAGGCTGTAGGGTGGGGAAAAGGACTCGCCAATGACACTGTAATGTGGTGGGAACACAGGCGCCAATAATGTTACTAATCTGTTTACATGACAAGGGCGAGATAGAGAGTGTTCATAACCCAATACCATCATGGAAATGGCAATGCTGGGATTCAAACGGAACAATGTGATATCGAGGTATGGTGTGACATCCAAACTAGTTGCCCGAGGCAGCCACCACACTCTGTTTAACTATACTGCTATCCTGGTAGCAGATCCTTAAAATGAGATACTAAACTGCCGCCCTAAGAGGCAAGTCATTCTTCAGACAGAACACTCTATCAGCTACCCACCAACTATACCTGTCACTTAATATTGCAGAACTTCCTCCTCCTCTGCTTTTCCATTTCATCTGCAGAATTTCTCAGCAAGTGAAATTTGTGAGGACTGGGAATAACCGTACAGGAAAATTTAAGGAAAATATTCACCAGAAAATAAATCCAAAACAGACAATCTTACACTTATGTCACAAAAAATCTAACACAACCCTTTATGATCAAGTCACATGTATGCAAGGTACTTTTACAATGATTAGCTTACCTGATTTTTCCCCGTGTTATTGTCATTCTTTTGGTCATTCTGCAAGAGCTTATAAATTAAAAAAAAGTTGAAAATGCAATTAAAGTGCATGCAAACAATAATCAGCAAAGAAGGTACAGAACAGTTCTGTTGAATTTGTAAATGCTAGAGAAAGGATTTGTGGAATATGAAATATAAACATTTATAAAAGGAATAAAAAGGTTTGAACTAAAAAAGAAGTTATGGGCAATAAAAGTTACTGATTTAACTTGGGAATTTTTTAACATAAATAATTTGAATGTATAACTTCAGTAAATTCTTGTTGTTGTTGTGTACCTTCAAGTTGCTTTCAATTATGGCAACCCTACCACAGGGTTTTCTTGGCAAGATTTGTTCGAGGAATTTTGCTTTGCCTTCCTCTGAGGCTGAGAGACTGTGACTTGCCCAAAGTTACTCAGTGGGTTTCCATGGCTGAGTGCGCATGTGAACCCTGACCTCTAGAGCTATAGTCCGATACTCAAATTACTACACCACATTGGCTCAAATTCTTCTTGTACTTTGTCATTTTACTATTGAGTGACTGGCCTTTGATACTTTAGGCAATTATGTCATCCTCACATAAGAAATATTTTACTTTTCAGATCTTTTAGCAACTTTTTACTCATAAATATCCAGTGGTAACACCATGAACAAAATGTTCATGCCTTAATAATTGATTACCAAATAATTAACATCTGCATGTGAACAAGGAGACTTCTGACCAGACTGTGGAATAAGAACACAATCAAACAGTAATAGAGGCTTGCTATTCATGCTGCACTAGGCCTACTGGAGAGGTTGTCAGGTCAGGACTAGTCCAGGACCTGGGATTTTAAGGGCCAAAACCTAAGACCTTTAGGTACAACCTCTGGTATCATTATAGGAGGTAGGTCCTGGTGCTATTAGAAGGAAGATGTTACTGAGGTACTGAGGGTAGCTCCCGGTGATACCATTAAACGTGATACATCAGACATGAACCCTACGCATACTTTTCAAGGCAGTTTTATCATTCTAAGATTCTTCCCTCTCTCCTAAGAAGTGAAGAAACAGGTCCAGGCCCTAAAACTTGGCAACTGTACTAGTGAAGCTTGGGAAAATTTCTAGACCACACTATGTGTTCCATGCAGAGAGCTCTGGTATGCCACAGGGATTACTTAAAAATTTTTTAGACCACAGACTAGAATAATCTATATGCAGGCATCCTCTGCTTATTCAACAGGTTAAGGACCAGAGCACCATCAAAAACCAGAAATCGTCAAAATGCAGAACACAGTCTTTTAAAAAAACTTTTTAAATAAGAATGAATCGAGAGAAAAAGCAGCGTGTGGTTGCAGAAGCATGTGGAAAGTCATGGAAATATTATGAAATAGTTTGAAAGAGTGGAGCAGACATTCAATGGATGGGTTGTGGTTATAACTGAAAAGGACTAAAAGACCAAATCATTAAAAAGCTGGCCATCAAAAAGTGGGAGATACCTGTATATTCTTCTAACTTGTCTCTGAGCTTTACATGTAAATCTTTAAATACAAATCTCTGCAATTTCTTCCTAAAGCTTTGAAAATTTACATTTTGGTATTATGACTCCCAGAATCCTCCAGGCTGGCTGAGCATTCTGGAAGTTGTCTGTCTATATATATATACATGCATACATACATACATACATATTTTTATATATATATATATATATATATATATAGCCTTGACTATTCCTATGTAAGAGCCATTGTTTTCCCACATATACCTTTCCATCAGTGCACACTTCTGACTTGTAATTGGTGCTAATGAACAAACCTGGCATTTGTTAAAGAATACCGTTAAAAAGACTTACTGGGGCTGTCTTGGCAGTTGCAACAATGCAAAGAAACACAATTGTTTTCTTCATGTTCACCGGCAGGCACGGCCTGACCTTACAAATGGGCTGCAAATAACCAGATCAGGTAATGAACTATAAATCCAACCAAACAATATTAACACACACAGGAATGTATACAAAGCTGAAGGAGGGGAGCAAAATCATTGGGGCTAAGACTTGTGGAAGATTCAAGCTTCTGAGATCTTGGACAATGAATGAAACAAACAAACAGTACATTACAACATAACGTAACCTCCAATATTTCACAGATGAAAATAGGGACACATATGGGCAAGCAACATCAAAGTGTGGTCAATAGGGTATGGCCAGGCAATAAGAGGACAAACGTTATTAAGGAGGAAGATTACTATTGTAAAACTTCTATTTTAAGAAGAGAAACTTTGAAATTTATTTACTGCGTTTAAGAAAGTCTGAAAAAAACCTATAAATAAATACGGCACTTGGTCTTTACATGCACTGTATAATTAACAAAAGAAAAAGAAAATCTTACTATAAAATCAAATTGCCCTTATCAGATGCTCTTGGAAAACCACAGCTGTATGTGAGATCCTCGTTCATTCTGTGTTCATCCCCACCCCCTCTTCCCAATGAATATTATTTATCAGGTCAAATCCCAGCTTCCCCACAATATTTGTGTGTTCACTTTTGAGCCTATCATTGTCTCTGTCTATTTCACAGGATTGTTGTTGGGAGAAAAATGAGTGAAGGAGGAGAAAAATGAAGAATAGTCTCAACTCCAGAAAATAAATGGAATGAAATTACTTAAGAAAGGTACAGTTGTTAAAAAATAATGTCTGTCATAAGGAAAACCATGCATTCCAATGGCCTTTTAGACTATCTCACTTAGGCTACAATTCTGTACACATTAATGTCTGAGTGCCAGTGAACTCATTGCAGCTTACTTCTGAGCAGAAATTATGTGATTGCATTCTTAATGTAAATGGAATACTGCTTTGCAGGAAAAAAAAATATTAAAGTAAGTAAACAGTGAATTTCTCATGGAGCTGAACCTCTGGAAGCCACGATTTCTTTGTCATGACATTGTGTAGCCCTGAGGCACACACAGTGAATTAGTAAAACAAAACAAAAAAAACAAAAAACAAAAAAAGAGGGGGTGGAAAGAAGAAAACTAATAAAACTAAGGCTTAAAATATGGCATTTATGCAAATCTCAAATGCAAACACATCTACAGATATAACTAAAGAGAAGAGGAAAAGCATTTCCAAAGTGGGGAATGCTTCTCTGCAATACTGATTCTATTTTGGGAGATCAGAGATGGGGAATAGTTGGAACCCAATTAAGGCAGGGAAATCTGTCTTTCTGTGTGCAAGAGGAAAAGAGAGAGCAAGAGAGAGCGGGAAGGAAAGGGAGATTAGGAGATAACCTGGTGCATAATTTAGAAGGCATTATAATTCAAAGCAGATCCCTTCAAGAGACACCCTTCTTAGTTGCTGCATTTATGTTTTTTGCTTACCAAAGGAAGCAAAAGGGTCACACAGGTTTCATTCCAACACTCTCCTTAACCGCAACTTTCCTTTTCCTTTTCTCTGGCTCTACTGGGAGGGTCAGACTCTACCCTGTCCTCTTCTGGAGAATGGGGCAAGAGAGCACAAAGTACTTAAAATATTGTTAATTAATTTTGAAGTCATCTGCACAGCTAGCTTTGAAGTCACCTGCATTTGCAGCCAGCTGTTTAGGGTGAAAAGGGAAATCTGAGACTTTTAAGGAGAAGTTTAGATCTGAGACTGATGAAGCTTATCAAATAAAAGACAGTATCTCAGCAGCCTAAAGAGTCACTGCAATGTCTATTGCAGAGGTCTCCAGTCATGCACCTTGGACCAGACTCTCTGTCAACTCTCAATGGCCCTGGATGTATCCTACACTTTTAATGGGAATCGGAACGTTAAACAAGAGCGAACTGCAGGAAAATGTTACAATGTGAAATCTGTCCAGGGGCCCAGCAAACAAATCATTAGGAATCAGCTTCTGTAATCTTCCATTGCCTCCATTTTTTTATCTCTTCATTTTTTTTATCCACTTTTATCCCATTTTTATACGTATTTCCACAGTGTTTATTTCATTAAAAATGTTCAAAGCAGCTCACAGTATAACACAAATAGCAAATTACATATTTGTTTACAACGAGGGTGGAAACCATGAGATTCCTCCAGATGTTGTTGGGCTGCAACCTCCAGCATTCCTCATTATTTTCATGACACCCAAACTCTGCTGGCTGAGACTACAGTCTCCCTCCACCAAATGACAGAGACGGCCCTGCTTCTCTTGGAAATTAAAATAATTTTACGACTCCTCTTCAGTTATAATGCAATACTGGTCACTCTTCACTGCAAAACCTCGTTTACTGAAAGTACCAGCCCACTTATTGTTTCCTACTTGCCATTTCTAAGATATTCATTGATGAGTAAAGACTGAAGTTCTGTAATGTTTTCCCAGGAGTGGGGAGAAAAGTAATATTAAAATAAATTTATGTTTTTAAATTAAAAACTACAGCTCAGTTCTTGCAATCCCTTGGCTCATGGGTAGCCTCACTGAACAAAACAAGGGGGGGGGGAAAAGTCCCATTTTAGCCTTGCAGATATACAGGTGGTGCTTTGCCTTGTCTTTTAATCTGAATTGAACTCAAAAACTTATGTTACAATAAATACCTTACTCTTCAAGGCACCACAAGACATTTTCCTTGTTTTAAGAAAAACAAAGCAGCTCATGGTCAAGTTTGACGATAGCTTACCTTGATGTCTGAGCAAGCTGCTATCTCTGAGATCTTGAATCACTGCAGCAAATCCTGTAGACGCTTTGCTTGTCACCTTTGAACCTGCTGAAATTTAAACTCTGCTTCAGTAAAATACTAACCAATCATTGCTCTTAGGGTACTGTAAGACTTATCTTTGGTGGTGAAGTACATATTAACCGCCCACGTTTCCTTAACAGGACAACTGGCTTTCATAGTCCCCCAAATCACCTCGGTTCCAGTGTGACTAGACTGTTTTCTTTCTGCTTAATTAAAAAGCTCTCCTGAAGCCAGTTTAGCCTCTCTTAAATATATAGAATCAGTTAGCTAAAGTAACCAGCAGTGCTTCCAGACACGGTGACCCAGACATTTCTTTTCCCATTGTGGTCTTCCAGCTTTGCAATCTCTCAATTTCTCCACTGAATATTCTTTCTCAGTGAAAACTGTGCCTTGCTTGAAATATGTGTTAGTTAGACAAATGACTGTGATAAGGAATTGCCTGTTGGTATGTCATGTTATGTTCAAATTTCAAATTTTTCTCATACTAAAAAGTCATTAAAGTGCAAGAGCAGGTGGAATCATCAATTGATCCATCAAACCTGTTTGTATGAGAAAGAGGGCCCAGTATATTCCCACAGCAGCCTTCCTAACCCTCTCCCCTGATATGTTGACTGCAACTCTCATCAGCCATTGCCAGTGGCTATCCTATCTGAGAGTGATGATAGCTGTGGAGGGCCACATGGAGGGTATCAGTTTGGGACAGTGTATTCTACATGTTCTGGGGTGTAGTCTCACCATGTAGCTGAGTGCCCTTACTCTTTCTCTCTGCTCTGCTCTTTTCCTTCTCTTCCCACCCCTTCCTTTCTTATTGGTCCTTTTTCCCCACAGGAAAAAAAAAAAGGAAACTTGAGAACATCCAAGAGAACCCTTGAATGAAGGAGATTTATCTCTAGATAGGAAAAAACGTTTTATCAGAAATTTCTGGCAACTGCTTTTCGAGTAAATAAAGTACACTGCAGTGTACAATTATTTGAATGATTGTTTATTTTCCAATGTTTATATGTGACTATTTTCATGTTGTTCTTTTATTTTATACCTCCCTGAAGAGCATCTTAAAATACAGTGGCTGAGATCCAGCATCAGAGACCACAATGCGTAGCTTTACAATGACAAAGCTATATCAGTAACATGATTGCACAACCATGCTAGTGAATTGCGACAATGTCCAACAGACCACTGCACAAGATGCCTCACTGTGCAACATTGTACAATGTATCCTGGTGGAAACATGATCTATTGCGCATCAGGACATGTTGTGTATGGGGACCATACAGTGGTCCCAGAGACATAGTGACATCTCCCCCCTCCACTGAGAAAATGAATGTTGGGCAGCATTGTGATTCATTTACATGATCATAAGTCAGTTTGTGATCACATAAATACCTAACAGGATGCCAGCTGATATACTCTCAAACGCATTGGGGTTTTTAACGATTACACTTTACAGCATCTTGAGAAGTGTCCTCATCGTTCATGCTTCCTTTCTTTGCACCCTGTTACTTATTCAGCATTTCACGCTGCTTATTCTCTTTTTCTTGGTTTTTTTTAAAACCTCATTTTCTCTTTACAAGGAAGGAAGTACATGATTTGTATATTGTAAAGCCCCCATTCAATCCCTATCATTTGCCAGTGCATAAGAATTTACAACACACACACACACACACTCTCTCCTAGGGCTGCTAAGTCAGCAGCATCCTATTCTCTGAAATGTTGGAGCCAAAACTAAAATCCAGAAGGAGAGCTTTGTGGTATCAGAGAATCAGAGCAGGAAAGAGTGGGGAGGCTGACCAAAACTGCTACTGAGTCAACTGGCTGTAAAAACAGGCATGAGAACAGCCTAGGTGAATAAGCCCAGAATTTTGGTAAAACCTGGTTAACCAGGGGGAGCTTTCACATTATACAGTAATAGCACTAATAGCACATTAATTGCCTTGGTTCCATTCTGCGGAATCCTGAGCTTTGCAATTTAGAGAGGGATGTTTAGAAGTCTCAGACAGAGAGCTCTGGTTCCTCACTAAAATACAGACTGCAAGAATCCAAAGGATGTTGCCATGGCAGTTGAAGTGGAATCATAGTGCTATACTTTTACAGTGTGGAAGAAGTTCAGGTAAGAAGGCAATTTGAACTAGGGAAAAAATCTACTTTTTCTTTTCAAGCAGAAAATATGCACTCAGTTGCCACCATGCCTGCTAGTCTCATGTCCAGCACAGCTTTACCTACAGAAAATATGCCATTCAGGGATTTTTTTCCAGAGCCCATTATGCTCCTGTAAAAGGCTCAGACAGGACTTGAGGAAGTTTCTTTTCTTTTTTCCCCCTAGTCCCTGTTCCACCTCTACCAGGGTTTGTACAACAAGAAGGCTCAGAAGGTGTGATCCTGATGCATTCAACAGCCTAATGACCAGATATTTCACACATTGTTGGACATGAGGAAAGTTGTCAGAAATCGAGTGCTGTCTTTGGAACATAATATAAGAAACGACTCTGGGAGCTTGCTTCTCACATTAGGAGTCTTAGTAGACCACAAACTGAACATGAGTCACCAGTGTGATGTGGCAGCTTAGAAACCAATGCAATTCTGGGCTGCATCAACGGGAATATAGTGTCTAGGTCAAGGGAAGTGATTCTATTCTGCTTTGGTCAGACCCCACATGGAATACTGTGTCCAGTTCGGGGCACCACAATTCAGAAAGGATATTGATAAACTGGAACGTACCCAGAAGAGGGCGACCAAAATGGTAGGAGGCCTGGAAACCATGTCCTATGAGGAGGGGCTTAGGGTGCAGGGTATGTTTAACCTGGAGAAGATGAAGAGGTGAAATTACAGCCATGATTAAATATTTGAAAGGATATCATATGGAGATTGGGGCAAGCTTTTTTTCTGCTGCTCCAGAGACTAGGGCCATATCTGCACTACACTGTTATAGTGCTATTATTCCACTTTCAACATCCTGTGGAATTCTGGAGTTTGTAGTTTACTGGGGCCAAAGAGCTCTCTGGCTGTAAATGCCCTGCCTAAATGGCCAATCCCAGGATTCCATAGGATGTTGAAAGTGGAATAATAGCACTATAAAAGTGTAGTACAGAAAGGCCCTAGGACATGGAACAATGGCTTCAAATTTCAGGAAAAGAGATTCCACTTAAACATTAGGAAGAACTTCATGATGGTAAGAGTGGTTCCACAGTGGAATTCACTGCTTCAGAGTGTGGTGGAGTATCCTTATTTGGAAGTTTTTAAACAGAGGCTGGATGGCCATGTGTCAGAAATGCTTTGATGGAATATTCCTGAATGGCACCAAGTTGGGCTTGATTGCCCTTGTGGTCTCTTCCAATTCTATTGATCTATAACTCTCAGTAACAGACAATCTGCTTATATATCCACTGTGCAGTAATACCAATTTGATACTATTTCATGGAATTCTGGGATCTGTTGTTTGGTGAGGTATTAAGAATTCTCTGCTCACTATAGCACTTGAGCTCTCTAGTAGAGAACTATTAAGTACTATATCAAACTACGAATGCTAGGGTTCTGTAGGATGGAGCCTTGAGAGTTAAAGTAGTTTCAAACTGCTTGAAAGTGCATATTGTAGGTACACTCTTTGCACATACCTGTAACCAAGTGGAAGGTGGGAAAATGTGCCATTTATTTCCAAACAATTCTAAACCAGGATATTCTTTCCAGTAACTCAATTTTAAAAAGCAAAGTATCTGAATTTCAGGTATAAAACATCTGTTTATCATCTAGACTATGGGCAGAGTGTGGTCAAGTGCGTAACAATTACTGGACCACACAATTCCTTTGCTGGAAACCAAGATGTTGAGTAGCAAAATGGTACCTAAGAGAATCCTTGTGGTTGTGTTTTGTTCCCATGGTATAAATTGTGGGGTGCATGTGTGATGGTACAGCCTAGCTTCAGTATCAGGGAATAAAAAATTTATTATTTAGCCAGTTAGATTATTAGAAGGCCATCCTTTGATCTTGCGTATAAACAAGAATGCCAAATGGGTAAGTGAAGCAGAAAAAGAACCAGCTTGTTAAAACTGTATATAAATGTTTATATGTTCAATTTAGGTAAGCTGGATGATAATTAATTTCTGATTCTCTTCTAGTTTGAAAATTAAATTCAGGATGATTCACTTCTAAGTTAAACATGCATTATTTTGCTGAAACGTCAGTCTCCTGTTTTCGCAGTTGTTTCATTTATTTATAATTTCCCCCCTGCAAGTGTTTTACTTCTGAATCATCTTACAGTCACAGTCAAGCGAGGTAGAACCAACACCAAGCACAATAAGCAATGAGCTGGCTAACAAACATGAGGAAAAAGGAAATACCAGTGCCAGTAAGCTCTTCACTAACCTTTAATAACCCTTCTAAAGGCAATACTAAATCCTAACGTGAAGTCACTTACAGTTAACAGCTTGACTAACTGTGACTACTAAAGATGGTGACCATCCAACTGGATAATCTTATTTACCTCACTTCCAAGCTATTTATTACTTATGTAAGATAAATATTCCACACTTCTCAGAGTGACTTTACAAAATTAAAACAAGACACAATTAGTTTTAACAATATAACATCCAAATTAGCAAATACAAGCAAGCACATAAAAGCTGCATAAATCAGTTTCAGAAAGGCTAAAGCAATTAAAAACCTGGAAAAAGCCAGAAGGATAATAAAGTGGACATCAGACAAATGTCTCTGGACAATGAGAATATTCCATGTTTGTGGTGCTACCACTGAAAAGGTCCTCTCTTAAGGCCTCATTTCAAACTGCAAGGGCACTTAAAGGAAAGCTTGAATTATTTAGACTTGTGTTTTCTTGGGTCTCCAGAGGTAGGTCTTCAACCAGAACTTGTTCAAAGCCTGTGTACACAAGGATGAACAGTGAAGCTATTCACAGTCTATACCTTTTCTAACTGTGGCCTAGCTGACTGCTCTCTGTATATCAAGGTGAACATTGAACTAGAATCCTGCACACTGACACGTTAATTTCCTCTGTGCAGGGTATTTTCTTTTCTCCACATGATGAAGCATTTAGACGTACCTTTGCCACCTGAAATCTGAAACAGTCTCGCCCAAGAACAATTATATATCATACAATCTGCTCTTTGTATAGCTTAGCCAAATGAGCCACTATAACAAATAGAAGCAATGGATGGATTGCAAAGGATGGAAGAATTAAGTCTCAAGGCAGATGTCTGAACTGAAGAGCAAGGCAGAAATTCAGGGGCTCTTAGAGGGTAGGGAACACTCCTATAGGATGTTTTAAAGCTTTCTCATAAGCAGAAGTCAACATCCTTTGGGGTTTGTGCACTATAATTATGCCCCCAATTTGTCTAAATATATGAATCCTGTGTGTAGTGGGTCAGGAAACGACACCACACACTGCTTCAAAGCTTGGAAAGTGGTACGCCTAATGTCAATAACATTCCCAAGCAATAATTTGTGCTTTGGATTATATAATTAAATTTACATTCATATAGGAAAGAATGGCACGGTAAAGCCCCAGATGGGAAAATGTCGCATGGTAAAGAGTTGTTTTTTACTGGTCAATGATGGGAGACAGAGAGAATATGCTGAACATGTTTGATTTGACGAAAGCATCTGCTGGTTGAAGAACTGAATCCCAAAGGGGCTCAACCACGGTTCCTTGTCAAGCTGGAGAGAACTGACAAGTGGGTTGTTTCATGGTTGTTTTCTGGGCCTGGTGTCGCTCATGAGTAGAGGGCATGCTCATCACAGGTGATGCCATATTGGGAGGGTACCTCAGAAGAGAGTTAGGACTCAGCAAGATCTCAAGAGATCGGGCCAAAACTAACAAAATGAGCGTCAGCAGTGGATTAATGCTAGATTAGATATTTAAGTGGAATAAAACTGGATCACAAGTATATGATGGATGATACCTGATCTGATAGAAAAGGATTTGGTATCTAAGGATTTGGTATCTAAGTAGACCACACACTAAGCATGAGTCAACAGTGATATGGTGCCAAAAAAAGAAGAAGAAAAAAGAAAAAGCTAATGCAATTCTAGCATTTATTAACAAAGGAAAGGAAAATAATACCAGCGCTCTGTGCTGTTTGGTCAGACCTCATCTAGAGGACTGTGTCCAGTTCTGGGCACCACAATTTAAGAAGAATGTTGATAAGCTGAAATGTATCAGTAGAAGGTGACAAAGATGGTAAAGGGTCTGGAAACCAAGGCCTGATGGGAATAACTAAGGAAACTGGGTATATATAGCCTGCAGAGGAAAAGTCTGAGAGGAAGTAATAATAGCCATATTCAAATATCCAAAGGGCTGTACCATGAAAATTGGAGCATGCTTCTTTTCTTTTGCTCCAATCACTAGGAACCAGACCAGTGGATTCAAATAAGAAGAAAAGTCATTCCAATGACACATTAGGAACTTTCTGATGACAAGAACTGTGGAATGGGTTGCCTCAGAAGATGGTGCATTCTTCATTGGATGTTTTTACACAATGGTTACATGGCCATCTATTAGAGATGTTTTGGTTATGGATTCCTGTATTGTCAATGGGTTGAATTAGATGGCCTTTAGCATCCCTTCTAACTCTACAGTTCAGAGGTTCTATGATGGGACTTGGAGTCCAACACATCTGGAGGGCAGAAACTGGAGACTGAGGAAGGCTGCTTTAACCACTGCACTACATTGTATCTCAGCTGGAGCTTCTGGAAACTGAGCCTAAGCGAGGATGCAGAAAAGGAAGAGCTGTTGGAAGATGGAAGTGATGAGCTCTTTCATAAAGTTACCTTTTTAGTGCTTAGCAGGGTCAAAGAAGGTGTTCAGTCTAAATAACTGTGTTCATCCCAGTCATTATCTGTCTGGCAAAACAATACTCTTGTGGGAAGTGACTGTCTTTAAATAGATAAACCACAGAGCATTAAACACAAAGGGGGACATTTCTACTGCAGGTTGTTTTGGAAATGAGACATAACAGTTCCAACCACACACACACACACACACACGGGATATACATATGTTTGTTTGAAAAGGAGCATATCAGAAGACCAAGCATAACCCGTCTTTTTTCCCAAAGCGGGGGGCAGATCTGGAGTCACTTACCTTCCTATTGAAGCTAGTTATAATTTCACTAATACGTCTTGCTTAAAGGTTCAGTTTATCAAAAATGTGTCTTCCTATTACTTTAATATGATGTTAAAAGTAATATTTACATTACCAGCTGTAGCAAGTGTGGAAATTAGGGATGGGAGGAATCCAGAATTTTCCAAATCTGGATCCAAATCTCTGGAAGGTTCTGGGAATCCACAGATCTCACGAATCTTGAATCTTTCAAATCCCTTTTTTATAAAAAGGGTTTTAAAAAAACTTTTTAATTTTTTAAAAACTTTTTTTAAACAGAACTTTTTTTTAAAAAAAAACCTATTTTTTGGTTGGTGGATTTGAAAGATTTGATTCACCTATTTTTGTACAGGGATCCGGATTTGCAAATCTTGAATCCTCACTGAGGATTTGAGGATTTGGTTGACTCATCCCTAGTGGAAATCATATGACCCTCCATTTGCTTTGGGACTACAAATGCCAGCCAGCCGTAGCCAGTGTAAACAATTGTGAAGAATGCTGGGAATTACAGTCCAGCAACATTTGGATGGCTGTACGATTCCCACTGGAGGACTCATCGTGGGGCTCTGCAGCTTTTGCATGTTAGAATGTGCCAGGTCTCTCTCCCTCTCCCTCTCCCTCTCCCTCTCCCTCTCCCTCTCCCTCGCTATCAAACAGACAAGAACACACACATTGGGCTGTTTGTGGTTGCTTTATTTTTATTTTGGAGCCAGTTGTCAGAAATAGAAGGAACAAAACCCATGCCCACTCCCCTTTCTTGTTATGTAAACTCTACGTCCTTAAGCAACTCTATGGCTAAGGACTCTGAGGGAGACAACAGCAGCCAAGCACAGCTCCTTCATGCCTTGGTCTCAGCAGATGGTGAGAAACCCTCCTTCCGTTTCCAACTGATACTGCTCTGGCCTCTGAGGGAAAGAAGAGCAGCCGACATCTGCTGCACTTAGTCTCCTCTTCCTTGGCCATCCTTTTTTCTTTGTGTATTGGGTCTGAGGGTGGGGAACTGTCAAATTAACAATTTGTAAACCTCTGTGAGAGTCTTTTTGGTGGAATGGTGGGGTATAAATGCTCTAACCAAACAAACAAATAAACAGACAGACAGGTTTTTATATTAACAAAAATTCCAATATTATGGCCAGGACTGTTACTGAATCCGTCCGGCATTATACCATCTATTGATTCCACCCCCGAACCTGGCCTAGATTCTGTGCTAATTGAACAGGCAGAGCTTCCAGACTTCATTAATCCTTGGGTGGGTATGTGAATATTTCACTGCTGCTGCTTGAGAACACAAATCTTGTACTTATCCCTTATCCCCCCATTACCCCCAAAGTCCTTCAAAATAAAACTTTGTTGATCACCTCTGTGAAAATTCCACACACCTTTTACTGTTCTTGCAAGCCTGTATACCACCTTTTACACACTGTTGGAGCTGTCTGTGCTGAGCTTGAAAATAATCGCACAGTATTCATTGTGGTTGCCTTTAAGGAAATTGAGTAAATACTACTTTCTTTCAAGAGATATTCCTAAAGAAACATCATCAGTGGGAAAAGCAGTACCATATAAGGACTTCCTTGTCTGCACTGTTTCGTCACCAGATGAAAAGCCAAGATCAATGGAACCATCATAGTATGGCTGTGGATCTTGTCCACCTATGATTTGGAAGGCAACATATAGGTCATCACTGACAGTCTCCATGGATTTGTCCAAGCCCCTTTTAAGACCAATTCAAAGCTTGGCTTGCAAATTATTTTTACTGGAATACTTGCAAATGTTTTCAGACATGACAGCTTACTAGCATATGCTATTTTAACATTTATTTCATAGACTCATAGAATCATCAAATTGGAAGAGACCACAAGGGCCCTCTATCCCAACCCTCTGCTGTGCAAGAATACACAATCAAAGCACTCCGAACAAATGACCACCCAGCCTCTGTTTACAAACCTCCAAAGAAGGAGACTTCACCACACTCTGAGGTGGAGTATTTCAATGTCAAACCGCTCGTACCCTCCGGGTAAGACATCTAAGCGGAATCTCTTTTCCTGAAATTTGAGTCCATTGTTCCTTCTACCTACCCTATATCAAAAGATTTAAGGGTGGGTTACAAGTAAAATTTAAAAAAAAGAAACCAGTTAAAACAGTTTAAAACAAAACAATTTAAAAACTAAAAGTTTTTTAAAAATTAACCTAAACACATATTAAATATAATTAATAGGTTAAAACACATTCACAAAAGATTAAAATGATTTAAATCTATGAGCAAAAGCATTTGAGAGAAATCAGCAAGGTCCAAGGGCTTTATGAACGGCCAAGTTTTTACTTGGTGCCTAAATGAAATCAGTGTTGGTGCCAATCTAGCCTCCAAGGAGAGGTGTCAGAGTTCAACTCCCAGCCCATGCCTTTCTGCCAGCAAGGGAAGGAAGGTGATAGTACTTGCCCAAGAGGAAGAGGCAGTGGGGGGAGTCCAATGCAAACAATCAAGTAGAAACACTGAGCCAAGCCAAAGCCAAGGTCGAATCCAAAAGGTCCAGAATGCTGAAGGTCTGTCCAGCAAGGATCAAGGGACATGGAACACAAGGGTTGTGAGAGCTTGAGTAGTGATTCGCTATAAGCAAATAGCAAGCTCGCCAAGAGACGAAAACACGTGTTACTCATTATTCTGTTTTCTCAATCTCACCAAAATGGCTTCCCTCTGAGCTGCTCGTTTTTGTCTCCTCTGTGATTGAAGGCTTGAGGGCAAAGGTGGACCTAATTCCTCTAAATCACTGCTGGTCCCCTCACTCTTTGGCACTGGTTGCAACAACTCTGTCTCAGCTTGTCTTTCAGCTGAAGGGAGTGTTGGTAAGGTAGTATGGTCTATCACTGACTCTGTTTCTGGCACAAATTACAAATACTCATTGATCTCTGAGCCATTATCATTCCACAGTTGTGGAACCACAATCAAGAAGGCCCTCTTCCATGTCCCCACACAGTGCCTTGATTACACTGTTGGGAAATAGAGAAGGAGCCCACACAGCTAACCTGAGTCTTCAGAAAGGCACTTATAGGGTAAGGTACTCTCCCAAATTGCAAGCTGCTTAGGGCTTTAAATGTTGTCACAAGCAGCTTGAACTCAGACCAGAAGTGTATTGGCAGCCAGTGCAATTCTTTAAAGGCTGGCATTATATGTTATTTTTATGGCATTCTGCTGAGCTGCTGCATTTTGCATGGCTGCAGTTTTTGAGGTTTCTTCAGGGACAGCTCCAAATAGAGCACATTACAGTAGTCTAATCAGGAGGTTACCAGTACAACATGAACCACTGTGGCTAAGTTATATATGTCCAGGAAAGGCTGTAGCCAGTACACCAGTTGAAGATGAAGTCAAGCACTCCAGGCCACAAAGTCCACTTGGGCCTCCAGCAACAGGGAGGAATACTCCCAAGCTATGCACCTCCTTCTTCAGGCGGATTACAATCGAATCCAGAACAGGCTGTTTACTCAGTTCCTGGACATGAGAACCACTAATCCACAGAGCCTCCATCTTATCAGGAATCAGCTTCTGTTTATTGGACTTCATTCAGTCCATTATAACATTCAGACACTATTGGAAACCGCCCCTCCCCGAACCAGATCATCCTCCATCCACACAACAGCAAAGACCAGTTCCAGGATATGTCCTGCATCATGTGTTGAACCAACAGTGTACTGAGAGACTGCATGGGTGTCATGATACCAGTGAAGTTCTAAGCTGGCCGTGTCAGGACAGCTTTGACATGTATGTTGAAGTCCCCTCATGAAACCACACTCCTGAGGTTTTCCAAAACAGCCTCTGAGACCACCATAACCAACTCAGTCAAGGAGACTGCTGGGGACATCCCTTAAGGGACACCTGCCAGCCTTATAGGAGGTAAGCTTTCTGGGCTTCAAATAAGGGGCATCTCTTATAATAAGAGACACTCTGGCAGCTGCACGTGCCTTAGGAAGTGAGGAAATGCTGTGTGCTTCTAGTCACACACCATGCAAGTAAGGAGGAAGATGGAAGCTGCAAGCAAGACCTGTTACCTGTTGAGAAAGCCTCTGCACAAGTGAGACAGAAAGATGGCTACAGCAGGGCATCCACACAGGCTTGTGCCCTGGTGAGAAGGCAAGCATAAAGATAATAACCATTGCATTTAATCACAGTCTTCCCCACACCTCCTCTGTCTAGCATCAAAAGAATTTAAAAAAATCAAACAGTCAAAGGAAATGCATACAGCCAAAACCACAGCCATTTGGGTTTGGACTTTTTACCAACAGATGAAAAGAAATACAGAGAATTGCAAAAGAAACATAGAGCTGAAACTTTAAAAACTGGTGTTGCCTGATCCCCAGTTCCAACCTCTTCATCATCATCAGTGTGTGCCTTCAAGTTGTTTAGGATTTGTGATGACCCTAAGGCAACCCTCTCATGTTACTACAAAGCAATACTTTTAAGACATCAAAAGTGTCACAAAACTATAAAGGTGTTTTCTGGATCTTTCTTGGAGAATACTAAAAGTGCAGTCTCATACATTTGTACTCTGAAGTCAACCTAGTTGAATTCAGTGAGGCCTAAGAAGGATAGAATCATAGAATCTTAGAGCTGGAAGGAACCATAAGGGTCATTTTGTCCAACCCGCTGCCATGCAGGAATATGCAACTAACGCACTCTTGAAAGATGCCCATTCAACCTTTGTTTAAAGACCTCTTGAAGAAGGAGAGCCCACAATCCTCTTAGCCATGGCCTTTTCTGTGTTAGCCACATGTTATGAGCAGTCTCTGTGCAGTACTTGTTTTTATCTACTGTTGTTATTTTAATGTGGTGGGGTTTTTGGGTTTTTTTGCTGCTTTTATTTTCTGACTGTTTAATCTTACCTATTGATTTACGGGCTGTTGCGATTTTTCTGTTTCATCTTACTATGTTCCAGAATGTCAATATTGCTTTGTATGATCATAATATGTTGTTTGTATTGACCATTCTAAACTGCTTTGGGAAGATAATCAGGCAATTTAACAGTCCATTAAACAGTGCATTTCTCCTAGTAAAAAATTTGCCACATGAAAATAAAAAAGTGAAAAAATAACCCACCTTATATCATTAATTACATCACATTGTACATTATATAGTAGGTGCAATACATAATTATTGTGTAATAAGAAATAGATAGAAAGATAGATATATGGTAGGTAGACAGACAGACAAACAGATATCAGACTGTATAAAAAGGATTTTTTTATTCCACATTATTTTGATCCATCTAAATATAGAGAAAAGTCCTAAGTATAGAGAAAAGCCTAGTTAACAGGTGGGTGGGTTTAGTGTGGCTTCAAACCAGGCCATGAACAATCTGCACAGTGCAGACATCCTGTTGACACAATAGAAAGATTCTCTGTTGAAGCACATAGTATTTATAATAGGTTGGAATCCTCAGGCAGTAGACTCTAAACATCTAATTTTCTGAGGGAAGGAAAATAATGCTCATGCTGTTTCCTCCAGTGTGATGCTTATGCAGCGTGTCCTTTTTTAGGTTCTTTCTTCCGTCAGGGCATATAGAAGTGAAAAGTTTTACCGATATATAAAATAAAAAGTGTCCTCTGTGTAGGTGTACATTTCCATAGCCCTGGCTCCCCTTTGCAATGCCACGTTTTAGTAGTAAAACTATAATTGGATCAGAAGTCCTTCTCTCTTTCCACACCAATTTTTAAAGGGAATGCATTGTTACCCTGTTCTCTGGGGGTCCCGAGAGGGACACCTAAATAACCAAACAACAACATACAATTTTGGGGGAAATTAGCTGGAGCGCTCACTTAAGCTGGCGAGAGGCAGGGTAACTTAGCAGGATCTTGCAACCCACTGTCTATGGGGTCCGGTCAGCCAAGCAGCCACACAGAGGTACAGTAATAAAAATGATGCTTTATTGCAGACAGACAAATGTTAAAGACACCAAAATCACACGGCTAGCTAAGAAGATAGAGCTTGAGTTAAGGATAGAGATTGTCGGGGAGAATGGGTGATACGACACCTGTCTTGTCGTCCTGGACCTTGCGGGAAATCCGGGGGCGCAGAGAAGAAACTCAGCTCGATTAGCTGAGGAGAGCTCGCCAAGCTCAGCAGCAGCAAGACGGGATGAAACTCAGGAGCGATCTGAGGAAGGTCTCGGAATCAGGGGCTTTTATAGGGTGAATTGGGACTGCAGGCTCTGCCTTACTTGGGGACAACAATGAGTTTGGGGTGCGAGACAATGTCTCAGAAAGGTCACAACTTTGCATGATTGAGTCAAAGCCGAATTAACAATAGTGTGGTCAGTATGCAAATGTGCAGTGCTTACCAGTGGACAGCACAATCTTTGTCCAGTAGCCTGCTCGGGGCAGGAAGCCTTTGTTAGTATTGTGCATACTTAATGAGGTGTTTGCCGGAGAGGTCCCTGAAGCGACGAACCGGCTATGTGTGGCCTGCCTAGGTGTAGAAAGGAATGTCTCGGCAACGATCAGCCGTGCCCGTTTGCGTGCTTGTTCGGTGGCTTCGCAAACATGTGGAGTGGGGTGGCAGGGGAAAGCCGAATGGTTTGATATCAAAAAATGATATCGGGAGCTATCTCTGGGTAGGCCTAGGCTGCAGTTACAGCATTTCTTAAAAATCAAATGTCTTGTGGGTCTTCTTTTCTCAAAATGCATTATTAGTACTACCGGTATCTCTTTGAGGAAGAGAGATTTATTATTAATAAGCCACTGATCACAATTGTGAGGTATAAATGTAAAATATCACCCATCCACAGTGTGTGTGTGTCTCTCTCTCTCTCTCTCTCTCCCGGTCCCAGTACTGGACCTACCTTTCTTATCTGTTTCTTTTATTAAGTTTTTATCTCGCCTTCCTGCCAGAACTTCATTCATTCGTTTGTTTGCCCCCCAATGGGACCCAAGGCAGCTTACAACAAAGGTAAAATAGAATAAAACCACACACTCCAACACTCTCCCCTGTCTGGCAGGGACTGCTCCATTTAATCCTCTATCACCACACTTTTTCAGCTGCTTTTAAAACGTACCAGTTTCTCTGTCCTCTTATATTTTTTCCCTGTTCATCCTCCCTTTATGAGAACTGCTGCAACTGAGTTCAAACTGCAAAAGTAGTTTGAACTCAATTACAGTTGGCCCTCCATATTCACGAGGCACAGGGCCCCCACAAAAGTGGAAAAATTGTAAATAACAAAGTGTGTGTGTGTGTCTATGGGAAAGGGGCCAAAGCATGGTTGGGGGGATGGGCACCCACAGTCCAAACTAAGGAGAGAGAAAAGAAGTGGGTTGGCTTGGTGGCCCTATACTTCCTCTCTCTTGCCCATCTCCTTCCTTAGAAATGTACGGATTTGTGGTGATGAGAAATCAGGCTGCAATCTGTCCTTAGCTGGCCAAACAGTGGCTGGTGGAGGAAGACTGGGTTTGGTTTTTTTTGAGGAACTGCGTTGCTTGATTGGAACCTCTAAGAGGGAAGGTTCTCCCAGAAAAGAAGCTCTTGAAGTGGGGACACAGAGGTTGGAGAAACTCAGGGGTAATCAAATCCATGAAAGTGAAACTTGCAAATGTGGCGGGCTGACTGTAATTCAGCAGGGAGAAGTGGAGAAGAGTGTTCTTCCCAATAGGTTCAAGCAAAAGCAAACTGCTGGAGCCTGTCTGAGCTTGTGCATTCTTCTCCATTAACTTTTGCCATTTTGACCATACCTTGAAGTTGCTTGGCCACTTGTGACTCAGTTTTCATCTGTGAAATGTTAGAGGAAATGGAAATGGAAACACAAATTTTAACTAAAACTTTAAACACAACATAAAAAATTAAAACACAACCAAGATATTGTATTTAAATGCTATTAATTTTTCAAAAACGTGTACTTATTCAAAAATACACCACACACCACACATAAAGACTGCCTACAACCACTAAACCATCAAATGCCTGCTTTACTTAAGAATACCTTTGCTTGCTGGTGGAAGGAGAAAAGAGGGATCCAGCCTAGCCTCCTGTGGAAGAGAGTTCCACAGCCTGCGAGTAGCAACTGAGAAAGCCCTCTCCTGTGTCCATACCAGACAGGCCTACCCACCCCAAGGTTCTTAAGGGTCAGGTAGGTTCCTATAAGAAGCATCACATATATAGAGGGAGACGTTCTCAGACAGAAATCTGGGATCTGAGGTAGCTGAACTGTAAGGCCAATCCAATAAAAACAAAACACGACTATAAAGTTAAAATGGATTTAAAGGACAATTAAAAACATATGCACAAAGGCAGGTAACTGCCAGTTAAAACCCTTCTAGTTCTATCCTGGTATAGGTACCAAAAGCATACCTGAATCAAAAAGTGAAAAATTGAGATGGTTCCTGTACTTTTAATGGTTGTGTAGGAGAGAGAATTTCAGCAGGTGTTTCTTCTCACCTGACTGCATGGCAAGCAACAGCTGATGAAATTCCCCCTTCTACTCAACCATTAAAAGTATAGGAAACATCTGCAGAAATATCAGAGGTTAGGAGTGGCTGTCAAGGAAGTCCTCTCTTGTTTGGCCATTAAACATGTCTCCAAGTTAGCAGGACAAAGAGCATCCCTCAAAGATTTAACACCCAGGGAACCTTGAATAGAATACAGCCTAGTCCCAAGTCATTTAGAGTTCTATCATTCAAACCAGCAATTTCAATCATACTCAGAACAGACCAGTGGAACCAGTGAAAATGTTCCAACCAAGAGTCACATGGTCTCCTAACTAGCCCCAATTATCAGTCTACCTGTGACATTCTGGACAAGCTGAAGCTTCCAAACACTTTCCAAAGGTAGCCCATGCCAACATAGACCACACTGTAGTAATCTAAACAGGATATAACTAAGCTATGTATCACCATATCCTGATCCAGCATCTCCAGGCAGGAACATAATTGGTATGCTACCCTCAACTGGCCTAAGAAAATTCTGGCCACCACCCAAATCTGGGCATTCATATTCTGGAGGTTGAATTCAGGTATACACTAAATGGGAGTCTATGAGGGGAGTAAGTTACCACATATAACACAGATTGAATTCATATTTCATGATCTGCCATTCGACTAACCAGGAGCAATTCTTTCCTGTTGCAATCTGCAACTACCTCATCCTCATCCTCATCTAGCTCATCCTCATCTAGCTCATTCCCAGTATTGGACACTGGTTCAGAACCAGAACAGCTTCCTTGTATATACATGGGAAAGAAAGATTTAAAAAAGAGGGTAAAATAAGGTGAATGTTTCAATGCAGCAGATTTGGGGTGACATTAAAGGGTGGTCAATTGGTGGCCAGCATGGTGTAGTGATATGAACTTTCAACTATGACTCTGGAGACCAGGGTTCAAATCCCCAGCCAGCTATGGAAACCACTGGGTGATCTTGGGCAAGTCACACTCTCCCAGTCTTATAGGAAGGCAATGGCAAACCTCCTGTGAAGAAATCTTGCCAAGAAAACCCCATGATATATTCACTTTTGGGCTGTCCTATGTGGGAAGTAACTTGAAGGCACAAAACACAAAACAACAACAAATTAGTGGTTATTCAATTTGTTGGTGTTGCAATTAACTCCTCTCCCAGGAGAGAGGTTCTTACGGGATTTTCTGCCTCAGGACTACAACTAATGTTCATTGTGGGTGGCACAGCAGAAGACAGAGCAGGCCAATGCTGAGTGGAGCCAGAGTAATAGAACACAACCAAGAGTAAAAATGGGAATGTGCATCATATGCACATACTTGAACCAGGCAGGCAGGCAGGCAGGCAGGCATACATATCCTCTCTCCTCGTCACACAAATACAAAAATACAACAGGCAAGCATTCTCACAAATATCCCCCTGGGATACACAATCCGCACACACATCCCAGAGATATACGACCTCATTCACACTCCCACACAAGGCAGTTATGGTAACAAAACTGCCTCCACAGGCATGATCTGCACTATCTTTTGATACAAGCAACCATAGTTTCCTCTGATGGGGACAAGCAGTTTTCCAAGCCATCCTTCCCAAAGTATCTTAGCTGTAAACTGGGCAGCTTGAAGCAAGCCATCACCTCCTCTGATTCCCACTACCTCCCCACCCTCTTGCCACTGCTGCCACAGCCATCTCCTCCTCCTCACCACAGTCTTCTTCTTTTCCTTGCTATTGCCACCAGTTCCTACATAATTATGCTGGTGAGACTATAGGCTTTCTGCCATTGTTACTGCTGAGAATAGGTTCTACAGTATTGAACTCAGTATTCAAATTAAATGACTTTTGAGTGGACCTCCTTATGATTAATCTGTTGAAATGTAGAGTAGAATATTTCATCCCTATTGAAATCAATGTGACTTCTATGTCTGGGTCCAACCCACCCTTTTGGCTGGGGGCCAGTTTCTCATTTTCTCTTAAATGGGTGGTAGAGTATATAAAGTCAGGACTTCCTTTTGTCCTTTCCTCTTTTTAGGAGGCTCAGAGTTGCCTTGAAGCAGGTGAAGGAAACAGACTCAATCCTGAACCCAGTTATTTCCAAAAGCATTCACTTCCTGAAGCCCAGGAGAGAGCACGTGATCAGATTGAGGGCTCTTGTGTATCCATCTTTTTTCTGAATGGATAAAAATGTCTATCTTTGTTACTTGCCCTTGTTAATTTTGGATGTTCCCAAGTATGATATAATATAATTTTCCAAATTATAACCTGCAAGTACATTCTATGGTTAAAATATTTTTCCAAGAGTTCTTTAAAGAAAAATAAAAACTAAATGAAGGAAAGTGCTCATGTGCACACACGCACATACACACACTTATATAAAAATACTTTGGTCTTTATTAAAATACCATGCAATTTATTGAAACAAAGATATAGCACCAAAACAATACACATATGGTATGTAACAAAGAAAAGACATGTTGAGGCAGCCGGTTTTCATTGTATGCCTTTCCTTTCAGATTTGGGTACAGCTTCCTTCAAATTGTTTAGAATCACTTTCAGCCTTTAGTCTGGAAGAAAAAAAATTGTATTTTCTTTGTTTAAGTCACACACAAATGTATGTTCAAAAGAAATAAGATGTTTTATAGCTGGTACATGAATTACGTTTCTCTGTATATATTGATCTGGTTCCATAATGCCCTCTTCTGGTCTCACACTCTACAACAGTCAACAGTAGTATAAATTTGGCCAGTCCCTTGACAGTGAAGCAGTGAAGCAGTTCAGTCCTTCTTTCTCACGCACTTACAGAATACATGGGAGAGATTATGGGGCTCTAGGGAGGAACCCCACCCTACAAGGGCAGGGAAGACACTATGCCAAACGGAAGCTGTTGGGTTGGTGGCTGGTTAATCAAACGTCAGTCCAGGAGGAACAGGAGATTTCTGCAGCCTCCTGCCCAATAGAGAGTTTGGCTAAAAATCATGAACCTTTCAGTTCCTATGGACGCCCTCAGTTTTTTAAACATTTTTAAAAAAGATAATACCATTATATAAAGAAATGCATTGCTGGAGGAGAGTTCTAAAGATACCACAAACCAGCAAAAGGACAAACAAAAGGTCTGAGAGTAAATCAAGCCTGAACTCTCCCTAGGAGACAGAATGACCAAACTGAGGCTATCATATTTTGGACACATTGTGAGACAGCATGACTAACTGGAAAATATGATAACACTGGGGAAAGTGGAAGGCGATAGAAAAAGAGAAAGACCACATTACAGGGGGGTTGATTCAATCAAAGCCATGTTGCTGAACTTGCAAGGGCTGAGAAGTTCAGGAGATAATTAAGGCTCCCAGAGGTCTTTCACTGGGATTCACTGGAAGTAAAAAACAACAAAACAAAAAAACCCTTACATTTAAACAACAACAGTAACAATAACCTTGGACAATACATCTAGTATCAAAAGGAGAACAGAGCCTGTGCCATTGATCCAAATTTAAGAGAAGAACGTATCAAAAGCTGATATGCAATTTTGGAAGATGAATGGTACCTGAGCTCTTGCTGACATAACTCAATAATTGGAGATCAAACACTTTTATAGTCATTTCCAATTTATGAAGACCCCAAGGTGAACCTATTGCAGGTCTTCCTTGGCAAGATTTGTTCTGAAGGATTTGCCTGTGCCTTCTTCTGATGCTGAGGGAGTGTGCCTTGCCCAAGATCATCCAGGAGGATTTCATGGCCGAAAGAGATTCAGACACTGGTCTCCAGAGTCATAGTCCAACACTCAAATCATTGCACAACACTGGCTCTCAATACAAAAGTGTGCAGGTATATGAACACCATTCAGAATTTTAGAGAGAGCTGTTAATTTATCTACGAATCTAGCTTGAGCTGTCTCTATTTCAACAACTCATTCAGAGTTCCTACTCTGTTTTCTGAAAAAGGGAAATGGACAACAGATATGTGATGCTAAAACTAATGCAGCATATGGACAGCATGTAAAGCAGTAACAGGACTATTCGGAATGATAGTGCTCATGGTGTGAAAGTGGCTTTCAGTTAGTTCAGAGCAGAGCTTGGGAAATGCTACCCTTTTGGACAACAATTCTCACAATCTCCAAACCAGAATGACTATTTGCCATGCTGTATGGGACTTGCAGTCTAAAAGAGTAATGTACCGAACCTCTAGTAAAGTGTCACATTTTGTCCCAAGGAAGAACATCTTTCTTTATCTGACTTCATATGTCATTATATTCTTATTTATATGACTTACCTATGTCTTATAGATATTTGATGTGTTGGTGCCATGCATTGATGGCACCAATACATGGATAGTAAATCACAAAGGCTGCAGTTTTATACCCAGCTGTTCACCAAAAAGGATGTCTAACTGAAATCAAAGGAGGTTTACTCTGAAGAAGACATATATTGATTTGTTATGTATCAGAACGACTACTTGATCTCACCTTTGAATTCCAGATAGTGAGCACACAAAATTTTTGAGTACTGCTCAGTTTCTACACCTTTGAAACAGCCATAGTAGTGACCTTATATGAAAAAGAGTACAATGTTTGGGTGTTTGTGTACTTATTGTTATACCAATGTCCATGCCATAAATTGGACTGCAAGTTCAAAGGTGCTCTATAAATTGTTTCACAAGAACATTAATCTTTTTATGGGCTTTTGCTCCACTGAGAAAACAATTTAACTTAACTAACTGTGGAGATCAGGTGGCTAATAATGTGATAAGCTGTTAAGTATTTTTGTGGAATTGGCGCATTAGTGCCTAAGCCAAAGGGTGGTGATATCAGTAGCAAAACTCCCAGTGGTTTTCATGGGTTTCACATGGGAAAGCACTGTCTGAAGGGATAAGAAAAGTGTTACATAACCTTGGGGTCTGTTTTGAGGAAATGAGAAAAACATCACTGAGAAAATCCAGGCTGTCTGTTTCACATTTTGATCCCACTTTAGCTACCATGGTTCCCTCCCAAGGAATTCTGGGTTTTATAGTTTGGTGAAGAAGAACTCAGAATACTCTCTAAGCAAGCATTAGAGCTCTCCAGTGGGGAATTTCTAAACACCTCAAAAAACTTCAATCCCAGGATTCCGTAGGATGGAGCTATTGCAGTTAAAAGTAGTCTTAAACTCCTTCCATTGTGCAGTGTGGATAGATTCTATATCATGTAATAATTGGAAGACTGGAACTGAAAGGATCATGGTATGACTGTCTGGAATCAGAATTTGGAAAAGCTACTTTGGGTGACAACAGTTCCCAGAAACCTTTAGCCAGTGTGGCCCTGAAGACTGCAGATAGATAGATAGATAGATAGATAGATAGATAGATAGATAGATAGATAGATAGATAGATAGATAGATAGATAGGGACAGAGAGAGAGAGAGTTGTAACTTTCTCAAGCTCTGCTTGGGATGTGGCTGAGATTATAGTTAAATAGCCATTGGAAATAGGTAGAGGTTTGGGGAGATTAGCAGGGTGGGGATGGCTTACTACTTCTATTCTCATTCACTTCACACTACTGTGTATTGTTTCAGTCGTTCCTCAAAGAAACACTCTATCTATTGTTATCCATGGAAAGTTGTCAGTGAAACCCAAGCTGAGGTTTGAACTCCACCCACTTCCAGCTAGTCCCTTGAGCTATATCATTACCAGTATTATCTTCTTTACTTATAAAGATTGTATTGGTAATTTTCAAACCATTGGCAGCTGGTGGTTTCCATTTCAGTAAAGCCTCTGTGGATTTTAGGAGCTACCTAAATTGCTAAGCCCTCTCTTCAAAATAGGTTTTAAACCTTGGACAGCTCCATTAAAGTTCAAACTGAAACTGAGCAGATTAACCACACCCACTGACATGGAAGCCACAGGTCTCCACTGTCTGAAACCCACTAAATGGTTTCTCACGGTTTTCATCACCAAAGGCCCCTTGTATAAATTGCACAATGGAGCTCCAGAACACAGGGATGATGAACATAATGGAATAATTACTCAAATAGTCAAATAAAACAAAAATAAAAATTATTCAGTAAAATAAAAAGCAAAAGTAACCACGCTGGTTCATGCATCAAAATCCAGAATGGCCCTAATAAAGATGCTGTACAACTGTGGATTTCATTTTCATTGCTATCAGCTCTTAATTATGCACGGCAGAATCAGACACCAAGGGGCTGGTGATTAAGGCTACTGCCTTAAGGCTGGGAAGGAACTGCAAGGGCTTGGAGTGTATGTGTGTTCTGTGAAGAATTGTAATTCCTGGAAACTTACAGGAGCAGCTTGTGGCCTTTTCTGTCCAAAGTTTTTTGAGTGGAGGCAATGGTGTAGGGGGAGAATCTTAGAAGATCTCATAAGCTAACCAGTGCTTTTCATTTAAACAGTAATTGGAATATTAACAGTCATGGGAAAGAGTTTTTAATAGGGAGAGGGGATGCTGCTTCATTTTTGTTTTTATTGTGCCTTTTAAATGGCTTTAAAATGTTTTAAATGATGAGTGTTTTTTACATGATAGCTACTTTGTTTTTTAAAAATATAATGCCTCAGTGTTCTGTCCTAGGGTCATTACTCTTCAAAATTTTTATTAATGACTTAGGTGATTTCTGAACTACACTGTTATAGTGCTATTATTCCATTTTGAACATCCTATGGAATCTTGGGGTTTGCATTTTAGGGAGAGGCATTTAGAATTCTCAGCCAGAATGCTCTTTGGCCTCAGTAAACTACAAACCTCAGAATTCCACAGGATACTGAAAGTGGAATAATAGCTCTATAATTGTGTAGTGTGGAAATGGCCTACAATGATGGGGGTGGAGAGAATTCTTATCAAGTTTGCAGATGACAAAAAACTGAAGAGTGGCTAACACTCTGGAGGGTAGGAACAGAATTCAAAAGGACCTGGATAAACTAGTAAATTGGGCAAAAATTAATAAAATCAGACAAATGCAAAATTCTACATTTAGGCCACCAAAACCAAATGTCC
This sequence comes from Iguana delicatissima, assembly GCA_948472985.1. Classification (NCBI taxonomy): domain Eukaryota; kingdom Metazoa; phylum Chordata; class Lepidosauria; order Squamata; family Iguanidae; genus Iguana; species Iguana delicatissima. The sequence continues at coordinate 55,428 of CAOKZL010001047.1, forward strand.
ACTTATAGGATGGGATATACATAGTTTTTCAAAACTACACGCAAAAAGGATCTGGGGATTATTATTGATCATAAGTTGACTATGAACCAGCACTGTGATGCTGCAGCAAAGCTGGTAAATACTATTTTACTCTACATTGACAGAAGCATAATCTCCAAGCCAAGCGAAGCAATATTCCCACTATATTCTGCACTACTCAGGCCTTATCTTGAGCACTGTGTTCAGTTCTGGGCATCTCATTTTAAGAAGGATATAGGATATAATGAGGATAATAAGAGGTATGAAGAACAAATGAAGAAGGATGAATGAGCTGAGCACGTTCAGACTGATGGGGACATGATTAACTTCTTTAAATAACTCAAAGACTGTCACAGAAAGGAAGGGGCAGGCCTGTTCTCTGCTACCCCAGAGGATAGGATCAGGTTTAATTGTTTTAAGCTCCAGGAGAGTAGATTTCAATTGGGCCTTAGAAGGAATTTCTTGATAGTAAGGGTGGTTCAGCAATGAAATCAATTGCCTAGAGATGTGATGTATCCTCATTTTCTAGACATCTTCAAAAGCGAGACCATGCTACTACCTGCTGGATATCTTATACTGAGCAGGGGGTTGGAGTTGGTGGCTCATGAGGCCTCTTCTATCTCCATGATTCTAAGTACTGAATAATATAAAAGACTATAAATAAATACCACACTTGTGATAATAGGTTATCATTTTGAGATAAGATGGAAAAAGTAAAATATAGAGGCAATACATATTTAGATTAATTCGTCACCCTTGCATGCAAGCCCAATATGTTCTATGCATTGTTTTCTCAGTTGGACAGCCCCATCTATAAACTTAGCAGTTCTGAGGACTACGTATGTGTTCATACCTTGAAGGAAATAAGATAGTTGTTCGATAGGGTCTCAGTATTTTGTTCTATCAAGTAATGTCTGTAGATACTCGGCTCTTACTGGGGCATATAATTGACAGTTAAAGAGTACATGTGCAATATCTTCTATTTCAGATGTACCAAATATGGCACTGAAAACTGTTTCATCTTCTCTGATCATCTATAGTGCCAAGCAGACATATAGTGCCTATAAAAAGAACTGAGAAAAGGAAACAAGGACCAAGAATTGCAATGATATGAGAAACTTCATCTGTTGTTATTGTTGTTGTTGTTGTTTGCCTACAAGTCATTTCTGACTAATAGCAGCCCTAAGGCAAACCCACCACAGGGTTTTCTGGGGGCTGAGCATGTGTGATGCACCCAAGGTTACCCAACAGGTTTCCTTGGCCAAGCAGGGAATCAAAAACCTGATCTCCGGGGCCATAGTCCAACATTCGAACCACTAGGTATCTCTAGGGCCCCCAAAATCAATTCAATCAAAATCAAAATCAAGTCACTTCCAACTTACAGTGACCTTAAGATGCACCCATCACTGGGTTTTCTTGGTAAGATTTGCTCAGAGGGGTTTGCCTTTGCCTTCCCCTGGGGCTGAGAAAGTGTGACTTGCCCAAAGTCATTCAGCAGGTTTCCATGGCCAAGCAGGGATTTGAACCGTGGTCTGTCAGCATCCTAGGCCACTTCCACACTATGCCCTTATAGCACGATGATGCCACTGTCAACATCCTGTTGAATCCTGGGGTTTGCAGTTCAGGGAGGGGCCAAGTGGCCCCTCCCCAAACTGCAAACCCCAGGATTCCATAGGATGTTGACAGTGGCATCATCGCGCTATAAGAGTATAGTGCAGAAGTGGCCCTAGTCCAATGCTCAAATCACTACACTTTGCTGGTTCTCACAAGGATTTGTACTGGTTTCTAATATTTTTTTCCAAGTGCAGTACAAGTTATTTCAACATTTACAGGGGTGGATGAAGCGTGGCCCTGGAGTGACCCTGGGATGACATGCACCCCCTGTTTTGTGGTCTCTGGCCTGACCCCCTAGATCATTTTTTTCTGTAAAAAAGTGTGGATTGTTCCTCTTCAAAACTTCCAAGAATAAATATCTATTTAAAACAGGTCACAATGCCTCCCCCATTTGGGTGTTTGTTTTTTCCAGTTTGAGGTACTTTGTTTGCTTGGCATTTTTGACAGTGCATGTAGACCCCAGAAGGCCCCAGGCTCTGGAACCTCAAATTTGCCTAATCCTGCTTTAAAGATCCAAACAGATTAAGGCTCGTCTGTTTAAGAATTTGTTTTTCTTGGTTTGGACGTGCATAAGGCCATACATGAATAAAGTGGTATGATTCCACTTTGCCAATTTTGCAGTGTAGAGAGGGCTATTTAGAATTCTCAGCCAGAGAGCTCCACCGGCTCACCAAACTACAGATCCTGGAATTCCATAGGATGCAGTCATAATCGTTAAAGTGGATTGACACTTCTATAATGTAAACATGTTCCTGGTTATTCAGATTAGCACAAGAAGTCATTTTGAGAACACTTTCAGTGGCCCATAGGCAGTGACAGTGAATTAAACTTTAAACACTATAACAGGTAATGAGAAGAAATACAAACTTTTAAAAAGTAACTTTCCAAACTCTGGACATTTGTGGTCTTGCTTAAAAAATTCATACATCAGCTGTTAGATGCTGTTCCTTTGACAGCAAACATATTGTCATGAGAAAAGTTTAAGCCAAGGATTTCGGCTGGTAAACCACTCAACAAAGCCAAAACTCTTAATCCATCAAGAATTAACTAAGTTGTGAATCATGAAGATCTGTGGGTGTTCTTTTAAAAAAAATATTATTAAAGCCTCATCATCAGGATAGTATATAAATGCTAGCTACTCAGGTAGAGTTTGCTGGATCAGACTGACTCGTTGATTCTTCTTCAGCTGGCCTTGATGCAAAGCCGAGGTAAGAAAAGAATGCAATTTAGAGGAAGCGTCCAGTCCTGAATGGGGTACTGCTGTGCCCCTCTAGCTAGGGAAGTCACAGAAAAAAGTTACACTATTTATCTATTTCAGAATTATAAAAATGATACTTGTTGAATTGGTTACTCAAACTGTTGCCTCTATGATATATTCTATGAATGTGTCAAATTTCAAATAGATCTTTTAAAAATATGGCCACAGGTAGAGCAAAGCTGAAAATTGCTGAAAACACATGTAACTGTTTCATTCCAGTTTTCAGGCAGATTTTTGATACGTTTCTGTCTAATGTTTGTGAATACTGATACACTTACAGAGACAACTGGTGACTTTCATGACAGTGGGACGGTGATTCTGCTCAGGGTTTTGGTCTCAACTTTGAAAGAGATATCCATTGTGTTGAACCTATTGCGGTGAAGGTTCAGTACCTTAGATGGTTCCTTTAAAGTTCTTTCTAAAGCCAGGAGCACATTCATCACCACACTGATGTGGAATCCACCAGCCACCACTGTGCACCCTATTTCAGCTTCTCAAGGAAGTCAGTTCTTCATTGGCTAGGCAACATTCTGAAAACTGATTCAAAAATACTAAGGTTTGCCTGGTCCATTTAAATCTGCAGCCCCAATTGCTAACAGAGTTGTCTCATACATGGTCAGTCCACCCTACAACTGTCCTGATTTTGCAAGGACAGTCCCAATTTATCTTCTGGTGTCCCACTTTTTCAGAGGCTCTTAAAATGCCCCCATTTCTCTCTTCTCCTCCCATTATTCCTCTTTATTCTCACTTTAATTGCTGAAAATTGACTTCAGAGTTAACTCAGGAGATGGGAGTGGACAGAAGGGGTGGAATTTTGCCCTTCCCACTAGACTCAGGAAAAAGCAAAAATCTACAGCCTCTCCAAGCTAGTGTGTTCTTCCTTGTGAATAACTTTGCCATCTTGACCACACTCTGCTGTTGCTTTGCCATACATGGCCAAGTTCACACTGGTGAAATGTTGGTGGGTATGGAGGTTACTACCATTCTGTTGCTTAGACCATTTCCAGTATGCCAGTGTTTTCACAGGCATTCTATGTTACAGAGGGGATCTAGTGTATTGCATGTGCCTATTCCTTTAGTTATGGAATGTGACCTCTCAGAACTTCCATCCCCCTTCTGAATTGTCTTCTCATCTTAATCTCTTATGGTAGCTTCTCAGAACCAAAATGGATTATAAGGCAGTTATATATTTCCATGATCTAAACGCTGGGCTATTATTTGTTGTTGCTGTATGCCTCTAAGTCATTTACAACTTACAGCAATCCTCAGGAGAACCTATCACAAGGGTTTCTGGGGCTGAGAGTGTGTGACATGCCTAAGGTCACCTGGTGGGTTTCCATGGCTGAGTAGGGAATTGAATCCTGGTCTTCATGGTTATAGTCTAGTGCTCAAACCACTACACCACACTGGCTCTATTGTATCAGTACTAAAATGGGTCTGTATAATCTTTTCAGTCAATATCTGCATTCAGCAGAACTCTGATCCAACAGCTGCTATGAGATGACATAACTAAGAGGTGTAATTTTTTGATACTGGCTGGTTGCTGGGCCTTTGTACTATTTTTAAAATATATTATTTATTGTATCCAACTCTGTGGTGATTCTGCAATGAAAGGCAAAAGAAATCTTATTTAAAAGTATTTATTTATTCATGAATGAATGAATACACGGGATCCATTCTATCTTTGCTATGATTTTAGAAGGATGAGAAAGATGGAAAATGTACTTCATTGTTCAAGCGGGAGCGTGAAAATATATTAAAATATATTATTATTACTATTATTATTATTATTATTACAGCTGGTGTCATGGTGTCAAGCTGATTGGGGAATTCTGGGTGTTACAATGGAGAAAAACAACTTTACTGAGTTATGGAGGGAACACATGGAACGTGTCTTCTGTAGCAATGAGTCCAGTTTTAGGAAGCTGGAAAAAGTTACATGAATTATTTCTCAATAATCTTGTTCTAGGTTTCTCTACCATCATGAAATTTCTAATTCTTCTTTCCTGCCTTCTGAGTGTAGCAGTTGCTATCCCGGTTCGTGTAAGTAGTATTGGACCAAGAAATGGGCAGAAGTGTGAATCCAACCCTTACATGTCTCACAGTTACAGTGTCTTGATAATATACTGTCTTCTGTACAATGAGCCGACATAGAAACTTAAAAAAACCCCATAGTGGATAATGCAAGAGAGGTAGCCAGAGGAATTTGGGCTTTTTTATACCTAGTGTTTTCTGAACATATGCTATTGGTTCTGCATTGAATTACATAAACAGACACAAGCATTTTGCCCAGAAACCCAGATTGACAGGTAAGGCCAGTCCTACCATTGGGTGAAGTGAGATTTGGGATGTACTAAAAAGACAGCAGATTGTTCATTGTGCTGTTTATTGTTGTTCCTCTTTTTTGCCGGTCAGGTCAGGGGCAGGGGGAAACATTTTCCTTACTTTGGATACTGACCTGAGGAGATCCCAATTTCTCAAAATGTTTTTGGTAGGCCCCCCCGCCTCTCATGGTTCTTACTTGTTACACTTACTGCAAAAGACCCAGGACAGAAGACAATGACAAGGAAGGCTGAAGCATCCAGGGTTTTTGGAATAAAAGGAGGAGCAATGTAAACCACTGTTGTGCTTCCTCTGCCTTTTGGGCTACATTTGATTGTCTCCCTGTCCTTGCCTCAGTTAGCACAGGCCAAAGTCAAATCCCCCAAACTGAGCCAATCCATTTGTCTGAATTGCCACCCAAAGCAGAAGGTCCACAGAGCTTGTGTCAAGGGCCTCAACAGTCTTCTCCCAGTCAACCTCCACTGGTGGAGTTGCTTCAGTGTCATAAACGTTAAGGCAGGTTTTGCAATAGTTTTGACTCTCACAGTGTTTCCCACAACTACCCCAGTGGTGACTGGTGGTTTCCATGACTTTGGAGCAATGACTCCAATGTAGGTAAAAGACTTGTCCAAAGTGCAGATGCCTAGTTCAAAAATAAGTTCAGCACGTTGGATAGCTCCTTTAAAATTTGGACTAAAACCTGGAGCAGATTAACCTTCACACTCATCTGGTAGCCACCCGTTGCTACTGTTGTGAAGTAAACTAAAGAACTAGAATTACTATTAGAAACAAGAGAAGCAACAGGGAGGTAATGGGAATCAAGTAGGCAGAAATTCTTAAATTTCAGAATGACACTTTTAAAAAGTTACAGTAATACAGTATTTTCTCAGAGAATACATGCGTTTTCAACAGAAAAACTGAGTTCTAACCCTATTTTCTCTATTTGACAGAGGTCAGCAAGCTCCAGTGAAGAAGTAAGCCATCTCTCTGTTTGAAATTTAGCATGGTAGAAGCAATTTGACTCCCACACATTCCAGGAAAGTTTTCAGCTTCTGGAAAACTTTCCCAGAAGATTGTAAATATATTTATTCATCATTTAATATATTGGTAGGCTGCCTTTTAAGCCAAGGGTGGGAATCATGTGGCTCTCTAGATGTTGATGAATGGTAAGCCCAGCATTCCTCATCACTAGCTATGCTGGCTAGGGCTTCTGGGACTTGCAATCTGACAACATGTTGAGTACCACCTAATTCCCATCTGCACTGTAGAGTATAAACCTCCCATGGCAGCTCATATAAGCAAATAAAATGCATATATCAAACAGCAGAAAATGAAAAATAAAACTAATGAATTGACCACTACCCAAATAGTTACTGTTTATTTGAAAAGTAGCATAAAAGCATAACAAAATCAAGCAGAACATATACATTTGAAAAATCTGCTCAAAAATCTAGAAAGAGGTAATATTTTCTTGGTAGAAGAAATTCTGTAGATGTGGGGTCATCCCTTAAAAGGTATTGTCCTTTGCCCTTCCAAAGGTGTCATTCTTAGGGTAGGCCACAGAATAAAGGCCATAAAGCTGTCTTCAGGAGCCACTCAAATGAATGAAGGTGATTTAAAGGTCAAAATTATCACTTTAAACTGAGCCCAGAAGCAAAGAGTCGATTTCTGTATAATTGCCAGAATGTAAATAATGATGATGATGGTGACTACAACAACAATGATAACGATGACAATAAAAACTGTAGAACTGGTGTCAGAGGAACCAAGTACTGCCCTCCAGAAAACAAGTTCATGTGAGGTTTATACATAGTTTTTTAAAGCAGAAATAGAAAACCTCTATCCATGGGGGGGGGTCAAACTCAGTTTCAGATGAGTTTTTAGGGGGCCACATTCCAGTGCTGGGCAGCCAAAAAGAGGCAGCAAAAATACTTGAGCTTAAAACTCTTTTTGCAAGTAATTAAGCCTTAAGAGAGACACTTCAGCCTTTGAGAGTGGGGTAGGGGCCCACAAAAGCACTGGGAAACCAGCAAACAGTAGAATAATGGAGAAATGGGTGTGGCCATCTGGGGAAGCCAAGAGGATCAGACTAGGACCCCAGGAGAGCCAGGTTAGTCCCAAGATCAGAGGTTCACCGTTCTTCCTTTAAAGGAAGTCTTAGAGTTGAGAGCATTTTGTTGCTGTAGTGTGAAGGTAAGAAGAGCACTGTTCAACCTGGTGCCATCATGCTGCAGAGCTTTATGTCTGTCTTTACTTTTCATCTCCCTGGTTTGTGCAAAATCTCAAATTGCTTAATGTAACCGTTGATTTAGAAGCATAAGAATGACATTCCTTTCTGATTCCACAGCGGCGGCGTCCTCCTCCTCCGCCCATGGTTCCTCAGATGCCACCTCAGCCAAATTCCCCTATGTTCCCACTTCAGCCAAATTTCCCTCAGTTACTACCTCAGCAATCTCCACAGGTAAGCCATTAAGAGAGAGAAGTAACACAAAGGTCTATATGGATGACAAATATTGACTTCTTTCCCTCAGTTACAGTTGCTCCCCACTTACTGAAACCAGCATGCTTCTGCTCATACGTGGCTGCCTCACCCCTCGATAAAACACAGAAAGACAAGAATAAAGTAAATATAGGACCTAAATCATAGGAATAACAATTCACACATCATTCAGAGGAAAGAAGTAAGAAATCAGAGAGAGAGAGAGAATAAATCAAAAAGATAAATTTATAACAAACACACCTAAAAAGCCCATGGTATGTAATAAATACATTAGCCATACAGCTTTGTAACAACACTATTGGCACAATAGTATACATGCAAAATCTGTTGGAAGAAAACTGGTGATAACTGGAATACACAGTACCCACCTGATGGCAATCATAAATAATGCAACACTTGAAGAAGTGCCAGATGCATTTCAGCACAGCTATCTTCCTCAGTGGCTAATGCTGAAGGTTTTTATTTACTTACTTACTTACTTACTTACTTATTTATTTTCAGAAATCTTCAAATCCCTGCCACCCATTCAGAGCCAAAATATTGATTTAAAGTTCCTCACATAACAGGAATAAAAATGCTTCCTGTCATCCCCTGCTACTCTCCCCCTTCGTTTTTGCATTTAGGGCTAACATCTGAATCTGCTGGTGAACTATTAAAACAGAAATTACAACTCACATAGGAATACATGTTGAGCCAACGTTGCTGGTCCTTCAGGTGGTGAGTGAGGCCTTAGGTGCACAATCTCACCTGGATGAACTGTTTTAGTATTGGTGCCACTAGACAGCAACCAACTGATGAGATTTAATTTGAATATGAGAACAAATGACACAACTCCAATGTTTTGAGTGCTTCGCTCAGGAATGGACAACTTCAGATGTTTTTGACCTATTACACCCATCAGCTATAGCTGGCATACACAGTCATGGTGAAATATGTGAGCTATGGGCCAAAAACATCTGGAGGACCACAATTACCAACTTCTGGCTTAACTTTTAATAGTCTGGGATTGAATCCCTGATTATTTGAGCATATTGGTGTGTAATTACATTTGCCAATTCTTTTTTCCCCACGAGATTCTGTATCTTTAACTCTTAGATGATAGGCAATTATAATGTGGTCCTCCCTATGTTATTAACAACCATAGATGGTACAGATAGATCATTTTTTCCACTTGCTTTTCTTTTGAATGAGTTTACCAAAATCTACAAAATCCTTGGTGTTAAAAAAGACAGACTGTGGGAGAAAGTGAAATGGACCACATTTCCTCATCAGCAGTCGAAATAAGAGTTTGGTTTTTTGTATCAATCTGTATTACAAAGAGAAAAAGGAATTTTAATGAAGTTGAACTCTGTAGGGAACTTGGCAAAGAATGTCCCTTTTACAGCTTCCATTCATTTCCCTTCTCTATTCTACAGGGACATGGATAATATTAATACTGATGGAAAATAATTAGTATCACTCCTTTACAATCTTGTTCCTTTTACAGGGGATACCTGTTTACATTCCCTATGATCCAACTCAGGTAATTTTTAAATCTCTATGTATGGGAGAATTACAGCATAAAATAACATGAGCTGCAAACAGGACTCTGAGAGAGAGGTGAAGGTGGAATATTCTATTATGCCCCAGTTCATAAACACCAATTATGGGGAGATCAAACTATCCATCAACCCCTCCCCCAAAATATACAATACTCATCTGTCTATTGTCACTTGGACAGTGCAACAGGGTGATCACCTGTGCCCCTTTTGGCCAGCTCCCATTAGCACTAACCAGTATAGCCAAATGGATTAATGGGTGGCTGCCCATTTCTAGCCTTTGGAGGCTGGAATGGGTCTTCAGAAGACAGGTGTCAAAGATCAGCTGCTGTGTTTGATCAGGAAGATCACCTGTTTCAGACCCCAGGGAGCTACTGCCACTGAGAAGAAAGAATATTGGACTACACAGAAACAGCCTATTTCAGTATAAGGCAGCCTTCTGTGTTCCCTTCCCAAGACTTTTAGTCCCAATTTTCCAAGCGGATTTGTGGAGGAATGTAGACCATCCTGATATATTCAAAATTCAGTTTTCTTTCTCTATCACCTGTTCATGCCATCTTTTCCCAGTTCAAACTTTCATTCTATTCAAGTTGAACTATTAGAAAACAATGACATGTCTAAGGCTCATGCCTGCATACCATAAGCAATGTGAGATCTAGAGAGGAATTCAGAGAAAATTATGCATTTTTAATTCCGGGGGTGGGGTGGGGGGAGATTGGCTGAAATTTTCAAGAGGTGTTGTGTTGAATATTGTAATTCAAAAGGCCTGAAAGAGAACAAAATACACACACACACACACACACACACACACACACACACACCAAGCTAGATCTATCTGGAACAGTATGATAATTTTTAAAATCTCTTTAAAAAGAAAGCTTCAAAAGTATTTAAATAAGCAAGACTAACATATGCTCAACACTGGAAAGAAAAGAAAGAAATCAATTTAGAGGAATGGAAATTAAAGGTACTGGATACGGTAGAGGCTAAAAAATTAGCAAACTCTTTGAAAAATAAACCTATCCAGAATTTTGAAAGCGAATGGAAAGAGGTAATGGAATGGTTAAAAATATAAACTTATTAGAGGATGGAATAGCGAATTTTTTTGTCTTTATAAAAAGTGGAAGATAAGATATAACTTAACTGGGGAAGGGTGAGGGGGATATATCCACAATAGTGGTATATATCTTCTTATTTTATATGTGTAAAACTTTAATAATTTTTTTTTTAAAAGTACTTAAATAAGATGGACTCTATATTGGGAAGCATGTATGATTGATTAGATATTATTCTTTCCATTTAGAATTTTACTGGCGTTTTTCCATTCCCGGTAAGCCAATTCATTGCTATTACTTTCTTGTTGTTTTTAGGTTGCAGTAAGACAAAAGAAAGTGATAGCTAGTGAAAAGTAACACTGGTTTTGGTTCACTGTCATGAAACAATACAGGTTTGTAGTGTAGGAATGTCTCCTTCTCTTATGGGAGCCTGGGAACTGTAGTTCTGTGGTGTGCCAAAAATTATTTTAGCGTCTGTAGTCCTATGACATGCCACGCAAACTTCCCAGAGTTCCTTGGAACAAGGGAATCGTGACTAAATCAGGACCAAGTCACATGTGATCCTAAATATGAACTGCATTCTATTGGGTAGCTTCATCTAGAGAAGACCTACTGAATAATTTGTTCAATGGTGAGTCAACACAAAAGTAGATCCCATTGATTTCATGGGCCTACTATAGTTAGAACTACCAATAGGATTCAGACCTATGCCATTATAAATTAAAACATGGAAAGGTTTCTTTGTTTTTAGTTTGAGATTAGGGGTCCTTTCACATTACACAATTATAATACTATGATGCCACTTTAACTGTCATGGCAAAACCATAGGGGTCTCTGGATTTCTAGTTTATGGAGGAGAATTTGCAATTTTGAGCTAGGGAGCTCCAGCGGCTCTCAAAGCACAAACCCCTAGATTCTGCCGGATGTAGACATGGCAGTTAAAGTGGAACCACAGTGCTAAAATTGTGTAGTGAGAAGGGGCCTAGGCACAGCGCCCTCAGTTTTCATCACAGCCATAGAACATGGGGAGGTTCAACACTTCTCTCCCCCACCATAATCTTGGTGACAATAATTCCTTCCTGGCCATTACCAGGGGAACAAAAGTTCACACGGCACCAACAGCAACAAGTTTAATTTCTTCTTCCCACACTGATACCAAGCTGAGGGGCGTCAGGGTCATGATAAATCAGAAATGACTTGAAGGCACACAACAGCAACAACAGATAAGCAAAGATAGCTCCTAGCTATGGATTTGTGATTTATAATCTTGTCTTTAAATTTACTAAAAAAAAGACATAGAAAGAACCGACAAAACTGAAACTGACAATGCTGAGAAGGCCAGCTATTGATAAAACATATATTCTCCTTAAATTCTTATTTCTATTTCAGACATATACAGTGAGACCCAATCTCCAAAAATGAAAGGATCACAAAAAGTTTGAAGGATGTAAAGGGAACAATAAAGCTATTAGATTTGTTAACAAATTTAAATATAAACAAGCTACACTTAGGGCTTTAGCTGTTCCTAATTTGGGACATATTGTATGGCATTCCAGTTAAAACAAATTTAGGAATGTATTGGGGGAAAAAAGAGATATGGTGGATTCAGTTAAAGAATGAAGACTCTCCTTTATATAAAGTCCTGAATATTTCTTCTCTCTTTGAAAGGTAGACAAAATAGTATTGTGGAGCATGCCAGTTTTTTACCATTTGCTGTTATCACCTCTGTCCCCCCCTTTTTAAGCACACTCCAAATTTAAATACGGAAATAAGTATAAACTTTATGAAAGATGGAAAGAGAGAGGACTATTTAGGATTCAAAACTTATTTTTAACAATTATCATTGGGGTGGTTTAAAAAACACATTTGGTTTTTTGCTAATTTTTGGCCTTTTGCTAGACTCCCTTCTTTTTTAGCAGTAACTGAAGGATAATCATTACATGATGTAATCATCAACAAACATTTTGGGCCTCATCCTTTTGATACAATTGTGTCATTAAGAGGATATGGCATAATCATGTTTAACAGAGCTAAATTTAAATGTAACGGCTGTGACGGTTAATTAACTGTGCCACTGCTGTGGTTTGTTTCTGTCTTTTCTTTTGTTTTCTGACATATAGTCACTGTGTTTATTGTCATAAATAAAATTTTAAAAATCAGAGTGAAAAATTGACTTCATAGGAACATATAGAGCAGCTAAAATATGAAATTGCAATAAGATTGTAAAGAATATTTGTACAAGAGAAAGAAGAAGCAGCAGCAGCAACACTCCATCATGAAATATTCGCCAAAAGAGACCCAGAAATGCAAATAAAAGGAAGCATCAAAATAAGTGCAAAAATTATAATAATCTTGCTCCAGCCACTTTTCCACAAAGAAAATAGCATCCAAGGTAGTTCAAAAACTGGCTTGATAAAACCATCCTTCTATACAATGTGGGAAAGATTTATACCTCATCAGTTTTAGCACACATTTTCTCCTTTCTCCTTTTCTTTTTCAAGGGGACATTTCCTGGACTTCCTTTTCCGGTAAGACTGCTGTTCTCTACTAAGTAATGTTTCCATTACCTGAGGTCTAAAGGCAAACTCAGGTCCTATGGGATTTATCTGGGCACCTCAGCTGTACTTTCACATTTGGGGAAGGAAAGCTCTCTGCCAAGAAGGTACTTTTGCAGTAAGAGTCAACTGCGTGTTTAGTCAGCTACTGTATATAGAAAGGAGATAACTTAACCCTTTCCTTTGCCTCAGGCAGCAAAATTCTTGAGCCAGTCAAGACAAAGATCAGTTTTTTGGTCACTTGTAAGTGAGGTAAGACGTAATTAAGAAGACCCACAAATAGCCTTTTAGCCAAGGTTCAGGAAACATGGAGTCAGCCCTAGCACAAATTGTACCTGCAAGTAGCACAAATTACTCCCTATTTTGTAGGTAGAGAGGAAAGGGTTCATAGTCCCCATTTGGACAGGCAGGTGACTCATTGCAGTATAGTCAGCTGCCTAGTTTATTCACCAAGTTGGACTGCTGACTGATCTCTACTTTGAGAATTCAGTGAATTAATTGCTTTCCCCCCATCTTTCTTCCTTCTAGGCTCTTTTTCCTGGAATTCCTACTTTTCCGGTAAGATCACTGCTCTATACCAAGTCACACTTCCACCACTTTTGGGCTCAAGGAAAACTTAAGCACGACAATATTTATCTGTATGCATGGGTAGAATTGGACTATTTATATTTCCTGAATGAAAAATACATGGCAAGAGGATGTGGAGGGAGAGATAGAGAAAAGAGAGCTACCCAAAGGGAATATGTAGTGAAATCAATGATGGAGTTTCTTCCCACCTAAATGCCACCTGGATAATATGGGTGGGTGAGGTTCAGCTCAGTAGCAGAATAAGTCCACATGGACATATGACTGGGTTGATGTGAGAAACAATTACAAAGACACAAATCCTGCTGTTGCCTCTGATAACTGTAGTTTGGTTTTAAAAAATGAAAGCACAAGAAGAACTCTGTTAGATGAGACCCTCTATGTCCATGTGTAGAAGAGCACATGGCTTTGCACACAAATGATCCTAGGTTCAATTCCTGGTATATCCAAGTAGGGTTGGGCAAGACTCTTGTCTGAAACCCTGCAAGCCACTACCAGTTTGAAGAGCAAGGGTCAACATTAGGTAACTTTTTACAATCGCCAACGGATAGCAAGATTTAGCATGGTCTTTGGCCTAACAATCTTTTTTGCCTTCTATGAGTCATCCCCAGCTGGACACACTCCAGGTTCTGGATAGGGAGCCAATAAACACTTGACGTTCCTCTACCACCCACATCCTAGCCACATGACCTAGGTTAGCATTAAACAAACATTTCTTTTAATAATTTGAATGTAATGCTTTGTGTATTTCAGGGCTACCCACCAATTGTAGGGGTAAGTATTTTCATACATCTATAAATATTAATGCAATCAGCTGTACCCAATATACTTGCACTGTATTTGTAGAGGGTCCTTTTTATAGGAAGCATTCTTTTCTACTTCTGGTTTATGGAGACTGAGATGGGCAACTGTGCAAGGAATGGTAATAAATTTTAACCCCTATAACCTTTCCTGCAGCCCACATCGGCATCACCAGGTGTACCAAAAGTAATATCATGTCATTTCTGGGTACCAGTTCTAGATATTTGTGGGGTCTGAGCGTTCTGAAGAGTGTGCTAGGTGAACCACTTAGTTTGAGGCTGCTTTAGAAGCATTTGAGGCCATTTCTGAACAAAAGCTTGACCATAAATTAGCTCCAAAATTATTGGGCTTTTTTTTTTTTTTTTTTTGCAGATTCAGAGAGCTTTAGGAGTTCTTTGGAGCTCTGGCAGCTAAAAAAATGAAATTTAGGACTGTTTGCCCCCCCACAGGCCCCATTTCCCCACATGTGGTGGAGGATATTTCAAGGCATGTAATACACCCTTTCCTTTGCAGCCCATTGCTATGACTGTGCTGGCTGAGAACGCTGGGGATTGTAGTTCAACATATCTGGGTTAGGAAAAGGTGGTGTATGAAACAGGAGGAGGCCCCACATGTGATTGCACTTAAGAAAACATTGCTTTCACAGTGCCTAGAATTTTCTGCAATGTTCCTTGGGAAAAGGGCCACCCTTACAAGTGACTTCTCTCTGATCATAAACAAGAGAAGGACAGACTTTGACTACCCTTTTCATTTGAATATAAGAAGTTTTTGCTATGCTGAAAAAACTAATGCCCATTTTCAAGGGAGCTAGCTATATTTCAGTTACCTCATTTTTTCATATAAAAAGTATCTGAACTCTCCAAATATTGCAAATTTGAGTTGAGGATGCTTTGTTACCCAGGAGGTTTTAGATCTCAGTTCGTGGAAGCCCCAACCAGCATGGCTGATAGAACAGAGTGATGTGAGTTATAGTCCAAAGGGTGTACAGAACCCAAAATTTCCCTGTTTTTACCATAGATAATTTATTCTGTACTTTCAGTTCTAATCTTATAACTGTCATAATTATAAAGCTAAGCTAAATGTCAGAATGTTTCTCTACAGGCCCTATAATTTTACTCACATGTGGAGACATGTCTCTCAAAAATATGAGACATTCCTCTTTTAAGCACTTTTAAGTCCTATTGATTTCAGATTATGCATAAGTGCACCCCAATCAATCTGATTTTAAAATAAAAGTCAGGTTTGGTGTGACTATGTTCAATTTGCCTTCCCAAGTCACAATTAAACAACCAGATCAGATAGCTTATATCAGCATTCTTTTATCATCAACATTGTTCTGGTAGCCCCTGGAAGACTATTTACAAGCCCCTGGAAGACTATTTACAAAACAGATTTAAATTGTAGCAGAGTCTTAAACATTTAAAGTAGAGATTTAGGAGTTTGGGAACTGAAATGTGTGTAAAATTGATATTATGCACAATTTTTTTTCTGTAAATATGAGTTGGAGAAATTTATTATATATAGGACTAAGTTAAAGATTGGAACATATTTATTTGTAATCATAACATGATTATAATATGAAGGGAGATAGTAATTAGCTGGGAGTTTGGGGAAAGCCTAAATATTATTGTTTATATAAATGTTGGGAATGGCGACTAGTAATCCCTTCATTATAAACTCCTCTCATATTGTTTTTCAGAGAGAGGTGATGAAATATCAATATGAATAAGCCATACCCTTCCCTGTGGGGGGAGTCCTTTTTTAAGGTTTTTTTTGTGTGTGGTGTTGTGTGGTTTGTTTGGGATTTTTTTGTTTTGTTTCTCTGAGTGATTTATCAAAGTCAATTTTGTATATGTAGAGTCTGCAATGTGTGAAGCCTTGTTATTATGTCTTATGTGCTGTTTGGAGTCTATATTACTTTTACAACAAAATAACTAATAAAAAAAACATTGTTCTGTAGAATATCCCAAATCTATTCCAAGAGCAAGAAGTCACAGGTTTATCATCAGAGATTCTAGTGAGATAGGCTTGAATCCAATTGTTAGTCCCATCTACAGTAGATCAACTGAATTAATGGAATTTCCATTATGGTTGCCTTCACCAGTTCCCATTGATTTAATGGGACAGGGAACAATATGGGAATATCTAACCCACATTGTTTTCTTCCAGTCATATGAACATTATGTCAAATCCTTCAATGTCTCACTCATGAAAATCTAATAACTGCTTTTGCTTATTTTTGCTCTCACTATCTTCACAATAAAAACTGCCACTACATTGAAAGGTTCCAAGGTTCTCAGCTGCCGGAAGAGTTTCCTTTGTATTTGAGCAGGGACACCACCAAGGGAGACAACACAAAAGCATAAAAACAGAGTGATCTCCATGGAAAAATGCTGCTGCCAGTGTGGACAGCCAGCTGTGGAAACCTCGGAACATATCAGACCATAGCAGAAATTTATAGCACAGTGGCTGTGGGATAAAAGTCACTGGACAGCAAGATATACTGGTTTTATGGAAAAGGGGGCATATTTGATTTGGCCAGTTTTCAAATGGCAGTTCAGTTGGTTGAAAAGTTGGCTGACTGAGTTCCTTATGATTCACTGTCAACATGAATCAGAAGAGAGAAAAGGTGGGGGAGCAGAGGGAGGACAAATTCTGATGGACAGGTTTTTCAGCCAGGACCATGGTGTAAGAGCTAAGAAATAAGGTTCAAACTGGACCAGTGTTTTACCAAGTATTAGAATCAGACACCAGGGACAACTGAAGCAGACAGTGCCTGTATACATTCTATAAAAGAACATTTAATTAAAGAAATCTTACTTTTCTTCACAGAAGTAATATCGCAGCAGATAAACCCTGTTGGTATGTAGTGAAAGATCTGTTGGAAAATTCTTTATGTGCTTTGTTCACAAACTCTATACACTTACACTGTTGGCTTCTACACGAAAATTTTGTTAACTGTTGGCAGTTAAGTGTGTACATTATTAACTGTTTATTGAAAATCAGATTTTGTACAGGGCTTCCAATTTTTAAGTTAAAACTTATAATTCAAAAACAGTTATGAAGCCAGCCGTACAACATCCTAGGTTTAATCAGGTGATCTAGCTTCCTTCTAATGTTCACCAAAAGTTGACAAGGGCTTAAGGCTGCATTCCTATGCATATTCACTTGGAAGCTTTCATTGAATCTTGCAAGTATACAATGCATAGCTTGGGCAGTACATTCCATTGCTGTAAATGGGAGGAAATAAGCATTAATTTAATTCTCAAAATGAAGATGTCTAGGTTTTTCAGAATGTATTTTTGACTGAACTGTGATCTTATTTCATAGAGTGCAAATGTGAAGTACAAGGGAGTGAAAAATAAAGGGGTTATAAATGCAATGTTGCAGCACCCTGTTGGAGGAGCCTATGATGAAAGAACACATACGAACACAGTACACAGTACTGCTATGTACTGGGTCAGATCATTGGTTCATTTAGTTCAGTACTGTTTACCCTGACTCACAGTGGCTTTCATGCAGATCTGTTTCTGCAGCCCCTGGATATATCAGAACCTGCACGTTTTTCATGCAAAGTATATGCTCTACCACTGAGCTGTGGCCAATTTCCTGAGCATTAGCTTCTCCTGAAGCATACTACTGCCTGCTCTTCTTTCAGTAAATTAGAGGCAAGGACATTCCAGGCTGCACATTTGTTCTAGTATGTCCTATAGGGGTACTATCCTAACTTTTAGGATTAATGTGACATTGATTAAAAGAATGGCAATTATTTTCATGCTTTTTGAATCAAGAAATAATTACTTACCGTCCCTGAACTGCAAATCTGATCTTATGTTCTAAAGGTGATGTGAACAAATCTGAAAGAAGTCCTCTGCACCAGCCTGCCTGCTTTTAAGTTCTCTGCTGCATTCTTCAAGCCTCATTTTAATGTATCTTGAACAGCCCTTTTGGAAACTCTATATGGCTGAAAGGAATAGATGTTCATTTTTGCGACAATATTACACACGTTATTGCTTGTGAAGATTTCACCTAAAGCAATGTAAAATTACCAGTTTTTGAACTATATTGTATTTGGGAAACATTGAGCATAGACAACTTAAAACAAGTCAGTCCTGTATTAGTTATAGATTGAATTTTGGTTAACATCAGTATGAAATATTTGATAGTCTCCTAATTTCCAAATACTTTAAATATAGACACAAATACATGGGCTTTAGGCTTATTGATCTATCTGATCATATTTTACTGAAATGTCTCATTAATCTAATATCTTTTGTATTGCTTGCTGATAAGCGGTATTCTTTCCTTTTAAAAATTGTATAAATAAAAAAATATAAATCAGCATCAGATTTATGTATCTTTTACTATGAAACTAAAATTAACAAGTGATCATTTCTGACTAAATTTCCCAAGCATTTGAAAAAGCTCAAGCATTATTTCTGGATTAACACTGAAAGTGTATTTCACATTCAAAAAGATGTAAATGAGCCTGCAAAATAGGGAGAAATTCTCCCTAACAACTGCAGATTAGGTCAGTTCATAGGCTCTTTTCGCATGGCATTTGCCACGCGAAAGGGCCCCTGGAGCATCACGCAACTGCAAGGAGCAGTCCACACGACGCATTCGCAGTCGCACGACACTCCAGGGGCTGGCAGGCGCCAACCATGCACTATTTCATTTTCGGCTGTGAGCTGAAAATGGTGCGTGACTGTGTATCGCTCTGTGGCCCTGTGCGCACTTGCCATGTGTGTGGAGCTCCGGAGCTGCAGCGCTTGTGCTTCCTGCCCCAGCACTGTGGAAGGAAGAGGAGAGGCTCTTGTGCAAGCAGGCATCAGCTGCGGAGCTGAAGGAACCGGGACATGAGAGCCTCTTGGAAGAGCTGCTTGCGCGATCCCCACACCCCAGCTCCACAAAAAGCTGAGTTGCAGAAAAGGCCATAGTCTTCCAACATTCTTCTATTTATCCAGTAAGTCAGGAATCAAGATGGGGTCATTCTGTCCAGGCAGTGGTACTCCTCAAATACTCCTATACCTGTCAGAACAAACCAAATACAAGTGACACACAGAGAAAGCAAGATATGGTAGAAAGGGCGGTCTGTGTAATTTATACCATGAAGACACAGTTGAAGAATGAAATCATCTTCCATGTGTTTTAGCATGTAGTTGCAGATTAACTCAGTAAGCAGCAGTGACCACCAGCTGCATCTTTAAACATATGTTTAACAGCTAAGCACCACAGTGTATTAATCATGAGACACTTACTGGTGATACAAGTTTGTGTTTTTTCAATTGTTTGCTGCTAAATTTGCCCAACCTGTGATGTTTCCAAGATGTCCCTAAAGCAAAAATGATCCACAGGCATGTCACGCCACAAGGACATTCAAAGAGTGGCAAAGAAGCCTTTACAACAACTCAAAGCAGGTTACAATTACTTTGGCACTGCAGTCATAGGAGCTTGGATATAAATTTTTAAACTGCTGGTGATATCAACTAAATACTCATTGGATGAGATCCAAAAGGCAGCACTATCTTCTGGGGTACTTTCTGGATACTAAAACAATTTGTTCCTAAATATAAGCAGCTCCATGAAGCAGCCAATATTGTAATAGAGGCCCACTCAGAACCAGGTCTAACAAACACGGCAGAGCAAGACCTTTGTGGATCTCAGTCTCCATAAATCAAGAGAAATGCCAATATAAGTTAATACTGAAAGAGTGTTTCATTAAAAACTGCAGTTTTACACGTGTTTATGTTGCCTCGTGCTTTTCTGCTTATGGATTCTTGGCTGGCACTTAACTTTAGATTTTTTTGTGAATTGTATTTAAAATTCTTGCTTCTTCTCTGTAAAGAAACAAACAATAATAATAATAGAACTGTCCCTCTTGGACACAGTACCATGCTTGTGGTTTGCATGATGGATGAGAAAGCAATTCAATTCTGACTCAAAGACTCTCAAGTGTAATCTTGGGCATGTTTACTCAAAAGCAAGTCCCACTCTTCTTTATGGATCTCACTCTCAGGGGAATGTGCGCATGAATGTAGCCTTACAATTGCTTTATAATACTGAAATGATGGCATTTAGTATGCATTGCACACACAGGAGGTTATCTCTCCAACAGCAGATCAACATTAGTGATTAAAGACATGAGACTAAGACCTATGTTCACCATTGCTTACCCTCCAACAATGTGGTAATTCTAACAGAGCTCTCTAATATGCCAAATCTTTCAGAGCAGGGAGAGGAGGCTCAGCATCTTGAATGGCTTCTTTGGAGTACTGACTAAAATCCACCGCAGATTCCCTATCATCTGGCATGGAAGCCACCAGCTGCCACTATATAGCTATACTCTAGTCAAGGAAGTAGATGTGTCTTGGACACAGCTAAACATTTTCCCAAAGCCTCAGTTATTTACATCTCTTTCATCCTTGAAGTGGGAAGAGGTTTCTGTCTTCTTACCTTTGAGCATTGCCAGTTCTCATAACTTTTCAATACTTTTGTTCCCCCCATCTTGATCTCCTTCTTGGCCAGATACATTGTAGTAGCAAGCAATAAACCAATTAACCACTTGATGCCCTAGAATACAATCACAAGCTTTAATTGGATATATAGTTGAAATTGACAATTGGTGATTGATAGATTGTAGCACTCTAAGAGACTCCAGCAATACCTAAGCTAGCAGATCTAATCTATTATATTTTCTAACACACATCCAGCAAATATTTATGACAGGAGCCACACATCCTGACAGGTTATTGGTTTTTCTTTTTTTAGTTTAAGGTTTCAGCACTTTTACACTGTACAGGATAAGCAACCTTGGGTCCTCCAGATGTTTTTGGCTAGAACTCACATTAGGCCCAGCCAGCATAGCTCATCTCCCAGGACTGCAAGAATCATAGTCAAAATTATTTGGTGCGCATCGGGTCACCTGCTGCTGACATAGAGGGCTGTAAAGAAAAAAATTGGAGGTGATAGCTTTCCATCTAATACTGAACTCAGATGGTAAGTGCTAACAGAACTGTAGCCAAAGAAAGCCACTGAAAAACAAGAGTGTAGTACTAGCATGCTTGGGGGAATTACACACTTGGACAGATTTTTTTTAAATTAAAGACACAAAGGCAAGACAAACTGTGGTATTTAAACTTTAAAGAGTGCAATAATATCACCCTTCAGTTTTCTATATTGCAATCATTTTACTGCATGTCCCATTTGTTTTATATTATTCACTAAGAAGCAAATTCGAACCTTTGCTCCACTGTTTTGGCTAAGCAGTTTAAAAGTTCTGTGATAAATGGAATACTTGAAGCACTTAAAATTTCAATTCCATAAAATTAAATGTTATAATTAAATAATTTCAAATATACTAGTCTACTCATATTAATGTTCTGGTTGTTCTGCCGTGAGTCCACATACGATTAGGAAATCTCACCAAGCACTGGGCTTTGTGAGCATCCAAGGCTGCAACACCTTCACTGGTAACTGTTTAAAACAGGAGCACTTTAAAAGTAATTATTAATGGTAGCCAATTATATTAATTGAAACCTGACTAAATACAAACATGTACTCCCAAAAAAAGAAAGTAAGTAAAGTAAAGGCTATCTGGCCCATTTGGAATGGATCAACAAATAAGGATGCTAAATGGCCTCAAAGACACATATTTGTTTTTATCTATTGCATTTTACTAAACTATTGGGGGGGGCACACACAAACAGAATATGCACCTCGAGCTCTTTAGTATCTTTTTAGAGGATACGTTTTTAACGTGGTTCTACTTTAATGTTGGTTTTCACGTTGACTTTTTGTATTTCACCTGTAATCTTTTTAATGTGTAAGCTGCCTTGAGTCCCAGTCCTAGAGAAAAAGCAGGATATAAATAAAGCTAATACTAATAACAACAACTCCTCATTCTAATGAGAGGATTTTATATAGAATTAAAGAATTACATCGTCTACTTGAGTTTCAATTGTGGGCAAAAGGCAGAATATAAATAGGAATTAGTATTATTACTAGCCAGTGCAGAATATTTTACAGTTTTTCTATTATAAAAAATACTTCATAATACTGTATGTCTATTATAAAAACCCAGGTAAGAAAACAGCCATCCTTTTCTTGGCTTCCAGGCCTCGAGAGTAGCTAGCAATCAAATACACATTTGGCCCGTGATTGGGTACGACTGAAAAAGCCCGGCGTTTCTCCCTTTCCCAGTGGCTACTTCCTCACGCCCACCCTGCCCTCTTCCATAAATGACATTGACCTTGGCTAATCAGTCTCACCACCCACTCTCCGAAGCTCTTTTGGCCCGCCCACTTCATATTATTAACATAGTCTCATCTCTCCTTAGTCTCCACGCGAGAGTTGTTTGCGTCATACGTAAGACGTATGGCGTCGGTCGTCTGCTGGTTGAGACGCCAGCCGAGAGGGGAGAAACGTTTCTTGCTTTTCAGTCGTAGAGATAGAAATGTGTAGAATCCCGTGCCGTTTATGAATTTGGGGACAATTTTGCCTCCATGTAGTATTGGAGTGTTTGTTCCTGTCTAAGGTCCTTTCCACACGACATTCTTATAGCGTGATTATTCCACTTTCAACCTCCTAGGGAATTCTGGGGTTTGCAGCTTCGGGAGGGGCCGGCCGGATTCCCAGGATTCCCTAGGAGGTTGAAAGTGGAATAATCACGATATAAGAGTGACGTGTGGAAAGGACCTAACTTTCAGTACCTATAAACAGGCTGTTACAGATCTCTGCTGCTAAGTGTCACCATGGCAACTATTCCCGGGGTGGACAGTTCATGACAGCCACGATGGCCATTTCTACGGTTAATGGAATTCTGAGGTTTGCAGTTTAGGGAGGGGCGATGGATGTTGAAAGTGGAATAATAGCGCTATAACAGTCTAGTGCGGAAATGGCCAAACATTCTCCCATCACTCGTCATTACTCTGACGATCTGGTGCTCCAGAGGCAGCAACCTCTGGAGCACCAGTGATGCTCACCCCTGCCTCGTTCCGTCCTTGGCGGTTTTGTTCTTTTCAACAGTTGGGCTTAATGAAAAATCTTGCGTTTCCAAAACAGCCAGCCAGCCAGCCAGCCGCTTTTCCGCTGTACTTCCCTGGACTATTTCCTTCACCTCTAATTTTCCATTTCTCTCTCTGGCCCCAGCATTCTGCAGCACCTAAGAATGCACAGTTCCCAATAGATGCTCGGAAAGGTTTCCCATCCTGTCCCTTTTTTCCACTCCAAAAATGTTTGCATTGTGTAAACACTTACCCAATTTTAAGAAGGGATTCAGGAAGATATGTTACGCCCGTCTGCAAACTGGTCTATTTACAGTACCGGCAGAGGCTTGAGTTGTCCCCACCCCAATTTTGGCTTCTTTTGAAACCTCAATATTTCCAACATCAATTGATAACACATTCAAAGGGCCTCCCTACAAACGAGAAGTGGATCCAAACTACTGTTTGGAAGTCTCTCATAATCCAGACTGAAAAGATTGTTGGAGAAACAATTCTAAACTGTTGCAGAACCGAGATAGAGACGCACGGATTAAGGAAAATCGTTTATTTGTCTCAGTGGGATCCTTCCCAAAGTCTGAGCCCCGCCTCTTCATATTCACAGCAATTTATACATTTCCAGTACAATCATCACATGTTCAAGAAAGGAAACTGATGTGTTATACAGAAGTTCCCACCAGTGTCTACAAATGTTGCAAATCTTCTGTAGCGCAGCCAAGGGCTAGCGCGTCAAGCCAAACCGATAACATTCTGTTATACAAAGTTTCTTTGTCTTTCCTACAAACACAGAGGGACTTCAGTTGCAGAGGAAATTAACTGCTTTTCCCTCATACCCAGAGGTCATCTAGACTGACCTGAAACTGGCTCCGCCACAAAACCAACCTAGCTGCTCTTTAGTTCCTCTTTTGACAGAAGGAAGTGAATAAAGCACTGTAAGCCGCGTAGAGTATGCTGAAGAAACTGTACCCAGATCTGGGATATTTGGGAATGACCTATGGTGCAACACACAACGTTGTTGTTGTTGTTGTTGTTCAAGTCGTTTCTGACTTATGGCAAACCTATCATGGAGTTTTCTGAGGCTGAGAGTGTGTGACATGCCCCAGGTCACCCAGTGGGTTTCCATGGCAGAGTGGAGAATCAATCCTTGGTGTTCAGGGTCGTAGTCCAGAGCTCAAACCACTATACTATACTTGCTCTCTAAAGCACAAGGTACTAGCTAGAAAAATATTACATTGCTAGGAAAGCACCCCACCCTTTTAGATTACAGAACTGCCCACCCAAAAAAGTAACTTCCCCAAGCTCTGAGTATTAGTTATCCCACTTTTCCATCCACACAAAAACCTTTTCAGGGATACTGAGAGAAAGTCATTGCCCCATTAAGAGAATGTTACTGGCCTCAATCAGTTAACTAGGATCAAGTTAGGATTTGAACTCGGGTCTTCTCATTTGTGCCTATTATATCACACGGGTCTTCTACATATATCCAAAGAAACACTTTTTTCTCAGTGGGTTTTGGTCTAGATTTTTCCATTTATTTTGTACTTCTGCAATAATAGCAAATAACATATAGATGCTCAGTGTGTGTGTGTTTTTAAATGTAAAAGAAAGTGACACACTTGTATATTATGGCAGAAATCTCTGATTCAGTTTATCTGAATCAGTTCATGTGATAAGGAGGTTAAAGTACACAAATATGTTCAATAATGTTTTAAGTACTTTGTTCACTGAAAAGCATATAATGTTGCAATCATTCAGACAAAGTTGTTTGAAGAGTGTGTTTTTAAAACTAGTATTGATGGTATAACCATAAATGAGTGAAGGTCAGAAATACACAAAACACATTTCTGTCATGTGGGTATCATATTGGTAAAGTTTAGCAGCATTAGATACGGAAACAGTACGCACACTCCAAAAATGTACACATAGAAGTCCCGAGTCAGGAAATTTTTGACAATCCCCTGCATCATTTTGTGAGGGGGATTACTGAGGAAAAACATCCAAGCATGCTTTCTTCTCTGAGGCCGCCAGGGTCTCAGGGTGATTATGCATATGCGTTACCCTCCAAGACCACAGGATGGGCCAGCGTTCCTTTGGTCTTGGGCCACTCTGCTTATTAGCATTGTCTCCAGGACAGCATGGTATATCCTCACCAAGGAACGCAGGCTGCAGAACTGAGAAGAGTTTTTTTAAAAACTTTGGAGAAGGGATTGGATCCCTACAGAATGTTCTCACCAACATATCATGCTGGGACAAAGGAGGATTTCCACATAGTCCCTTCAGATGGCAGGCAGAAGAACTGTAGGCTGTCGCTGCGGAGAGGACATTAGCTCCGCGATCTCATTGTGGTTACACAAGGGTGAACCTGGTGTGCCCTTCCTGTGGGGCTCACTGCAAGATGATTGCCCATCAGCTGTCATGATCTACTACAATAGCATGTGTATTTCTATATCGCTTACCAGCTAAGTGCTTTCTAAGCAGTTTACAACATGTTAGCTAATTGCCCCCCAACCAGCTGGGTACTCAATTTTACCAACCTGCGGAAGGATGGAAGGCTGAGTCAATCTGGAGCCCGGCAGGATCGAACTCACAGCCTTGTGGCGGCAGTACTAGCATTCAACCACTGCGCCACTGCTGTGTAATGTCGAGCACCAGACCAGTGCTCTGTTTGTGCCCATTGAGTCCAACTTTTTCTTTCTTGGAAAGTCTACAAAGACCAGCAGCCAGTGGCTCAGGCACTCACTCCAATCCAGGGACCACCACTTTCAGTGGCACTGATCTAGCAGATCTGAAGTCTGATGAATTCTCTGTTTATGGCTTGTGGGATCCAAGATCTGAGTAGAACAGTCGTTTTGGTAATGATGCATCACATTCATCTTAGTAAAGAATGTTGACTTAACAAAGGCTTTTGACTTCTATGAAAGAAAGGAAGGGTTGTAAAACAGAACTTTGCAGGATGTCACAGGGAAATTCACAAAATGTTTCTTTCTTACAGTGCTTACTGACTGAGTGCTTTCCAGATATGTTGGACTTCAGTCCCCATCATCCACAGCCAGCCAGGTGGAGTCTGGCCAAACAAACCTGGAAGACATAGAGTGGAGATCTTGGTGAAACTTTTTTTTCCTTGTGAAGAGAAAGTCTGTATTAACATGTTTCTGCAAAATGCAGGCATTGAGGACAGAGGCGTTTCACTTCTCATGTAAATAAGTAGCCTATTGTAGTCCAAAGTCTGCCCAACTAGAAGTGGAGTCTCAGGGCAGAGTGTGTTGCTGTATAGCCGGAAGAAAAATGAATCTCATACTCGAACTCCTCCAGCTTGTAGTCATCATAATCTATGCTTATGTGGAGGCTTTGGTGAAGCTTTTCATTCCTGTGAAGAGAAAATCTGTTAGTGGCGAGATTGTGCTTATTACAGGAGCTGGACATGGCATTGGAAGACTCACAGCCTACGAATTTGCCAAGCATCAAAGCAAATTGGTTCTCTGGGATATCAACAAGGTACAAATCATTCCACTTGTGAATGAAAGTAGTAACAACTGAAGAGAGAGGGGCTGCCGTAGGGGTGGGGAAGCTACAGACAAGAGCAAAATTCTCCATAAGTTCCTGGATGATTTTAAAGATTTACAGTTAGCTGTTTAACAGCACATAAGCCTCATTGATTTTAGAGAGCTTTATTTCAAACTAGATATGTTTAGGATTGTCCCCTAAGTCTGATTTTGGGAAAGCTGTAGTTTCTGTTTTGTGTAGGGAAAAGAGATAAAGTTGCCTGGATGTAGTTTAAACCTATGCATGTTTACCCTGTTTTTAGTGTGGGGTTTCTCTGTCCTGTCGTGTCTATTCTATAGTTAGTGTGCATTAGATGACAAATCTCGTATATTATTTTGCAAGACTGGGGAAATATTTATTGGGAAGCGAACTGTGCTTCACACACTTGCTTTTGTTTTTTAAAATGCATATGCATGTGATCGTTTGGGGGGAACTAATAACAAAACAACGACAATTGGGGTCCCATCAACTTAGACAAAGCCCTTAAAATAGTTTGGATTTATGTCTTCTATAAAGATTCTGACCTTACAGATGCAGTGTGGCTGACCTTGCAGATGCAGAGCCTTTGTTCTTATTAGAGTAAATTGTTCAAGAATAATAAAAAATAATGTGGTTTGATAGAAAGAACTTGTCAATGTTTTGACATTTCACAACAGATTTTTAAACTAGTATCCTGTGGATACAACAGCTAGAGTGTCTGTTCTGGATACTGTGGCTGGCAGATTATCTTTTGTTAACCAGATCAGTGATGAATGGATGATAATTCCCTCCGTAACAGCTAATGGTTAGGTGGTTTTCTTCTTCTTCTTCTTCTCCTTGATGATAATTTAATTACAAGGTACTACTTTAAACAAGGTGTGAGCAGAAGTGCATAACCTCTAACATTTCACATATGGAAACCAGGACATGTGTGGCCAAACAATGTTTGAGTGCATTTAGGATGGAAAAAGTTATTAAGCTAGGAGAAGCTGCAGCAATTTGCTTTTCCCTGAGCCTACTGGGAAAGGCAAAATTCCGTCTTTTCTTCCCATCTTTTCCCTACTGAGCCAATTGGGTGCTAACTGGTTTTGAACTTTGGATTCAGTTTGTAGCAATCAAAGTAAGCTGAAGACAAAGGGGGAAAGTGGGAAAAGGAGATGAAAAAGTGGAACAGCAGAGGATGAACTGGCACTCCCCCTGCCAAATACAGGCACTTGGAGGGGTATGGGAAGGGAATGGTGGAAGACCTCTGGGTGATTTAGTGGAGAATACATTGGGCCCTTGGTAACCCATAGAGTCTGGTTACAGGACCCCCTGTGTATGCCAACATTTGTGGATGTTCAAGTCCCATTATGTACAATGGTGTAGTAAAATGGTGTCCCTTACATAAAATGACAACGTCAAAGTCTGCTTTTTGGATTTTTTTTTCAATATTTTCAAGCTATGGTTGGTCAAATCCATGGATACAGAATTCACAGAGGTGAAGGGCCAATTGTAACATATCGTATTTGTTGGCATATAAGGCGTACCCCATTTTCAAACAGTATTTTTCAGGAAAAAAAGGTGAGTCTTATATGCCGGCAAATAGGGTATATTTTTCCCCAACTGTTTAACACAAACAAACAGAAGGATTTGGAACTGGTTCAGAAAAAATGGTATTTTTTATGCTAAATCATGCAGTGGGGCTATTCAAAAGGTGAACCGTTGCTTCTGGAGAGTCCTCATTCTGGAAATTCATCTTTTTTTTCCAGAGTGAAGTTGAAAGCCCCTTAGTGTAGGACCACAGTCACTACAGTTGAAATAGTCCACCTCCTGAAATCTGGACATCTAATTGGCATGTCATGCAAGTTGTTCTAATTATGCAAATCATGCCAATTGGGATTCTAAATATGCAAATCAGCTACATTACTCCTTGCTTTTTTTCTTTTGCTATGTTTCAAACTTCATACTATTTTTTACGGTTACAATTGATCTGAGAGAGCCAGTATACAGTTGGCCCTCCACATTTCCAAGTTTCACTTTCACAGATTTGACTATTTGTGAGTTTCTCCAACCCATGCCTCCTCACTTCAAGTGCTCCTTTTCCATGGGAACCTTTCCACTCAGTGGCTCCGATCAGGCCACGCAGACCTTGAAAAACTCATCTCTGGTCCTTCTGCTCTTCCACCAACCTCTGCCTTGCCAGCTAAGGGCGGCTCACAGCCTAATTTCTCAATACCACAAACCTTTTCCTGATACCCCACCTACCTCCATCAGACCTAACGGGCATCACCAAGAGTGAATAATGTTGCATGTTGCATTCCAACCACCCTAAAGGGGAAACAGTTGTGCTCTTCTTTGATGCTACCCTTTGTGGTTGCAGCATTTTTAATAAAGGAAGAAGAAATTGATAAGCTGCCACCATTTAGTTCCTGGTGGTGTCCTCTTCCATTCCCTGCAAGTGCCATTACAGGGGCTTCTGAAGACATAAGCTGCCTTCAGAGGAGGCAAGAAGAAGCAAGCACAGCTTTTTCAAGATGAAGAGGAGTCTATGCTTCTCAAAATTGTATATGTTTAATTGATCCTTACTGTGTTGTAAAAAATTATGTAAATCACTTTGTGAAATCCATCTGAAGTGACTTAAGTCTGTATACAAATAAGTTGGGAGCGTAAAGCCTTGCTCACATTGAAATTTTCCCATTTCAATTCAATTCCTTATTGCTGACTGGATGCAAAAGAAATGAGCTGTGTTTCTTCTTTCCCACAAGTAGCACGGCGTGGAGGAAACTGCTGAGGAATGCAAAAAGCTGGGAGCAAAAGCTCATGCCTTTGTGGTAGACTGCAGTGTCAAGGAGGAAATCTACAATGCTGCAGAAAAGGTGAGAATTATGCAAATACGCCTGATAGTTTACCCTTTCAAGAGATGGAATGGATATTCAAAATCTTTCAAAAAATAGTTGGAAAAGGGGTTTCCCAAGTGTCCGGAAACCCTGATGAGAGAATAAAGCTACTAGTCATAATGGCTCTGAATTGCATCTACAGCAGGTGTGGGGAAAGTGTGGTCCGTGTGTAGCATGCAATCCCTCAGTGCCATTCATATGGCCCCCATGTGTCAAAAAATGAGGGAAGGCTATGAAATGGCCAAATGTGATCTCTAGGGAGTGTGGATGGCATTACCGTCACTGGAACCCCTGGAGATCAAAATGAAATTTTGCAAAATATTTGCCTTTTTTTTTTTTGCCTCAAAACACTTGAATACAGCTCTAGGGATCAAAACATGCCCCCGCGTCCCCTACAGGGCTTTGGGAGAGAGAGAGAGAGAGAGAGAGAGAAGCAGGCAAGCAGACAGGAGCAGATGCAGTGGGGCACACAATCCTTCAACGTCTCCTGGAGGGCTAATTCACCCCTCCAGTCTTCCACAGTTGCCTCTCCAATCTACAGTATCAGAGACAGCATACCTCTATAACACAAGAATATCAAGTTGTGCAAGAATCTTAACAGTTCAGGATGTGCAATGCATTTTAAAAATCCACATGGGTTTTTTGGTGCAGAGAACAGCATTTTTCTGCACAGAAAATAAGATTTCTGCAGGGAAAACACATTTTCTGTACAAAAAACAGCATTACAGCATTGCATAGAACAGTAGTTCTCAACCTTCCTTATGCCACAACCCTTTAATACAGTTCCTCATGTTGTGGTGACCCCCAAAGATAAAATTATTTATTATTTACAATGCCTCCCCCCTCAGCAAAGGCCACCTTGCCGGCCAGGAACGGGGGGGTAGGGAGGGAAAAAGGAGCCACGCGTCTCCCCCAGGAAAAAACTCTGAGAACCATTCCCGGGCTCTGCTTCTGCTTCACTCACATTTCCGCTGGGGGTGGCAGTGTGGGAAAAGTTTCCAGAGTGTCGACCCTGGCCGGAGGGGGAGGAATCCCAGTGCCTTTGTCTTTTGTGCCGGGCACAGCTCGTCCCCCCAGAAAAGCGCCGCCTTGCGGCCCACCGGCCCTTCTGCAGCGCCCCCCTCTATGGCGACTGGGGCAGGGGCCATGGTGAGGAGGTGGCCTGCCCCCCATGCTGCCGCCACTCATCCCAAGCTGGCCCGTCAGACGGGAGGTTGTCCTGGTAATGGAGAAAGGGAGCAATTTCAGTCCCTTCTGAACAGGGGGCAGGAGGACACAAGCACATGGCTCGCGCTTGCGCACCACCACTCCTGGGCCTTTTCCGCACATTACCTTATCGTAGAGATGGGTGGGTGCCGTTCGCGCAAGCAGGTTCTTGCGCGAGGGGCTCTCCTCACTGCTCCTTCATCCCGCAGCTGGCTTCTCTGCCCCGCACCGCCCCTTCCTCCCCCAGCGCAACCTATAGCTCCCAGGCTGCACTGCGGAAGGAAGGGGTGGGGCAGTCGCACGACCAGGAAGCCAGCTGCGGGATGGAGGAGGAGCAAAGAGAGGGCACGCCATACCTCCGCGATAAGGTAACGTGAGGAAAAGGCCCAGGAGTGGTGGCACGCAAGCACGAGCCATGTGCTCGCATCCTCCTCCCCCCTTTGGTGGGAGCATGTGCGGCTGCGTGCGCTCCCACCAAAGGGGGCAGGAGAACACAAGCGCATGGCTCGTGCTTGTGCACCACCAGTGAGGAGCGAATGGAGTCTAAGACCATCGGAAATACATATTTTCCAATGGTCTTAGGCGACCCCTGTGAAAGGGTTGTTCGACCCTCAAAGGGGTCGCGACCCACAGGTTGAGAACTGCTGGCATAGAAGAACTCCGGTGCAATTTGACAACTTTCTCATAATAAGGAGAAAAATGTTAAATGATAAACTGGTAAAAATTTAAAAAGGTAAAATATTCATTCTTTCGTGTAAGAATGAAATTTATGAAGATTTACATCCCTAGCACTAACCAAGAAGGTGCCTAATGAAGATCTGGAAAACCAATACTTTTTACTACATTTACTCTTTCTGCTATTACTGATTTTCCTTTGCAAATATTGATGA
The DNA here is from genome assembly GCA_948472985.1 of Iguana delicatissima. Taxonomy (NCBI): domain Eukaryota; kingdom Metazoa; phylum Chordata; class Lepidosauria; order Squamata; family Iguanidae; genus Iguana; species Iguana delicatissima. Next base: position 87,173 of record CAOKZL010001047.1, read on the forward strand.
TTTAACTAAATAAGAGCATTGGCCAATGATATAAACCCTTTTGTTCTTAACAGTTTCTTTACCACAGATCTGCTTTATCTTTTATTGCTGTGGATCTGCAAGACGTAACTCAAGATTTAAAACTCTAATGTGCATCAAATATTTATTTAAAGTTGCCCATCAAGGCACCTTCAAATTTGGAGAGAATTATTTGTGGATTTGATGCAGTATGCCTGGATTCCTTTTTCTCTCCTGGCCTGTTATAATCCCGATATGATAAATAACTACTGAGGTACTAAAGTACAAAGGATTCAAATTTTGAAAGCCATAGTATTTTGGAAGTAGTCTGTCGTTTGAGGTTGGATCCTTTTCAGAGCTTTGGGGAAAAGTTGCTTTTTAGAGTATGACTGTTAGCTGGAGGAGTCTGGGAAATCATAGTCCAAAAAAGAGAGAAACTTTTCAAAGCTTTGTAAAGAATCCTGCTTCAACCCAAGGATCACTTCCAAATTTCAACAGTCCTCTGCTAAACTTGTAGATGAAGGTCACCAATCTAAGGCCCTTTCTGCAGAGGGTAAGTAGAATGGCATGGTGCGACCTCTGATGGAGGTCGTCCACACCTTGGGAGCAGACTGGATCGGACTACTTGTCGCAGTTCCGCACCTCAGTCCACTCCAGAGTGACCTGAAGTGGTCATGCAGCGTGCTTTTTAAAAACCTGTTTTTATAGGTTTTTCAAAAGCACGGAGCGCGCCACCTCACTCCGGTGCAGATTTGCAGGCGTGCACCAGTGCGTGCCTGTAGATCTGCCGGGGGCGGGCTTCTGGCTGGTGAGCTTCTACGGTTGGTGGAGAGCCTCCGCCAGCCGGAAGCCGCCATTTTGGACGCTGGGGACTGTGGAACAGCGAGCTCGCACTGCTCTGCATGGGGACGGACTTACCTGGCTACCAGTAAGCTCCGTTTGAGCGCGTTTTCCCCCATTTCCCCCTCCATGTGCGGAAAGGGCCTATAAGACACACAGAGAGTGCAGAAGCTAATGATCTCATTGAGTCAAGGTGCAAGAAACAGATGAGCACAGCAAATTATATCGGCACAACTCTTCACCTTTATCAGAATTGGGAAACATCTAGTATAGCCTTGAGATATGATACCCTCCAAACCTCAGCTGGAATGTGAATCAGAGTTTAATGAGATGGTAAACATCTCTTATTGCCAGAGAAATATAATCATTCCAGTTGAGAACTTAAAAATTACCATGCCAGCAATGAACAAGTCAGCTCCCTCACATCCCCAGACCCAAAAGCTGTGAGCAGGATAAAGTATGTGAAACTCAGTTTTGGAAAGAGGGAAAGAAGGTGAGACTTTGAAGTCAACACACTAGATATGGAGAAGTTACCTAAAAAGGAGAAGAGAAAGGAGCAGCAGAGAGGTGGGATGATAGAGAAACATGTCCCAATAACAAGGGGAAAAATAAAGAAAAGCCAACCAAGAAAAACTCTATATAGATAAGCAGAGATAGCTCCGCACAGCTGTCAAAGCATACCAAGCTGCAGAGAACACCTTTAGCACCAAATGCACTAAGCTGGTAACACTCACCCACTCAGCTTGTAATCTTCCAATGTGGAGGCTCTTTATTCTTTGTTACAAAATATATACAATACTTACAAAGTCCAGATGGCAATCCAGCATATCTAGCTTGCTCTTTCTGGCAGAGCCTCTGACAACATGCATCAGACAACATGTGCAATTGCTGGTTGGGATTGTGCTACCTTTATACAGACGCCTAGCCAATCCTGGCCAACCCTTGCATTGTCTGCACCTGGTGCTCATCAGCATGACTCAGCACAAACCAGCTCGAGTCACATTCCTTTCCACAGGTGCACTTAACAATTAAAGCAATTAAAGCAGTGGTTCTCAACCTGTGGGTCCCCAGATGTTTGTGGACTTCAGCTCCCAGAAGCCCCAGCCACGATGGTCAATGCTGGGAGCTGAAGTCCAAAAACATCTGGGGACCCACAGGTTGAGAACCACTGAATTAAAGCAACATAACATTTACACTTACATCACAAAGTATTTTTCTTGAGGTTTATTCCAACCTTTTCTGACAAAATGAAGTTTTGTGGCAAAGCATTGGAAGAGATTTCTTCTCCTTCTTTAGCCTCTCAATTCTCCATTCCCCCCATCTGGAAAAACCTTCCCTCTCATAACTGACGTATTGTGCACGTATTCCCAGCACACTAAAGTTGCAACCCCGAAAGCCTCTAAAATTGTAAAAACTCATAACTTCAAATCATTGTGGCCCCCCTCTGAGGACATTGTGGGCACCTGGGGGTCCACAAACTACAGGTCAAGAACTGCTGCTTTAGATCATAAGGAATTATGGTTTGTTTTAAAACAAATGGGATTGCCACAACATCTGATTGTCCTGATGCATAACCTATACTCTGCACAAGAGGCCATTGTCAGAAGACAATATGAAGAAACAGGTTAGTTTCCCATTGGCACAGCAGTCAGATAAGGATGCATTTTATCACCCTGTCTCTTTGATTTACATAGAGAACATATCCTATATAAATCAGGATTGGACTCAAAAGAAGCAGGCCTGAAAACTGAGGGGAGGAATACTAAATACTTAGGATATGCAGATAACAGATGTTATTTGCAGAAAATAGCAAAGACTGTGAATGACTGCTGATGAAAATTAAGGAAGAAACTGCAAAAGCAGGGTCGCAGTGAATAATAAGACAAAAATAATGACGTAACCTTAAAGTAGATAATAAAAACATTGAGAAAGTGAAAAATTGCCTATACTTTGACTCAGTCATGAATCAAAATGGGGACTGTAGTCAAGAAATAAGAAGATTAAGACTTGGAAGGGCAGCTATGAAGAAACTGGACAAGATCCTGAAGTGTAAAGGTATATCTTTGAATACTAAAGTTAGGATTGTCCATGCCACCATATTTCCAATTTCTATATATGGTTGTGAAAGCTGAACAGTAAAGAAAGCTGCTGGAGAAGAAATACTGTGGATTGCTGAAAAGACAAATGAATCAGTCTTACAGCAACCTAAGCCTGAACTCTTCTAGAAGCAAAGAGGACTAAACTGAGGTTGTTGTACCAGATGTAACTTAACTATGATCTTGTTACTTGTCAGTACATGTTTAATCACTGATGGGTGTTGATAACTTATATTTCTTACATTTTAAAGGTGAAAAAAGACATAGGAGATGTTAGTATCTTGGTGAATAATGCTGGTGTGGTGGCAACTGCAGATCTCCTTTCCACCCAGGACAAGCAAGTACAAAAAACATTTGAGGTCAACATTCTTGCTCATCATTGGGTAAATATCACTGGAGTATTTTAAAGCCTTAACTACAACCTAAAATTACCAGTACAAGGATGTATTCAACTGATCACATTGCAGGTTAATGAGCTGAGAATAAATAAGCCAAAAAACAAGGCACAATATTTTAACGCAGGGTTCATCCAAACTGGTGGGAGTTGTTCCAATACTGATTGTTTGTTGTTATTGGTTTTTAAAAATGTTGGGACAACAGACCTTGTGTCCCAGTTCCATTGTGGGTGAATTCTTAGGATGAGCAACAGCTTTTAAAACTTGGGGCAGGAGGAGGGATTTTTCTGACTCCTAGGACATGCCAAAACATGCAGAGGTTAGCTTTGTGCACCATTCCATTATCTTGGTTCTTCATTGGATGTCAGAGTGGTCACTTGGCCTCATGAATGGAGGACTGTCCTCTTCCACCAAGGTTCTCCTCTGAACTTCATTTCCCTCAGTACCTGTTTGGGGAGAGGAAGAAGCCCCATCCACACCACACTTCATGTCAGATACACACACGCATATCACGCACAAAAAGGATAGAGCCCCAGTAAGGTTAGGGCATCTGGATTTGAGAGCAGGAAGAGCCATTATGAAGCTGCTACCCAGACATGGAATAGACCATCAAATATCAAGGCTTTAAGTCAGTCTCAAGGAGCCTTTAACTATACTTTCCTGTTGCATATGAACCAGAAAATTATGGTTACTCCCTTCAGAACAAGTGAGCATATGAAGATATCTTCAAATCACAGCTTCATTTCTAGTTTTTTCCAAGACTCCAAACCTTAGTTAGAAGAAACTATAGTTAAAAAGGTGGCTTTCAAAGAATTAGCTGTATTAGGCCATTTGTGAGCTACGTTGTTATAGTGCTATTATTTCACTTTCAATATCCTGTGGAAACTTGGGTTTTATATTTTAGGGAGGGGCATTTAGAATTCTCAGCCAGAGAGCTCTTGGGCCTCAGTAAACTACAAACCCCAGAATTCCACAGGACATTGAAAGTGGAATAATAGCACTATAACAGTGTAGTGCTGAAATGGCCTGTAGTGTTTGTGGAACTTTTCAGCTTGTAGTCCCAGATCCCAAGCTCTAAGCTTACAATTACAGGATATAAAACTAATTATAAATAATCTAGAACTAATTATAAATGGAACAATTCTCAATTTAGGAATATGCATATTTTTATAGAAAAAAATACCAGATATTAAAACATCTAAAGTTGTTTTCCCCTTTTCTTTTATAATGTTCAAGACAACAAAAGCATTCCTGCCGGCAATGATGAAAAATAACCATGGCCATATTGTCACAGTTGCATCTGCTGGTGGGCACGTGACGGTCCCTTTCCTCGTTTCTTACTGGTAGGTATGACAGAGGCTTCTTTAACAGCAAAAGATGCTTTAGTCTTTGGCATTTTGCCTAAGTGTACAGATTAAAATAAGATTAGTTTATTAAAAATAACAAGAGAAATAGACACTCCTAATGTCATCTCAACAGCAGTATAAAACACTGCTACAAAGATGATAACAAATACAGTTCTAAGTGTAGCATTCTAGTCTGATATTGGGTACCTCCAGGTAGAGATTTCATACCACTCACAATTAAAAGGCATGTATGCAGCTATTATGCCACTTTTCTATAATGGATGTTCTCTGATAGGAAACAACCTAGGAAAAACAATTGAAAGACACAGGAGGGCTACAAATTTAAGATGAATTGTACTCTTGACACCTCATTGGTATAACTGTGTAGTGAAAGCCTTGTTTGCAAGCACCCACCATCATATGTCAGAGTAGAAGATTATTAAGGGGGAAACATAATTGATCTTTCTCCCACTTCTTAGGGCCTTTCTGCACTACACAACTATTGCAGTATGATTCCATTTTAACTGTCATCATTCTGTTCTATGGAATCATGGGATTTGCAGTTTAGGAAGGGATGTTTAGAATTCTCAGCTAGAGAACTCTCGTACCTTCCAAGACTACAAACTCCAGGATTCCATAGGAGATAGAATTGTAGTGCAATATTTGTGTAGTGCAGAAGGGCCCCATTCATGGACCATAGCAGGGTTGCACAGTGGAAGGTTGCTGTTGTGTGCCTTCAGGTCATTTCCAATTTACAGCAGCCCGAAGGCAAACCAATCGTGGGTTTTTTTGGCAAGATTTATTCAGAAGGGCCTTTGCCTTCCTCTGAGGCTGAGAGACTGTGACTTGCCCAAGGCCACTTAGGGGCTTTTTCATAGCTGAACAGGAGCTCAAACTGTGGTATCCTGGAATCATAGCCCAATACTCAAACCAACATACCACACCCAAGACTAGTCAAAAGTCAAACTTTATTTTACGGTCCATAGACCCAACATAGCGAACTATCCAATTGTACGATATAGAGAAAATACACCTATTAAAATAGGATATCAATATATACGGTAAATAGGATAGACTATAAACAGGATATAAAAGCATAAAATAGGACATAAAAGCATAAAATAGTATAAAAATACATGAAGTAAATTAAAAATCATAGACAATGTGGATTATTAGATAAAATATAAATAAGCATTCATTAATTTCATCTCATTGAGGCAATAGAATTGAGTTGATCTTAAAGTACATTGTCAGTATCCCAACATAGTAGTGATACTTCACTCTTTCTGATGTTAGTAGCTGATGACAGAAATTTAGCAACTGAAAGGGTTATGTTCGGACATATGGCCTCCAACAGGATTTTTACATAGAACTTTTCCAAACAGCCCGGCATACAGCTCACTAAGGGAGAGATCAACTGATGGCGACTCTGACTATAGAAAATACAAGATAGCAAAATATGTGATGTTGATTCAACATTTATATTGTGCTGTTGGAGACTGCATATCGATATTCTGCATATCGATATTATGATAGAGATTGTGACTGAGGTGGTTCTCCGTCTTTGGTTGTCGAGAGGTTTAGCACTTCAACTCTTAGAAGCCACAGCCAGTATGGCCAATAGTTAGGGATTTGGGGAGTTAGTTAAAGTCCAGAACAGTGGTTCTTAACCTGGGGTCTGCAGACCCCTAGGGATCTGCAGGGCCCTCACAGGGGGTCTGCAAAGCCCTGCTGCTAATTTTGCCAGGGCCAGAATACTACATATTGTATGATCTCATCTTTGTCACTTTAAAATTTTTGTACAACAGCAGCCTCAAAAATATTGTTGTTTTTGTTATGTGCCTTCAAGTCAACTCTAACTTATGGTGATCCTCTCATAGGGCTTTTTTGGTAAGGTTTATTCAGAAGAGGTTGTCATTGCCTTCCTCATGGGCTGAGAGAGTGTGACTTGCCCAAGGTAATCTCAGTGGGCTCCATCTAAAAGGAGACATATGTACAAGTAAGCCACACTTAATTTGTATATGTCACTAACAGCATGCTGCTGACTAGGATGGAGAAAATGAAGACCGTGAGCCACATATGGTCCCTCCCAACCTTTTCTGTGCCTTCCAGGCCCTCGAGGATGCTCTCCATAGCTCCCAGAGCCAGAAATTATCAGCCCAAAGTAGATGGGAATCACCCCAAAGCCTTCAAAAAAGCATTGTAGTTGGATAGATTTGTCCTCTGCTATCACCATTTCTATCCTGAAAATTTGCTCAACTACAAAATGATATGACCTCATTTCTGGTCACTGTGGACATGCTTGTGTGGCCACCAGAAGAAAGCATGGGCAAAAAATAGCCTCCACCCCAGAACAGATGCTGACACCCTCTACCTTCATATACTCACTTGTACTTGTGCAAAACACTTCCATTTACTCAAAGATGAATATGTGACTTTCACAGATCAAACCTACCCCTATGCTCCATACAAAGCTGTCTGTCAGTTGGAGAAGGTTTCCCACAGAGCATGGAATAAGATATGGAGGGTTGCTCTTGCATCCCTCCATTCTATAGGTGCTGGAAGTTCCAAAGATACAATTTTGTTTGAAGGGATGTCACCAGAAGCTAGCTGGTTTGTAATATTTAGTTTATTTACACGTGGAGGTAGAATTAAACATTCTAACAGACAACCAAACCCCGTTTCTCTGCAACCACCAGATGTTCAGGACAGCAGCCAACCTCCTGTGACAGAGGTGGGCAAAGTAAGAGTCATGAACTGCGTGTAAAAACAACACAAACACAAAGGACATTTGGGGGCAAAAAGATGGGTTTTTTTGTAGGAACTGTGGCGGTGAGGGATGTTGCAGCACTCAAAGATTATTTGCGAGGCTCATGTGGTCTCCTTGCCTTCCACAGTTGCCCACTCCTATCATAAGATGTTTCCAGAATGCCAGACTGAGCTCTCTGTTTCAGTTTGCCTCAGACTGCAATTTCTCCTTTTACTACGTAGAGACCAAGCTTAGCTGGACTTCCTTCCCACCGGCTAGGTGAGCAGATGAGAGTGATGAGTCATTTCTTCCCATCACCTATGTCTCCTTCAGCCCCTTCGGTTCCCATGGCAACACATCACTGGGCTAAATGTGGGTGGAAGAGGATCTGTCCCAATTAGATGCTGAAGATGGATAAGTGAGAAGAGAAAGGCATCAGCTAAGAGTTGCAGAGATTTTCTTTTCATAATAAGTCATTTTCTGTCATGTGCCTGTTGATGAATGCTCTGTTCAGTTTGGCTCTGCTGTCTTGTCTGTCTTAGCAATTTACTGATCAGGCTTATAGTATGAAAATGTTACATGTTGCATATGTATTAACCAAGTGCTAACTTGAATTTATTAAGAAATCTCACCCAGATGCTTTCCCCTTCCCACCTCTCTTAGCTCAAGCAAGTTTGCTGCTGTTGGATTTCATAAAGCCTTGACTCAAGAACTGGCAGCGCTGGGAAAAGATGGGATCAAAACATCATGCCTTTGTCCTGTTTTTATAAACACAGGATTTATAAAACATCCACGTACAAGGTAAATTATGAGGGTAGACAGCGCTACGTACATGATTGCCAAAACTAATACAGGGGTGGATAAAGTGCAGGCTGTGAGTTGCATGTGGCTCTTGGGCCCCAAAATATGGCCCCTCAAGGCCCCCAACATTTTCAGACTTCCTAAAAAGTTTTTTTTTTAAAAAAACTGGGTAATTTTTCACCCCTAAATGAACTCAAAACCCCCCAGCCTCCCCATGTACCTTAGAAATATGCCATATACCCTTCCCTCCTTCCAAAACTGGCCAAAAATTTGCCAAAATCAAAACTGGAAGTGAGGTTGCTCACTTTTTCCCAGTGGGCATACATAAAATAAATAAATAACCTGGAATTTTTAATAGGAGAGGGTGTTAATGCAGTGGTATGGCCTGCTAGGGATGTGAGGGTTAAAGCTGTCCCCCACTGTCTCTGTCATTGCTCGTCCTTGCTCTAATATATGAAGCAGTGATGTATTTAAGTCTTTTATTCCAAGTCTCAAGTGAAGTCTCAAGTTTCTACCTTCAGGTCTCAAGTCAAGTCTCAAGTCCTTGCAAGATACTTTCAAGTCAAGTCTCAAGTCTGGAAGCCAGTTTCTGAAGTGGGGAATGGGATCCTTCTTATGTCCCATTACTGAAGCTTCAAAAGTTAGAAGGAAGGATCTTTCTCTGCTCTCTGGGGTTGAGTCTTACCCTCTGTTTTTAGGAAAAGTTTCAGAAGGCACCTCCAATATGCAAGAGGGGCAACCTGCTGAGCAGACCTCAAGCCCACCTTAAGTCTGTTGCCTAATATATTTGTTGTTCCCCTCCAAGATATGGCCCAAGCTTTGAGCTTGAGACAGATTGCCATGTGACCAGTAGAGATGGAAGCTTTGTCCAAAGTTGTAAGGTTTCCAAATGAATGTGTTATGTTGCTGAATCAAGGGCAGCAAGTCAGTCACTAAAAATATGCAAGTCATGAGTCAAGTCAGTGTGTCATTTATTGGCAAGTTGAGTCCAAGTCAAGTCAATGAAGTGACTTGACTCCAACTTGAGTCTGAGTTAATTGGCTCGAGTCTGCATCACTGATATGAAGTATTTTATATGTTATCTTCCCTTTTCATCTGCCATGGTTTTCATTCCAATTAATACTGGTAGAGTGAAAATCCCCATCAGCATAGTTGTGCTGGATGGTGCTGTCACGATTTTTGTTGTGCAACTTCCAAAACAAGGTGTCATCCTTGTGCAAATTCTGAAGAATGTGGAACTGCTAACACAGTAGAAGCTCCACAAGCATAATGGCACTGTTGGATCTATGCTCATGGAGAGTGCAATGGCTAGAATCCTGTTGGGAAGTCCCAACTAGAGTAAACCCACTGAATCAATTGTTGAATGGTGAGTCAACACATAGATAAATCTAACTGATTCAACAGCTCTACTCTAGTTTAGACTAACAATAAAGTATAAATGCATAAGGAAACATGTTGGTATCCAGTTAGCTGGTTAGACCCTTCCAAAAAGCTTGAGTTGATGCAGCAAAAGTTATGTCTTTGAACAACTGACTTCTTTGTTTTATCATTTACTACCTTTGAAACTCTTAAGACTGGCCTCATCATTAAACAAAGTGAGGCAACCATCTCAGGAGAATTTTCAGTGGTGGCAGGGCAGAGGAGATAATTTTGAAAAAATTATTTTTTGCACCACAACTCTCAGGATGTTTCAGCCGGCACAGCCAGTTACAGTCCAAAAAAGTAATATTTCCAAACTCTGAGAAGGGATAGTTACGGGGGGGGGGGGATGAAGACTTTTGCCCTTGTGGTTACATTTTCCTTTAGTCCCCCAAATTTCTAACATTACAGTAACTTAAAACCTCAGCTGAGAATTTAGAAATACAATTTAGGGATGCAAAGAAAAAAAAGGCAGACAAAGTTACCAAGGGGACGCAAACACAGTGAATATAAAAGTTGCATGCTGACATCCTGTTAGTGAATTATGATGGTTTAAAGTGGACTTGACACCTCTCCTTTTACAATTGTAATGTAGGTCAGAACTCTGTTCTGACCACGCAAGGACCAAGATGCTCCCCCAGGCCCACCTGGGCTGCGATCCAACATCCCTTCAGCATACTGTAAATATCCACATGTGGAAATGTACTGCATCAGCATTATGCAAACTTCATGATGAACAGCAATATAGGACAACACATGTCAATGACTGGCTGCTGTTGTGCAATGTACCATGCACAACCACAATGCAGAACATTACTGTATTTGCAACTGTGCTTCTACAGTGGTTGCGCTGTGCTTGTACTATAGTGAATGCATCTGTTGCGCTGTGTTTGCACTGTGGCACAACTTACACATGCATATGTCACTAACAGGATGCCCTTGTAAGCAGAGCAGCCCTGCCAAGTTGGCCATTTCCATGTTGTCGCAGAGCATGGGGAATGGGGGAAGCACACAGCCATTTTCTTGTAGCTGGACATGCTGCACAGACATTATCCACGGGCAGCTTGCAACAGGACTCCTGGAAAGAGGCATATCAAAGGTGGGGCAAGTAGGGTATGTGACCTGGGCGCCAATGCCAGGGGGAGCATAAAAAAGTCATCATGGAAGATTTAGCAGAGGAGGAAGAGGAGGAAGTGGACCCAGAGGTAGCTATGTTTGCCCTAAGCACGGTTTATGCTAGGCCATTTCCTCACTAGACTGTTGTAGCGCAATTATTCCACTTTCAACATCCTATGGAATCCTGGGGTTTGCAGTTTCGGGAGGGGCCAGCTGCAAACCCCAGGATTCCATAGGATGTTGAAAGTGGAATAATCGTGCTATAACAGTCTAGTGCAGAACTGGTCCTAGATACACCTCTGCTCCTGGAGGTTTCTGCAGGTGCCTGTCACAGCACTTCCAGCTACAGGAATACTGCTTAACCCCCGTCCTGCTCTCTGAGAACATGGAAATGGCCATGTTGGAGGAAGCAGGACTGCTTACGAAGTGAGTTTTCATGAGGATGCATTGGGAGGCTTACCTATGGAGACACAACTATGTGATCCACGTGTTATCTTCTGATGCAGAATCTTGGTCATAGGTGTAAATTCTTTTCAATATCTCACTCTTATTAATGCTAAAAATTTGAGCACTGAAAGAAAATTTCATGGGCAGAAGATTTCTTATGAGGGGACAAGACACTCAGTTTGCTCCCCTTCTTGTAGTTGCACCCCTGGGTAATGGCTGTTGGATGATTTCCTTCTCCTGGAAGACAGAGCTGTGCATACCAAACAGCCAACCCTGTATGTTGAGAGTGAGCATGCTGCCCTTAGGTGTGATGGAGGATACTGTCCCTTCTCGAGCTCTAAAGTTTTAATCTGCTCATCATTCAGCTTTTGTACGTGTAATTGGAAGAGTGAGGGTGCTCTTTTGCCCTCTGCCTTGGCCTCAGCCAACAGAATGCATTTTGCCATGAATCACTGGCAGCTACTATTATTTAAGGAAGACATATCTGACAGTAATTGTATATACATTAACCACAAGTAAGCTCCACTGAATTCAGTGGGACTTACTCCCAATGCTAACTTAGGTCTAAGCCCCACACAAGTTTGAGAAGTGGACATCTGGATAAACATATATAGGATTACTCTCTCAGATACATTTTTTAAATTGCAATCTAAATGCCCCTTAGGCACACAGGCTAAATGTCATGGGTTACTGCAGTCCTTCTGATCTAGAATCCTTTTCTTTAAAAATATGGGACTGCAGTGAGCTAATAATATGTATAAACATTCTGGCAATTCATTATTATGTCATCAGCATCAATCTCAAGCTACCAGTTTCTTGCGCAGCACAATTCTTATCAAGAGCCATAGTTTAATGCATGTTTTTGTTTAATTCCAGATTAGTGCCTATCCTGAAGCCTGAGGAAGTTGCAAACAAACTCATGGATGGAATACTTTGCAACCAAAACATGATTTTTGTTCCACCATTTGTGAAATTTAATCTATTGCTGGAAAGGTACGTCCAGGGGGTTAATGAAATAAAAGCTGAATATTTTTTATTTAAATGAAAAATATGTGCTGTAGTAAAAATAAGGAGCTTATCAAATGACACAGTTACATTGCAACTGCACTGTGTTAGCCTCCTCTTTACCAGGAGTTTCTTGCATGATGTGATGGCTCATCTGGTGTGGTACAATTCCAGATCTACCAAGACTCCTAGATCCCTTTCACATGTACTGCTATCCAGCCACGTGTCCCCCATCCTGTATTTGTGCATTTCATTGCAAGGGTTTAGTAACCACATTGAATGCTGCCTTCTCATTCTGCTTCATTGAGGCATTGGGAACATAATGGGCATAGTGTGGGTAGGGTTTCATTGCTCCTTCCTTGGGATTCTCCAGGGACTTCCAGCCAGGAAACCCTAGGCTACTTTGAGTGGTTGGACTGGAAGGACATTGTGATTCCTGGGAGTTCCCAAGAGAACTGCTGCACATTTGTTCCTTGTTCTCCAGCTTAGGGGTTTTTTTGTGTGTGTTTTGTTTAAACAACATTTTATTTTATTTTATTTTATTTTATTTTATTTTATTTTATTTTATTTTATTTTATTTTATTTTATTTTATTGTAAAGGGGAGTAGCACAGTAGTGCAATTCCAATTAATGCCGAGAGAAACCACAGGCTTCAGAAAATGTTTAGAGAGTGAATATCAAAACATTTAAGAGTAATGCACAAGAGCAGAACCAGGCAGGTGTTGATTGGTGAGAGAAGGCATAAGAAAAATATGGTGGAAGAGGCGTGGTGTGTGTTCATCTTCCCAATCTGGGTGGGGAATGGAGGTTCTTTCATGAAAGTATCATTACATAATTCTTTGATTGTGTAACCATACAATTATAGCCTCTTCTTTTCTTTTCTTCTTTTTTTTTTTTTAAAAAAAACAACCAATTACAGCATGGAGCAAGAGGTAGAACAAACAGAGCAGGGTAAATGATATTGTCATCTTCCAAGCAAACAAAGTAACTAACGCCACTGAAGCACAAAGGCAGCGACAGTGTGAAAGGGTGTATTGCCATTCCACTACATTACCAAGTATAGGAGGAGTGGTTTTCAAATGGAATGGCCAAAAACAGCTCACTAATGTGATAAGCACCTAAAACACAAGCTGTCAAATCATGTATATGTAACTATGCCAGGGATGAGGAATCTGTGGTCCTCCAGATGTTATTAAACTTCAGCTCGCATTATTCTTAGCCAGCGTAGCCAATTGTTAAGCATAATAAAAGCAGCCATCAGCAGGATCTGGAGGGACACTCTTCCACAATCTAAACTGACCTTGATATTTTTGTATGTTATAATTTGATGTTTATGTATTTCTTACAGAATTCTACCTGATCGTGCCTTGGCGGCTTTAAGCAAGATGCTAAGAGTAAAATTTGATGCAGTTGTTCAGGATGAGAGAAAAAAAGATTAAGTTAACCAGTGCCTCCCGAGAATTATCTAGATGGACATCAGAAATTTGATTAATTCCAGACAATATGCAATGACACTTCTTGGCTCAATTTCTGTAATTTGTAAAGGAAATCCCATGCACTTCTTATTCCAGATACATATTAAAAGTGCCAATGTGATACTGTGAGGAGTATATTCCTTCCTGGTACATAAAAAGACGTGGGCTCTTCCAGACAGGTACAAAGAAGGAAGAGATCTCACAACAGAGCTTCTCATTTGGTGCAGGGAATAGCAGGTTTGCACTTCATTCACATCCATTAACAGCCTCTCGTAATATTTAGCTTTTTTTTCAGTCCCAGTAATGGGAGAGCCAGTGTAGCATAGTGGTTTGAGCATTGGCCTATGGCCCTGGATATCAGGGTTCAGTTCCCGCTCAGCCATGGAAACCCACTGGGTGACCTTGGGCATGTCACACACTCTCAGCTTCAGAAAACTCCATGATAGATTTGCCTTAGGGTCACCATAAGTCAGAAACAACTTGAAGGCATACAGCAACAAAAACAACAACAGGCAGTACGCAGAGGGAAGGGGGAAATGAAGGAAACTATATGACACTGTAGGCAATTTGGCCAATCCTCATTCAGATCTCATGACACTGAATGTAACTTGGCTAATCAGCTGTCTTCAGTGCCTTTGCTCAACGTGTCAACATGGACATGCCTTATTCATAAGGGGACAGTACAGTTGGCCCTCTACATTTGCTAGGGTTAAGGGAACAGGACCCTCGCAAAAGTGGAAAATTCGCAAATATCAAAATGTATGTGTGAGTCTGTGGTAAGGGGGCTGAGGCACAGTAGGAAGAATGGGCATGCAGGGTCCAAATCAGGCCAGGGAAAGCATTTCCTTCCTTGGGTGTGCAGGGGGGAGAGGGTTTGTGGTGCTCTGGAGGACCAGAAGCAGGTTTTTAAAGGGCTGCATGGTCTGATCAGAGCCACCGAGAGGTTAGGTTCCCTCAGAAAAGAAGCACCTGAAGTTGGCGGGGGCAGGAGTCAAAGAAACTCGCAAATAATCAAATCCGTGAAAGCCAAACCCGCAAATGTGGAGGGCTGACTGTATTCTAAAAGTCTTGTATGTAAATTGTATGGGAATGTCCATGCTCCCTCCATAGCAGCAAGGAGAAGGAATGGCCAAGGAATCCAGCATCAACCACAGGTATTGAACCACACAAGTCTGTTTGAATTTTTTTGTTGTACGTAATATATCGTAAAATAAACAGCCCCCACCTTTTAGGCGGGAATCAAATGTTGCTGCTGGTGCCAGGAATTACCACTGAATAGTCATTTGGGACAAACTGAGACTGTTGTAGTTTGGACATGTTATGAAAAGATAGGGCTCCCTAGAAAAGACAATAATCCTAAATGTCAGGAGTCTAAAGAAGAGTCAAATGCATCTTGAATGCTGACTCTAGGAATCATGCATATAAATGCAAACACGTCAGCACATAATGCTGGTTTATGCTTTCCTCTTCACTCCTACTGGTTCATATCTGCCTAGCCAAATACTAATTATTTCTGATTGATTTGCACTCATTCTGTAAGTACAACACCTGCCGTGAGGTTTTTTTTTAATTAAACTCTTCTGAGCAATGAACTAATCATGCTGTACTTTTGTAGCCAGCATAGAACAGTTTGTTGTGGAACAAATGATTGCAGTACGCAGCAGGTAGATGAGAGAAGAATGTTACCCTGATATCCGGGGGTCCCGGTCACTACGCTCAATATAATAGGAGAAATGGGAATTAGCCTGAGCACACGTTGGCAAAGTGAGAGGCAGGGTAACTTTGCAGGATCTTGGAGCCCAATGTATACCAGGTCAGGCCAGACCAAAAACCAAGCTGAATTATTTAAGAAATGATTTTTATTTTATTTTTATTAAAAATCAGTCACTGCACACTTATGCACGTTTGCACTCACACAAGAGCTAAAAGAAATAAAAAGGGAGGGAAATTGATAGGGTAGTTTTCAGGGGTTTAGCAGGAGATACTGCACCTGGTCCTGAAGTCCAAGATGTCAGCGGGAGAAAAGGAGACGGATCTCAGCGCGTGGAGACTGAGGGGAACGCTCGGCAGGCAGAGTGACGGCAAGCGGGGAGGAAACCGGGAGCAATCCAAAGAAGCGCTTGAAAACCAGGGGTAGTTATAGGGGGAAATGTGCCTGGAGGGTAGTCCGTTCCTGGGGAGAACAATGGGTTTTGGAGTTGGAACAAAGCCTCCGAAAGGTCAGCGCTTAAACTGATGGGCTTCTGACAGGGATATCAATGGTTTTGACAACATGCTAATCGCTCGAGTGTGACGTCTCAATGGTCAGGAGCGCTAATCCTGTCAAGCCAGCGATTTGGGGCAGAGTACCTTTTGTGTGCTTAATGTGCTTTTGATGGGCTTTTTACCTGTGCATGCCTGGAGGTCTCCTGAGGCGACGTGACAGAAAATTACTGGCCTGACCAGGGTTTTTTTCTTTATTTTTCGGCCACTTGGCCGTGCCGTTCTGCATGCTAATCCAGGGGCCTCGCAAGCACATGGAGATATATATATATTTCTGATAGCCAATTTTATTAATATTAAATTGTAGACCCCGGGCTTGGGATGCTTCACCATAGTAACAAGAAAGGAAGATCAGCAGCCAAATACAACAATATGTCACCAAAGCAAAATGTATATATGTGTCTGTATGGGGGGAAAAAATCACTATATGTAATACTTGTGGAGAGAAGAATTCTGCATAGGCCAGACAGGTAAGGCACCTATGCTTTCTTTACAGAAGGGTTCGAAAAGAAATTAGAGGAGGAACCAGTGATGCCAAGACTAGACCTACCTTTAGGCAGAGTTGAGACAACTGCCTCAAGTGGCAGGTGCTTTCCAGGCCCCCTTGAGCCATTCTTCCCTCTTGCAGGACAGAGTGCACAGCTTGTCCTTAACCCTCTGAATATGAACACTGCTCTCAGGTGTAGCAGATGATGCTATCCTATTGCCAGTATTGAACTGAGATGCGACTGGCAGTCCAGTCACTTTCTGCATAAGAAGAACCATGGAACAGATCAAGAGCCTATTTAGTCCAGGATTCTATTTGCACAGAGGCCAAACTGTTACCTATGGGAAACCCACAAACAGGACATGAATGCAACAATACTCTCCTGTTTATGCTACCTAACAACTGTTATATAGAGATGTTCTGGTACCAGAGGGTGTAAATATCCATCAAGACTAGTAGCTATTAATAGCCTCTGTGAATTTGTCCAGTCTTCTTGTCTAAGCTGAAAGTCATCACTACAGTTTGAGTTAACAAATTCCACCTTTTACTGATGTGCACTATGAAGAAGTACCTCTTTTATTAGTCCTCCATCTCCCGCCATTCAGCTCAACAGCTCATCCTGATCACATGTTCTAGCATTCTCAGAGAGAGCGAGAGAGAGCTTTTCTTTATCTACTTTCTCCACTCCATGGACAGACTAGCAATATATCTCCCCTCATTTTCCTTTTTCTCTCTAATATATATAGCCATCGACATTACAATGTTTCTTCATGGGGGAGTTGTATGTGGGATATCTTTTCCCTCGCCTCAGTCAACAAATGCTTGAGCTACTAGCCCTGAGAAATGTTAGGGATTTTTTGTTCTAAAAGTTTTGGTGGGGCACCATATGCTTATGATTAACAGAGCCCAGACATTTCATTTGAGGTCTGTGACTGAACATTTAGAGGGGAGCATGATATTAAGTTCAAATGTTTCTGTCCTGTTTCTAAAGTAGTTCTGAAGTCTAAAGGATGTGTCCTTCCTTGTTTTCCCATAACAGTACACCCACAATGTACAATATAAACAGTACTTTTACATTTGTGTTTAATTACTGGACTTTGTTACATCATTTAATAATGCTTCAAGGGAAAGGCTGTGGAAATCCTTCCTTGCAGAGCATCTAAGATGTCATCTAGTATTCCATAATAGCTTGCATTTTTCGCTAAGACAGGTGTGGGAATCATGTGGCCCTCCAGATATTTTTGGACTGCAACTGTCAGCTGAGGATGAGGAATGGTGGGAACTGCAATTCAATAATATCTGGAGGGCTACATAATTCCCATCCTAGCTCAAAAGTGATCTGTAATTCTCTTCCAAAGAAGAAGAAGAAGAAGAGGAAGAAGAAGAAGAAGAATTTATTATTATTATTATTTGTCTGTGAAGAGAGAGAAAGTTATATGTAGATCACAGTTAATAAGGTAAAAGGGCATTATCTTTGTCGCAAGAAAAACTGCAATTTCCATTCTACAGATAAATAGATATAGGGTATAAGAGGTTATTTTCTAAAAGTTTAATGCATAGGGCATTTCTCAATGGTTTAAATTATTCTCAAATTGGGTGCTCTCCAGACTTGTTAGACCACACCCTCATCATCCCTGGGCAACATGGTCCATTAATATCATACAGTTGGCCCTGTGGGGTGGGAGTGATAGATTTGTAGTCCAGTACAATCTGATAGCAACCATTTGGAAAAGGCTGGATTCGATTTTATCCTTCATTAAAACCTTAAAGCATTAAAAGCTAAAATAAAAACTGATATGAAATGCAGGTCTAGAAACGAAAATCCATTTCCTTATGTTTCCTTATCCTTGTAGCCGATAACATGATCAAATTTAAGTTGAATTAGTTTCCAGAAAGCTGCAGCTGCACGGGATGGAAGACACCTGGGGGCAAAAATGAAGAGAGTGTATTAATACAGCCCTCCTAAACTGAGGCAAACAAACACAACACCTCATCAGGCCTGAATCATTAAATGGTAGCATATAGCAATTGGTTGTTTTTGGTCACTGTACTTACCTATCCAGCATTATACTGAATTTCAGAAATGGTGGGATAAAAATCATTCTCTCATTGGTTAGTATTCCCTTCATTACTTGTTTTGCAACTTCCTCGGGCTCCATAGGTGGCATCATCCTGAATTTAAACAGAACCACTGCATTTAGAGTTGCATGCCATGTAGTTTTGCCAGGGTTTCAAATTAGCAACAAGAGGCACTTGCCAATCAGGAAACAGCTGATTGGCAAGTGCTCTACTTAAACACCAAATGAAAGTATCGATTTTGATTAACTTAGCATACTGTCCATATTCATAAATTACATAATGTGCACACTTCTGTCTTTATGAAGGGCCCACATCCCTCAAATACAGAATTCTTCTGGCATCTCATTCAGTCTATATACAAAGAAAAGTTTTCCAGCCCTCAGATAGGGGACATCTCTTATAACAAGGAACCTCTATCAAGCCTATAAGGGACAAACTTTCCAGGCCTCAAATATAGGACATCCCTTATGTAACGGAGTATAAGGGGAGTGGTGTCCTGAGTGGCAGACAGCCGCCCAGCAACAGGTTGCCAGGCAACCAGAATGACCACTCTAGAGGGAAGCTCATCCCCTTTAGTGTAAAGGAGGGGTGGTTGGAGGCCTGAGTGGAAATGTATTTATAGGAGGCACACTGGTTTGGTTCAGGAGTCAGAATTTCAGGGTTCAAGGCTGAAGGGTGAATGCCAGAGGAGTTCTCATTCAATTCAGAGGGGTTAAATGTGAAGGGTGTTTTCTTAGGAAAATGGAAATACCTAGAGAGGAGCAGAAAAGAAAACCCATTTTTGAATTTGGTCAGAGGGAGTGACTTAGATTTAGGAACGGAACTCTTTGCAAAAAGGGAAGCCAGAGGGTTCAGTGTGTGTGTCTTTGTGACCCTGTGTGTGCTGTGCCTTTATGCTGTTGGAATGAGATAAGGAACTCGTTAAAAGCATTCTGAAGATCTGTTTGAACTTGGGCACATTTACAATACCAATACTTTATTCTGTTTGCTGTTTTAATAGAAATTATAGTATATTTTTATAAATTTGGATTCAACTGAATGATTCATAGTAGTTCTAACCATACAGAGCCATACTGCCATAAATCACTAAATGTGTTTTAATTAACAACTGAAAGGCTTTACCCTGGTTACACAAAGGTGATGTTTTAGGGAAAGCCAGACCTATATATAAAGTGGCAAGGCACTTTGCCAGGTTGCAGGGAAAGTGCCAATCCAGTCTGGGAGAAGAGACAGCAGTGAGATAGCTTTGGTGTTGTCATACCTTATAAAAAGAGACTCCTGGCAATTTAATGTTTATGCAATGAATATGGGGGGGCGGAAGAGATAAGGACACTCTGCAAAATCAAGATATGAAACTCAAAGCACATAAAAGAAAAAATTAAAAGCAACAAGGAGAGATTATAGGGGTTGAAGGCCTTTAGCTCTCCTGATGGTTTCAAATCAAAACCCTCAAATTCCAGAAATCCCAACCAGCATGGCCAATGGTAAGGGATTATGAAGCTGTAGTCCAAAACAATAAGAGGACTAGATGTTCCCCAACATTGGGACTATTTTTGTGTGTCCTCAAGTCATTTCAGCCTAATGGCAACCAACCCTAAAGCTAATCTATTGGAGGGTTTTTTGGCAAAATTCGTTCAGAGGATGATGACTATTGCCTTCCCCTGAGACTGAGAGAGTGTGACTTGCCCAAGTCACTCAATGGGTTTTCATGTCTGAGTGGAGACTTGAACCCTGGTATCATAGAATCTTAATCCAGAACTCAATCCACCACACCATGTTGGCTCGAAAACCTGGGACAGACGTAACCAGATAACCCTCTTAAAGTCAGCACAGCCAGTTCCAGAGAAATACGCACAAAGACCAAAGGAGATATCTCATCACAGCCAGTTCTCACTCTGTATTTCTAATGGGAAAGAGACAGCATCCCAGTGCAATACAATCGCTGCCTGAGCTACCAGAAGGAAAGGACAGCCATGAGAACTCAGCTGTCTTTGGGTTTTTAGGAGAAATAATAGCAGCTTAAGAGCAGGGCAATTGTGATCAAGAAATTCTAAAGTGTGGTACAGATCCCATTTCTCCAAACCACTACCTTGAGTAAAATTCAGTCCACATTGTTCCATAAGAAGAAGAATGAGCTTGCATGCTCTTTTGTGACTATTTAGTTGGTCTTAATTAGAGCTTAGGAAAGTTAATTTTTGACTGCATGTTCCAGAATCCCCTAGATTACATGATCCAATAAAATAACTTTTCCAGGCTTTCATCCTCACAAAGATATTGGCACAGCTGTGACCTACCTGGGATTTTTTTTTTTCAAATGAAGACATCAGGAATTACAGTAATGGATCTAATGTATCACACACAAGATGCCATCTTAAGTAGTCCTGCTGAATTTCATTACTGTTTCATCTTGACAATACAACATATCCTAACATCAAGGCTGTTATTACAAAATCTTTAGAGTAGGTGTATTTACGGGAAAAATAAGACTGCAAACTGGGCATCAGCTTCAGCAAAGCTGGGGATGCTGTGGCCCTGCAGTTGTTGCTGGATTCGAGTTCCCCTCAGCCCCAGCCATCCTGGCAAGTGTTGAGGGCTCAAGGGAGTGGTAGTTTCTCAATATCTAAAGGACTGCAGGTTGTCAGGTTGCCCTCCCCTGAGCTTTAGGATGGAAAGGAAAGAAGAAAGAACAAGAGCCACAGAGGGATACTTAGAAAGTTGGGATTTTTCCATGCTGCTATTCCACCTTCCTTACACAGTACCTTGAATATGGATTTTTGACAAAGTCACTGTTTATAAACATAGGACAGACACATGATGTTTTAACTCCATCCTTCCTCAGTGCAGACAGTTCTTCTGTCAAAGCTCTGTGAAACCCAACAGCAGCAAATTTGGATGAACTTTAAAAAAGGAAGAATTCAGATATGATTAGGTAGGCATATAATAATTATCTTATTTTCTGTGCAATTCATAATGTGTGGGCAAAGCATGGACTTACAGATGTAACTGGACTGCAGTTATCAATGTTTCTCACCATTGGCTCTGCTAAATAGGGTTGATTGGACTTACAGTTCAACAGCTAGAGGGCTGTACTTTAATCTAGATGGGACCTGCAGGCCAACAACATCTGCACTTTGACCACCCGTTATACATGGTACATTTCACATATGCCTTCCAATATTTACCGGGTGAAAACCAGGACACGTGGCCAAGCAACATCAGTGTGTAGTCAAGATGGCAAAAATTATTAAACAGGAATAACACAGAGAAGCTAGGAGAAAATGCAGCAGTTAGGTTTTGTCTGAACCTACTGGGAAGGGCACAATTCTTCTCCCTCTTATCTTCTTTCTCTTGCTGAGTTAACTGACTGCAAACTACTTTTGCACTTTGCAACAACAGAAATATGCTGAAGACAAATGGGGAAAGTGAGATGCGGAGAGAAAAACTGAGACTTTTTAAAAGCAGCTGAAAAACTGGGATGAGAGGGTTAATTTGGGACTGTCCTCACCAAATTGGGACAGTTGGAGGGTATGTTCACATATAATATCACAGATATGCACAATATAAATATTTCTTTCTCTGCCTCCCTCTCTAAAACAGTAATACCCAGAAGGTGTATTTTCATCTAAACCACAGCATGAGGGAAGCTTTAATCTTCTCTCCAGAAACGATCTGTTGTTGTTGTTTGCCTTCAAGCCATTTCCAACTTATGGCGACCCTAAGGAGAAACCTATCATGGGGTGTTCTGGGGCTGAGAGTATGTGACACACCCAGGTCACCATTGGATTCCATGGCAGAACGGGGAATCAAATCCTGGTCCCCAGGATCCATAGTCAAATGCTTAACCACTACACCACACTGGCTTTCAATTGTCCTTTGCCTCACAACTACTCTTATGGGTCTTGTTGGTATCTATGGAACCTTTCTTTTTTTAAAGTTAGTTGGGAAGGTTTTTAAATGGGATCACATCTGCAGAAGTGAGAGCTAAATCTCCTTCCCTATTCACTGCAGTACTTATGAATATTACCTCCATAAACCCTCCCTTCTACCATATTACATTTTTTAAAACCCCAATAGAGTTGGTAGTAACATATTTGGCATCACATCTGCTTTGACCCACAGATATATTTTCCAAGACTGTGGTGACTGTAGGCTTGTTCTCAAGCCTTCTGCTGCTGCAAGGTTTACTTCTTCAGAAACCAAGTATAATCCCATATATGCAATCTGCTTTATATTGCTAAATTTAGGGTCAAAATAGACAATAGGCTTATCACTTTTCTGTGGGTGTGCTCAAAGACATCTGTTCGCCATAGCACATGAGTTTCCTCAATTACTCATCTTGGATTCAACATGCTTCATTTTACAACTGGTCATTGGAAAGTAAATATGAGCATAATTTGCAAGTCTGGTTGCTGATACATCCATCTCTGAGGAAGGAGTGAGGGGATCAAGCTGACATACTAGCAGGATGTCAAGAGAGAAATGAGGATTGGGAAGTCCCTTGAACAGTTTGGCACCATCAGGTATCTAACCCTTTCCAGGATGCGGAAGTTGTCCCACACTCACAGTCTTCAGTGTTTGTCCCACTGTTAGAATATGATTAGAACAGTTTGTCTTTTCCATAGATGGGAAAGACTCATAAATGAACCCTGAACCAGCTTTGCCTCCCTTCCATTTTCTCCCTGATCATGAACTGTGAGGGAGGTGTGAAGTCAATCGAGCCATGGCTTTCAGGGAGCACTTCTCAAGATGATAGCACAGCTGCTTTCTTATTCCCATTCCCATCTTTGAAAAACTGAGACTTTCAGAAATACATCACTGGAAGCCTCCAAGAGTGACCTATTGTGTCAGATTTGACCCTGTGGCTGGAGATTCCCCATCCCTGATTTAGTTTGTCATGTTCACCTGGATCTAGGCTTGTTGCACCCTTTATAAATCAGGATCATAAATTTTAACCCAGGATCATAAACCAGTTTGTTCTTGGTTTCCAAATCTGGATTTGTTTGGAAGAAGTAAACCAAGATGCACAGTTTAAAACAAATATATCTAGTTTGTTTAGGCATGATAGCAGATGGAGTTAAAAAGGAGTAAACAGGCTATGTACGCCAACTTACTGCTCATTCATGGCAAGTCAGGGTTTTCTGTATTTTTTGTGAACAAGGAAAGTGTCTAGGTTAACTGTAAGGAGACAATAAATATTCAAAATCTCCAGAAATTTTTCCAGTGATTGGACTGGAAAAGACATCATTTCTGCTGACTGGGAAAGCTCCTGCCATACGCACCAGTAAGCCACAAGGAAAGGAGCCACTATATGGCCTCCAGCAGAAGCCACTGTGACAATATGACCATGGTTATTCCTCATCATCGTTGGCAGGAATGCTTTCGTTGTCTGCAAGTAAATAAAAAGTGGGGGAAATTAACTTTCCATAGAAAGCAACTGTTTCTTCTATTTGACTGAAATAGCAATTGCAACCATATTATAACTGAAAAGCAATGTATGGATATTATAAAATAGCCTGATATGGTGGTATTGTTCCACTTTCAACATCCTATGGAATCCTGGGGTTTGCAGTTTAGGGAGGGGCCTCCCTAAATCATGAACTGTGAAAGAGGTGCAAAGTCAATTGACCCATGGCTTTCAAGGAGCACTTCTCAAGATGATGGCACAGCTGCTTCCTTGTTCCCGTTCTCATCTTTGAAAAAGTGAGGCAGACTAGTGAGGAAATGGCCTTAGACTCTTCTAGTGCATTTGATTGAACTACAGGACTAAAGCTCTCTGACAGAGAATTCTAAGTAATGGTAGTTAATGGGGGAAGTTATGGTCGTTATTACCTGCTATAATTGTGCAGTCTTACACTCTAACTCAGCTTCCCACTTTTTTTCATTCAGTTTAAATTAATACACAAGTGTTATATATATATTAGAAGAGTGAATGAGAGCTCAGAGCAGGAATGGGGCTACACATGGTGGTCCTGGTTCCAACAGAAAAGCAGATTGCTGGTTGCTGATTGCTGATCACTGCTGTAGGTCAGCGAATAGCTTGATCTGCCATTACATTTGCTTTGCTTTCTGAAACATTGGCTCTTTTGCAAGTTGAGCACCGACACTTGTTACAAATAACCTTCACCAGTAGGGGGTGATAGATAAAAATGTGAAATGTGCAAAAATCTCTTTCTCTCCAGAAGCAATTCCCCCATCCCCAATTTTTTTTTTCTCATCTTATGCCATAAATTGCTGTAAGAGTTGTCAAATTTTGGTGGCAATTGTGATAGAAGATTTCAGTGCCAATGACAGTAATTACTTTGTCAGCTGTGCAGCCTGCCAACCAGTGTGTATCTTAGCAGCCCACTGCAGCCTCATCATCTTTGCTAAATACTGGGGTAAACAAACACAAACAACTGAACCAAACAACTGATGGTGTAGTTAAACAAAAGCAATTTATGTGCTTGGAGACAAACAAAAATAGTGTGCTTGCCTGATAGGAAGAAAATCTTGCACATCTAAGGGAATAAATGGCAGTGTGTACAACTGAAAGCAAGAGTTAACAAAGCGTGGCATTCCAGAAGTTGCTGGACTACAGTTCTCAGCATTTCTCACTATTGTCTACACCAGTTAGGGTGATAGGGGCTTGAAGTCCAACAACATCTGGAGAGCTGCATATTTCTAATCCCCGGTTTAAGTCCAACTGTGACTCCCATCAACTAGAATTAAATCAATGGGGAGTGCTTATGGGAACATTCCAGCTCAGTCTGTGTCATGCAGTAGATTAAGGTGCTGCATCAATATCAGGAGTGATTGTCAGTACATCCTATCACACATTTGTGTGCTTGCAGACTTCTATCCCTTTCGCACAGCATTTCCGATGCGAAAAGGCCCCTTGAGCGTTGCGTAAATGTGAGGAGCGGTCCACACAACGCACTTACATTTGCGTGATGCTCAAGGGCATGACGTGGACCGTGCATGCATTTTTTCATTTTTGGCTTGAAGCTGAAAATGCTGCGCGGTTGCGCATCGCTCCGGGGCCCCATGTGCACTTACCTGGTGTGCGGAGCCTCGGGAGCTGGGCCGGTCACGCTTCCTGTCCAGCACAGGCTGGGAAAGGTCCCAGGCTGCACTGCGAAAGGAAGAGGTGGGGCGCTCGTGCGACCAGGAAGCAGCTGCGGAGCCGATGGAACTGGGACACGAGAGCCTCTTGCTGGAGGCTGTTCATGCGAGCACCGCACCCCAGTTCTGCGAAAGGGTAAGGTGCGAAAAGGGTGTTGGTCTTACAACAGGGCTGAACTAACAACACAGACATTTTAACAATTATTACCCAGTAATGAGCAAGAATGTTGACTTCAAATATTTTTTGAATGTCATGGTCATTAGTCGACAGCACATCTGTTGGGGCTATCACACCGGCATTATTCATCAAAATGCTCACATCACCAATCTCTTCTTTGACCTTTGAAAAAATGAAGTGAAGAATATAGATTACAGGAGAGTCTATCGTATCCTTGGCAGGATTTGTTTGTTCAGGTTCAATAAGCCATTGACTGTAAAACAGACCAAGGGGACAAGACCACCAGGTTAGGCTAAATGTACTGGAATCTATTATGTAACTTTCAAGACTATGGATAAAAGCCATTTGGCAGGGCTTTTTTCAAATGCACATAGAATCTTAGGCCCTTTCCACACGGGGGGGCGTGAAACGTGGGGAAACAGGGCAGCGCATGCGGAAACAGAGCTTACCTTAATCCGGGTAGCTCCATCGCCACGGGGAGCAGCGCGCGTTCACCGCTCTACACAGCAGCAGCGCCCAGTGGCGCCCAAAATGGCGGCTGGCGGCTTCCGCGGCTCTCCGCCAATTGGGAAGCACGCCAGCTGGAAGCCTGCCCCTGGGCAGCTCTGCAGGGATGCGCTTGCGCGCCCCTGCAATTCCCCATGGGGCGCTGTAACGGGCTAGCGCACGCATGTTTCATAAAGACCACATCAAATGTGGTCTTTATAAAACACGTGGCGCCACCCCCGCGGCCGCGCGAGGGCGGTTTGAGGTGGGGAAACTCCACATTTCTAACCGCCCTAGCGCACTCCACGGTGTAGATGACCTCCGGGTGAGGTCGTCCTCCCCGTGTTACCCCATGTTTTTCCCCCGTGTGGAAAGGGCCTTAGAATCATAGAGATGGACAGGGTCTCATAGATCATCTAGTCCAATGTAGGATCTGCTGGTCAATGCAGGATCTCCAGGAAACTTTCAGCTCTCTAAATACGTTGGACTACATTTCCCACTCTCCCTTAACATGAATATGGCTGATGGGTACTGTAGTTCAAAACAACTGGAGACGCAAAGGGATTGTTGTCCAGAACACCTAGTTCTCTGACTCATTTTAAAATAAAGGATGGAGAAAAATGGCAGAGTGGGGCAGAGAGGACATTTACATAACTATTTGCCAGCATTTGCCCGAAAACAGCACACCACCAGATATCAGGCAGTGATTTAAGTTGAGAGAGAGATATATGAGAGTTTATGGAAACATTTAGTTGGTTGGCATGCTATGCTGAAAGCTGTCCACGTGTTCCCTTCTGCTGGAAGTGGAGCCAACATCACCACAAACTAGCATGTGGGATGCCAAGATGAAGAGTTGTACATTAGGAGTTCTGATCTTTCTTTGATGGGCAAACTCAAAGGTGGAGACAGAGGATTTCTGTTTGATATTCTGGCTCAGTTCTGTCCCTTATGCTGTCTAACATATACATAAAACTGCAGGGACAGGTTGTTTGAGATTTGGGGTTTTGGTGTCACCACGATGCTGATAATGCCCAACTCTATCTTTCCTTTCTATCTAATTCTAAGGCACCTGCTTTGGCTCCAGACTGGGGTCCGCTATCAGTAATCGACTGGATGGGGGTGAACAAACTAAAGTTTAATCCAGGCAGGACAGAAGTGTTTCTAGTAAGTCAAAAGGCAAATCAGAGAATAGATACTATGTTATGTGGGGTTATGCTCCCCCCTGAAATTTCAGGTTCATAACTTGGATGTATTCTCGGACTCAGCCTTGAGCCTGGTTTTCTAGGTCAGGACTGTATTCACCTAGTTAAAACTAGTGCATCAGTTGCATCTGCTACTGAAAATGTCGGCTCTGGCTATAGTTTAACATCTCTTGATCACACCTCATTTGGATTACTTTAACACACTTTCCAGTGGGCTACCTTTGAAAACACTAGCAAGTCCAAAATGCTGCAGCCAGAGCAATTACAGGGAAGATACAATTCCCTTGTTGAAATAGCTTCACTGGCTACTACTTCATTTCTAGGCACAATTTAAAGTGCTGATTGTGACCTAGAAAGCCCTATACAGCTTATTGTTGTTGTTTACCATCAAGTGAATTTCAACATGGCAACTCAATGAACGAGAAACTTCCAACAGCCCTAGTCATCAACTGCCCTGCTCAAGTCTTGCAAATTCAGGGCGACGTGGGCTCCCTCTTCTCCTACTGCATTCTACTTTTAAAAGCATGATTGTCTTTTCCAAAGAGTCCTGTTATCTATGGCCATTTCTGCACTAGACTGTTATAGCGTATCATTCCACTTTCAACATCCTATGGAATCCTGGGGCTTGCAGTTCAGGGAGGGGCCGGCCGGCCCCTCCCTGAACTGCAAACCCCAGGATTCCATAGGATGTTGAAAGTGGAATGATAGCGCTATAACAGTCTAGTGTGGAAATGGCCTATATTTCCAAAGTGCAACAGCCTCAGTTTAATGAGAATTCATCTCTCTCTCCCTGTCTCTCTCTCTCTCTCTCTCTCTTCTATCTATCCAGTCAGAGGCACATCTAGGGAAGGGCAAGTAGGGTATGTGCCCTGGGTGCCAATGCCAAGAGGGTGCAAAATAGCCATGCGCGTAGGGGTGTGAGTGTGGGGGGTATGAGTAAGAATGTAGGGGCACAACTTCCACACTTGCCCTAGGTGCTGTTTACACAAGATATGCCACTGTACCTAGCCAGCCAGCCAGCTATCCAAGCATCTGTCCTCACTTCTAGTGAGAGTCAATACAATTTATGTCCAGATGAAGTAGCTTGTCTCAGTTTTAAGATCCTACAGGAGGGGTTTTCTCTAGTTCCACCACTGTCACAGGTAAGCTTGGTGAGGACACGGGAGAGATCCTTCTCGGTGTCTAAGTTGTAGAATTCCCTCCAGTGGGAGACAAGGGTCTTCCATCCCTTTCTTCCTTCTGCTGGCAGGTAAAGAACCTTTTTTTAAAAGGTGATTGCAGAAGAGGGCTTCTAATGGCCTGTGTGTGGTCTGCTTCTATCATGCTTATCATGTTCTTAAATAATTTCACTTTTTATTAATAGCTTTTTATATTTACTGTTTTAATTCATATTTGTGAGTTACCTTGGGCCCCGCGTTGAGAGAAACGATAGATGGATAGATAAAGAGTTAGGAAGAGAAATGAGACAGAGATAAAGGTAATGGTAGTGATTGCAGTAGAGGTAGCGACAAACAGAGATAGAGACAGAGACAGCGGGAGACAGATATCTCTTTCAGAATGTTTTGAGAAATCTTTCAGAACTTAAGTCTCACCTTCTCTGCAGCTTTATAGATGTCCTCTTTCTTGCTACAGTCCACCACAAATGCATGTGCCATGGCTCCCAGCCTCCTGCACTTTTCAGCTGTTTCCTCAACGCCATTCTGCACACAGAAAGCAATCATCATTGTCAGTACCATCACCATCATCATCACAACAGCAATAATTTCGTGAAGAGTATCTTATGCGCTATTTATTTCAATAATTTATATCCTGCCTTTTCATGACCTGGACATGGGGAGGGGATACTTTAATGAAGTTCAAGGATCCAGAGTGGCCAGTCCCATCACCATGAAGAAAGAAAGTGAGGCTAAATTGTAGATTCAGGATATTTGCTTGTGGACATCTAGGGAACACTATTGCCCTATATCTGTGCTCCTACTGTCCAGATCTTATGAAATCTTCTGGAGTCAGGTAGAAGCAGCATTAGAGCAGGGCAAGGTACATTCTGAACAGCCTATTCCTGGCCCAGTTCCTTTTCCAGTGCAGAGAGTGTGTAGTTTGACTATAGTCTGATACTTTAACTGCTGTACTTTGACCAGGTAATCAGAAATCTTGAGCTGTAGTTTAGAGTGCAGCAGTGCTCCCTAGCAGAGAATTCTAAATCCCTCACCAAACTACAAATCCCAGAATTCTATATGAACAATCCATGACAGTTAAAGCAATATTGAACTGCTGTAATTTTGTGATGTTATATACAGGTGTGTTTGCGCAGTTAAGCCAGGACTCAAAGTCTGAGATACAGAAGAATTTCTGATTCTCATTTTGACATACCAACTCAAGAACTCTCAATCTTAGAGAACTGCATATGCAGGGCCACAGTGGAATGAGTGGTGTAGGCAGGATTTACAGTCCAAAACATGTTAACAAATGCTAAACTGGGAGAAGTTACTTTTGGGACTATAGTTCTCAGAAATGTTCCCAGCTAGCATTGGCACAAATGACTTGATGTGTCATAGACTTTATGAAGAATAAATGATATTTATGATGACAAGCGAAAAAGAAGGTGAAATGTGACCTCCATCTGGATTTTCCCTAAAAGAACCTAAAGGACACAATGAAACCTACAGTTTTCTTCAGAATACACAAGTCTTTTCTGCAACCTGCCTTGGAAAAAACATTTGCTAAGGTCAATAAGAGGAAAAAAACCAAACAGAAAGCAATTTCAATATATCGATATGTGTCTGTGGCAATGGCAACTGATGATAAAGAAAAAGTGGCAGACGCATTGTGTGACTCCAGCCTAAGGCCATTTCCGCACTGCATTGTTACAGTGCTATATTCCACTTTCAACATCCTATGGAATTCTGGGGCTTGTAGTTTACTGAGGCCAAAGAGCTCTCTGGCTGAGAATTCTAAATGCCTCTCCCTAAACTGCAAACCCCAGGATTCCATAGGATGTTGAGAGTGGAATAATAGCACTATAGCAGTGTAGTTTGGAAATAGCCTAAGACTTTCAAAAGTTAGCTAGGCCAAGTATAGAACTATTAGTACCACAATAAGTGCCAGAAGAAAGTAGAGTTACACTATTTTGTTCATGTGTTTTTTTCCTTTAAAAACTTGGGCTCTATCTGTGTAAGGTAGCAAGTCAATGTTAGATGATGCTGATGAGCATTATTTTTTTGCAGTTTTTCCTCAAATGTAAGACCTCACCAGTACAGAGTAAAGGTATCAAAGAGCCTGGTTTATTTAGAGTGCCACCTAACTCTTCTGTCTAGGTAGTGTAGATTTGTGAGTAAACAGATGGGGTACAATCCACATTTTTGCAATGAAAAGGATCAGAAAAATAAAGCTTTAAAGTGAACTTGGGTGTTTATAAAATGTTTGCATTTGGGCTGATTCATTAGAAGAAGGCATCAAAACCGTCAATGCAACTTAAGACCAAACAAAAATGTTATAAAATGTCAGCAAGTGTCTTCTTTAAGTTAAAACAACAAAGAGTCTTGTGGCATGTTACAGGCTAACGTATTTTCAGGGTTTTTTCCCCTGTGGACCAAAAAAGTATATGCTACTTAAAAATCAATTGGTCTTTAAGGGGCTACAAGACTCTTTGCTGTTTTTGCTGCAACTTCTCTGGAGGTTGCTGTCTCTCTGGAAATTTTTCTAGTTAGATACTGCTTCTTGCTGCCATGGACTAACACAGCTATGGCTATCTCCTGAAAATTCTTCAGAGTAGACATTAACATTTTAAAAATATTTTAATATTTGAAAAATAGTAATGGATTCTGGGATCTGTAGTCCCCAAAAGTAACTTTCTAAATTCTGGACATATTTCTGTGAGATGCAGAAAAGGAGAAAGGAGGAGACAGAAACTGGACAAAGGCCAAGACAGGGAGAAAGATTAACAACAAAATACGTTGCAAAATATTACACTCAGGTCAAAGTCTGAAAAGCCTGAAGATTAACATGCGTCCATTCTCCATGGATTCTCCATTCACAGCAATGAATGTGAATGTGATAAATGAATGTGAAGCCATGGATGCACTTGATCTAGGATTGTCCTACTTTACACTGTGTTGGTATCATCTCTCTACCTCTTGGAAAAAGCTTTCAGCCTAAGGTTTGATAAAACACATTATGTGGGCAGGGCTGGAGCAAAAACTGGTGGAAGCTGGCACCACACTACACTCACTGTCTGTTTCATCACTGTTGTTCTCTCTCACACACACATACCACTGTATTGCCCATCCTCCTGTTCAACTCTCCCTATTCCTCCATTTCTCTCTCTTTTGCCTTCTGTCAGTTCTATTTTTTAAAAAATATTATTTGTTATATTTCATTTATATGCCACCTTTCTCCCAGAGTGGGGTTCAAGGTGACTCATTAAAAGAAAAAAAAAGCTAATGATAAGACTTTAAAACATAATTAAAATCATCCTGTTAAAGGGATAGATTAAAACAGTATACATTAAATTAATTTAAAAAAATTAAAAAGTTAAAAATAAAACACACACACAAACACACACAAAGCCTCTGTGCAGGTTAAAAGCCTGCTTGGACAAAAAGGTCTTCATCTGCTGGAGAAGGGAGAACAGGAAGAGGACCAGGCAAGCTTTCCAGGGAAGGGAATTCCAGAGGGTTGGAGCAGCCACTGAGATGGGTCTCCTCTGTGTTCTCACCAGGCAAGCCTGCGATGGAGGTAAGACCAAGAAAAAGTCCTCCCCTGTGAATCTTAAGATTCTGGCACATTTATATAGGGAGATATAGTCTTTCAGACAGTTTGAAATTAAGCTCTGTAGGCTTTGTAAGGGTCTTTCTTCACAATTCTCTGTCTTTTCCCTTTAATCTCTCTGCTCCATTTTTCTTTCTCTGCCTTCCCTTCACTTTCCCTTCCCTTCCCCATTTGCCATACTTGTAGTGCTGGGACCAATGAAAACTTTTTAGAAGCTTGATTACTGCAGAGGGAAATTTTCAGGTCCTCAAGGAGGGGAGTTGTAGTCCTTCCCTCCCAGAAGAAGTCTCCCAATCCCAGTTATCCAAAGTCCAACTGAAAATGTTAAAGGAAGAACCCATGATCTTCTGTATGCAAAACATCTGTTTTACACTGAGCCATGACTCCTGTATTAGGTCTTGTATCACACCAACGATTCCAAAACAGATTAGATTCCGCCCCCCCCATCAAGGTCTTCAAACATGAATCAGGGAAGGCTGGTCAGTCCAGCACTGTGGGGGCAAAGAAACTGTTGATTTTACCACAAAAAAATTGAATGGAATGTCTCTTGGTGCAGGGCACTATTCCTTCAGAAGTTTGGCTTTAGGAGAGCTTCTGTTTAGTTCCTGTTTAACTTGGAGAAGCTACATTAAAATCAAAAGTGGATTTACTGCCTCCATGGCAGACAATCCACTAAATGCCCCTGAGATGAATGGCTGAGATTTTGAGTCAAATTACTGCAAATAGAGATCAAAAACAGTACAAGCCTAAACAGGGGTCATTTCCACACTAGCCACAGGATTCCATAGGATGTTGAAAGTGGAATAATAGCACTACAACAGGCTAGCGTGGAAATGGCCATACTTATTCAGAGATAAACCCCAGGGAATGCATTTACTATTAACTAAGTATTACCAAATAGTAATGAGCCATCATGGTAAGCCAGTAGAATGCTGTGGTTTGAATGTTGGACTACAACCACAGCCCGACAATAACCACTGAGAACTGCACTTGATGACTGAGCCTAAGTGGAACTATATTTCCAAAAACCTAGAGGGGAGCAAGCTGCTTTCTGCTGCAGTAAGGTTTACCTTTTCAGAAGCCAGATGTAATTTAATATAATCAGTTTGCTTTATATTGCTATATTTGGGATCTAACTAGACAGTATATTGATCACTTGTTTGCAGAAATGCTCAAAGATGTCTATTTGCCATAGTATGGGATTTTCCTCAGCTACTTGTCTTGTATTAGCAGTCTTTATTTTATGACTGGTCATTGACAGATAAACATGGGCTTAATTTGCAAGTCTGCTGATGCATGTAGAGGAACTTCACTGTGAGAGGGCAAATGGACTGAATGTAGGGAATATGACTATTCCCACTAATTTATCCATAGTTTAAATTAGAATAAGGTACCATTCTTGGTGAGCCAGCATGAGGCAGTCGCTTGAATGCTGGATTACATTTTTGGAAACCAGAGTCTGAATCTCTACAAAGTTATGACAACCCATTGGATGACTGTAGGCATATCCCACTCTCTTGGCTTGAGAAGAAGGCAATGGCAAACCATGAATGCTCTGATATCGTCCCCGTAAGTCAGAGTCAACTGTAAGAACAACAACAAGCCTTACAGGATTGCAGCAGCACTATTTTTTAAATGACAGTGTTAATTCTCATGTTGCTATATTTTAGAAATGTATAAGATGCT
The DNA here is from genome assembly GCA_948472985.1 of Iguana delicatissima. Taxonomy (NCBI): domain Eukaryota; kingdom Metazoa; phylum Chordata; class Lepidosauria; order Squamata; family Iguanidae; genus Iguana; species Iguana delicatissima. The sequence goes on from CAOKZL010001047.1 coordinate 121,107, forward strand.
TTTCAGGAAAAAAGCCATTCCAAAGAGGATCACAATACAGAATAAATTTATAACTGCATACACTGATGTCCCTCTCCTACCTTATTGATATCCCAAAGAACTAACTTGCACTGACGCTTCGCAAATTCATAAGCTGTGGCTCTCCCAAGTCCGTGGCCAGATCCAGTGATGAGGACAAGTTCTCCATTGATAGACTTCTTCTTTGTGGAAATGAATAGCTTGACAAAGGCCTCCAAAAAGGAGTAGAGGATAATAAGTAAAAACAATGGGATCTCAAGCAAAAGATGCATTCTCTTCTACTGCTTTTTGACACTGTGAACAATCTTTAGCTGTTTATATACTGTTACTCATTTATCAGAGAGCGAAGCCTAGAGATTGTGTGTCCACCACATGGTCATGAAGCTTGGACAAAACTCAAAATACTTGAATAGTGCGTTACACCTCATTTTCCACACAAGATTTGGCACGTTTCAAGGGACTGCTGCAGGGGTTTGGCAATATATTAGAACTTTACAGGCAATATTGCTTAACAACAGACTTTTTTCTCTCTCTTCTTTTTATCAGTTTGCAAGATGCAGGAGCTGCAATGTTAATTGAGTGGAGAGTAGGAGTTAATTTTAGGCTACAAAGCCTTCAATATAATTGATGGATAAAGAGAAGGAAAGAGCAATCTAAAAATTTGGTTCCTTCCAGGGCAAGACCAATGGAAGAGGGACACTCAAGGGTTATATAAAGAAGCCAAAAAAATAGAATTAAAAAAAAAGTGAACCCTGTCTTTCCCTCTCCCTAAAGTATGAGAACTGTGGAAGCAGGTTAGCAACAGAGGCAAATTCACTCCCTCAGTCTAATACCAATCTCAGACTGCCAAGCCACTGCAAAAAGTATCTAACAAAGTCACAAAGACAAGTTTACTCTTTCTCTAAATTGGACAGCTATTAACTTTTGATCATGATACCAAAGGGACTCCAAAACTCAGAAGACCAACCCACTAAAGGAACAGAACTGCATATTTCACTACCAATAAAAATCTAACGATGTATCAGGAGAGCTACTATAGCAATCTTCTCATATATAGGAATGGTCTGACAAGGCACAGAAAACTAAGGGCCTTTCCACACTACACTGTTATAGTGCTATTATTCCACTTTCAACAACTTGTGGAATTCTGGGGTTTGTAGTTTACTGAGGTCAAACAGCTCTCTGGCTGAGAATTCTAAATGCCCTCCCTAAACTGTAAACTCCAGGATTCTATAGGATGTTGAAAGGGAAATAATAGCACTATAACAACGTAGTGCAGAAAGGACCTAACTCTCTCATTCACTGAGGAGCACGATCCATTTTACACAATATCCTCTTAATGAGGAAATGCAGTGGTGGTCCATGAGACGTTTGATGCTTATGGGGCCTCAGGATACCTCTGTGCTCAAGAGGGAGGGGAAATGATATCAGTAACATTTACCAGCAAGAGAAAGGTACAGCCTGAGATCTAACATAATAGTTTCATTTATAATGCTGAAGGAGGTCCCTTTTTAAATGGGTTGGCCTCATTTCCCAATCAGCTGCCAGAAAGACAATTGGGGGAAAACCCAAAGGATGGTTGTGAAGGCACTTGGGCTTCATATAAATGCTTTATTCATAGCAATGGTAAAGTTCCTTACTAGCTGAAAAGTTAGAGTTTGGAAAGCAAAATAGCATTCACTTTGTCTTCTTTCAGAATTGATTAAAGTGGCTGCTTACTCTCAAGATTAAGCAAGGATGTTTAAGAAGTCTCTGTAATGAAACAAATAATGAAAAAATCATCTTTTGGTTTCTAGTAGAGCTATTAGACCTAGCTGGGCCTCCTCCTACATCAGTGGTTCTCAACCTGTGGGTCCCCAGATGTTTGTGGACTTCAGCTCCCAGAAGCCCTGAGCATTGACCATAGTGGCTGGGGCTTCTGGGAGCTGAAGTCCACAAACATCTGGGGACCCACAGGTTGAGAACCACTGTCCTACATGCTCTGGTTTTTCATTTATGTTTTTCAACATCTGTCTTAAGTTGTTAGGGCCAGTCATCATGACAACACACTCAACTATTTAACAGCTGAGTTGGGTGTGGCTGTGCAGATGTTGCAGTGGCACATAGATAGGATGAGGGCCAATAAACGGAAGGTGAGTCCTGTGAAGGTGGGGAATCAATGTTGAACCTGAAACAGTAGCCTCAAAGCTTAGGGTCACTCCAAGATCCACCTTTATCATTTCCAGATCAACCTCAGCCCAGGTGTACTTGGTAGTATGGAATGCTTTTAGTACCTTCACTGAGCTTGCCAGTGGCAGCTATTCTTATACAGAAAAGCCTTCTGGTCAGATTCCTATCACATGAGGCAGGTAAATAACACTTTATTGTTGTTGTGTGCCTTCAAGTCATTTCTGATTTATGGAGACCCTAAGTTGACCCCATTATGAGGTTTTCTGCAGCTGACACTGTGGGTTTCCGGTGGGAAAACAAATCCTGGCCTCCAGGATCATAGTCCAGCATTCAAACCACTACACCACTTACAGCAAGATAAAAGCATCTTTGGCTAGGATTTATCACATTACCTCATTCCTCTTCTGTTGTTCTCCCATTAAGGTTTCTTTTACAAAGGAGGTCATTGATAGAGTACCCTATTAATGGCTTCCTTTGTAAAAGGAGAACAATAGAAGAAGAACAATGTCATGTGATAAGTCCTAGTAAAAAATGCTATTACCTTGCTGTAAGTGTAATTTACCTGCCTTGTGTGATAAAGTGCAAAGCTACCCATGAAGACTATTTCCAAAGAACATGGCAGACAGAACTTGAAATGATACCACCAGATCTGTGCAAATTGCACCAGTCTTAGGCCATTTCTGCACTATACTGTTACAGAGCTATTGTTCCACTTTCAACATCCTATCGAACCCTAGGGTTTGCAGTTTAGGGAGGGGGAGGGGCATTTAGAATTCTCAGCCAGGAGCTCTTTGCAATTTGCAAACCCCAGAATTCCACTTTTAACTGCCATGCCTTTGTTAAGAATTTGGAGTTTAGGGTAAAGCATTTAGAATTCTCTGCCAGAGAGCTCCAGTCCCTCACTAAACTACAAACCCCAGGATTCCACAGCATGGAACCATGGCAGATAAAGTAGAATCATAGCACTATAATTCAGTAATGTGAATGGGTCCTAAAACTGTTTTGTTGTTGCATTTCTCAGAATTTTGAACCAGTATTTCTGTCCCATTCCTAATTGGATCGTAATCCTTTTTCTCTTTCACTAAACCAGCAATGGGAATTGTGGGCCCCTCTAGATATTGTTGAACTGCAACTCCTAGCAGCCCTGGCCAGCATAGTCAATACCGAAGAATGCTGGGAGTTGCAGAACAACTTCTTCTAGAGGACTAGAAAACTCTCAGCACTGGTCTATAACAGTGGTTCTCAACCTGTGGGTCCCCAGATGTTTTTGGACTTCAGCCCCCAGAAGCCCTGAGCATTGACCATAGTGGCTGGGGCTTCTGGGAGCTGAAGTCCACGAACATCTGGGGACCCACAGGTTGAGAACCACTGGTCTATAAGAAGCCTTGCTAGGGAGCTCCTGTTAATGAAGTTGTGAAGTTTTTCCACCTATATGTAACGTGAATGTCATGGTTTAGCACACATCACACTTTGAGATTTTCAAGAATTAGCAGGTATTGGTAGTCTCATTTGGGGAGCACATTTACAAAGGGTGTGACTGTTCCTTTCTATTGTGAATCTGATTGCTACCTAGTATGCAACTTTGCATACTGTTGTGACCATGCATGACACATGTACATTTTCATAAACACCTTGCAACTATTGCAGCATACTTTTATCTTATAAGATTTTCTCACGCTGAAAATGATGGTGCCACCCATCCCATGTGGTTCGCGACATCTCCTTACATTTGAAGGATTGCAATGTACTTTCTTTATTATAGAGGAGGTTTTTAATAAGCACACTGATTCCTGCTGGTAAGCAAAGAACTTCTGCTGCCAGAATGTACAACAGACAATCTCAGTACAGAATGCTTCAGTGTAGAATTCCTCAGGAAGGAAGAGTATTGCCTATTCTGCTGACCATCCTCAAGAATGTCATCATATTTATTTATTCATGGCTGGAGGCACTGGTGAAACTCTTCATTCCCAAGAGCAGGAAATCTGTCTGTGGAGAAATTGTTCTCATCACTGGTGCTGGACATGGACTTGGTAGAGCAATAGCTTATGAGTTTGCCAAACGCCAAAGCATACTGGTCCTTTGGGATATTAATAAGGTAGGTAATTGTTACCATTTACATTCAAATGGGAGTATCGGCAGCAGCTAAAGGTAATGGGCAAGAGTTCTGTGTGATGTTTGTCCATAGTTCATTCACTGGCTATTGGGATTTGTGGGAACTATGGTCCAAGGAAGTCACTTTTTCAACATGGTTCTCCATTTTGGAAGCAGCTATGTTCGGAGATGGGTATTTTGGTTTTTTAAGCAGACAACGTTCATTGTGGAGAAGAGAAGATTTGCTCCTTTTAGTTGGCAAAAAATCCACTTATTCCTCCTCTTAGCTGTTGATGACCACATTTTGAAGTAAGTGAGGTGATGGAAATGATATCTAAAAATTATGGGGAGCAAGTGAGAAGCTGAAGGTTTAAAAGTATCCCAAAGCACCACCGAGTGGGTTAAAAAATCAAATCCCTAGAACTTGTCCTCGTGTCAATTTTGTCCATTCCTAGAATCTTCTACACCATTCCTTTCATGAGTAGGAATTTTATTGCTTTTTTTCCATACTGTCTGGGACCACTGAAGTTAGGCTGGCCATTGATGTGTTGCCAAAAGTGGCTACAGATTTGTGTGTGCTCATTGATGGAGAAATCATTACTTTTTTAGTTTTAATAGACCCACAATGCATTTCACCATGTCCTGGTGATCTGTGTGCCTGCTCAGCCTTTATGGCAAGGTTCAAGGCCCTTACGTAAAGAATCCTATGGGTCTTGATCTTTAAATTAGATTTGTATGGGAAGATGACTTCAAACAGAGGACACTGTCAGCTGTAAAGTAAGTCACATGGCCACCCTAGCTAAATTTTCTATTTGCATATTCCTGAAAAAGATAAACTGGAAGTAAAGAAGTGATAGTTGTAGAAGGAGAAGGAGATTGCAATACCACTTTGAATGTACATGTGCACACAGCCACCTTGAACCAATTCCAGAAGTTTAAGCAATTATAACTTATAGACAATAAATAACTGCCCAACAGGATTCTGGCCATTATCTGCCATATTGTTCAAACATATTGAGATGCACTGAAAAGAGCCACAATGCATGATAGTATGCCAATCCTTTGTCCACATGTGCTTTCTCTGTCCTTTCCCAAAGATGACTGTCTTCATTTTTGACTAAATTATGTTAGCAAACATAGTGTGTCTTCAGCCTATCTGGATGAGGAATACGAGAAATAAACCATCTGCATGTATCAGAAGTAGAACCTTACTTGATAGAAGAGTGGGAGGGAAGAAAGAAGGTGATACCATCTCTTGCATTACACTGTTCACAAAAATTTAAATAAAAAGGGTACCAGGACACAAGCTCATTAATTTCTTGCAAGACTCTGGCATCTTCTGTGAGGTATTCATTTAATCCTACTCTTATTCAAGTGACATAGGTAAAATGTAGGTTTTTGATTAACCAAAGCAATCTTTTATCAGTGTTAGTACTGGGCTCTGTTTACTGAATCAAAGGCTGAAGTCAAATCTATAAAAACCACAAACAAATGTTTAGGAAGTCCCTGTGTGTATTTCTTTGTCTGTGTGTATTTTAAATAAATGGTAAAGAATAAATAGTCTATTGTACTTTGGCCTTTACAAAAGCCTGTTTATTCATGTTTAAATGATAAGAACATTTGCTTCCCCTCCCCAGCCTCTTAATTTATGCAATATATATTCAAAGTACAATTTAGAAGCTTCATTCAGAAAGCTAATATGTCTATTGTTCATTGGATCTTGGCTGTTGCCTTTTTTTAAAACTATCAACTTGAAGATAAAGATCCTGTTGTATTAATATGCACAAAAAGTTTGGAAAGTTTTAAAGGCCTATGATTCCAAATTCATTTTAAAAAATCTCAGGAGGTGGCATATCACCGCTTTCTCTTTGGCTGATGTTATCCAGCGCATCCATTGAGTTTGCTTGTTGCTGTTCTGGTGAAACCTGTTTTGAAAGACAGAAGTCCAAAGATGGAGGAGTATCCAATTGAAGATATGCCAATATCTTGCTTAAGTGGATAACCCAATCTTTAGGAGAAATTAAAGCCACCCCTGTGGTTTCCTTCCTCCATTCTTCAACTACTTCAAGTCTCCAAAACCTGGCTTTGTTCTTTTCTGCCCCTACCTGTCCCAGGATCTTCTACTTCTTTGCATAAATGCTGCTTTCTTTTGCTTCTGAAAATCTTCAAATATTTTCCAGCAATGCAGAATAAACTTGCTTCTTCAGACAGAGTGAACTTCTCTGACCTATTTGCTTATAGGCTGTAATCCAACATTCCTTTCCATGTAGTGTAAATATTCATGTGCGAGATATGCTATGTCAGTGCTACGCAACCCCTATGCAGACTAGCAACACTGTGCAGTACATGTCAATGAGCAAGTCTCATTGCACAATGCATAATGCATGTGGCACAAACACAACGGAAAATATAAGACCACAACCACAACACATAATTTGCAAAGAAAAGACACAGATTAACATGCTGTCCATGCAATGCTGCATCTGTCATTATCAGCAGAATACATCCACCACACAATGGTGACTTTTTGGCCCTGCATGTGTAGCATGACTTACGCATGAGTAGTCCTTAAGAGAATTCTGGCCAAAGGTTTTTTTTGTGCACCTCTTATCATCTAACATAACTGATGCTAACATGTCTTTCTTTGATTTGCAGATAGCAAAGGCCTTATAGCAGAGGCTTAGTTTCTAAAATATTACCTTCTATTACTGAGCATTGCTGCCTAAGATGACATAGCTTTTTCACTTGATAAAAAGACAGACATATGTCTTTTATTCATTGCAATAGACCACTTAAGTAATTTCCTTCCTTAAGTGAACATTCCATAGGATTTTGGGAAGTGATGGTTTTTGTCACTCTGTGCATGTGTGTGTGTGTTTGAATCACTATTCTACAGAGTAATGTTAGGGCCCTGTGCACCCCCAATATTGATATAGTTTAATTCGCAAATATTATTTAATTGGCAAGCTACATTAATGGGCATTGATATAAAATGGAATCTGAAGTGACTCTGTTACCCTGGCTTCTGGAGGTTCCTGGGGGAACACCTGGACTCTACAAAAGTTGGGGAAATTAGCAAAGCACAACTTGACAAAACAGAGGGCAGGGCAACACAGCAAGATCTTTTATCCTATGTTTAGAGGGTCAGAGAAGTCAAGTGTCCTTTTAAATGGTCTTTTATTTGGTAGAACTGGCAATGTTTCCTCACGCTCACACACAAAGCATTCACTCACACAAGCACACAAGGACTACTGAGGTTGAAAATCTTAAGAGAGGGAAGAGTTGAGGGGACCAAAGTGAATATATTACACCTGATCTTGAAGACTGCTGTTTTTGGCAAAAACCCAGGGATAGCTTGGCAGACACAAAGAGAGAGAGAGAGTGCTGGCCAGCCAGAGAGAGAAGAGAAAAAAGAGAGAGAGAAAAGCTATCTAAAGCCCCAAAAGGGAATGCAAATATAGTGCACGCATACCCTGGGGAGGGGGACCCTTTTCCTGGGAAAAAACAAATGGCTGAATCAGGCAGATAGAGTAAAAGATTTTTATGGCAGTGTAACCAGGGATCAGGAAAAGGATAGGTGTGAGGATTTGTTTGAAATCTTCCTGTTTTCCTGACCTAGAGTTATCAACCAAAACCTCTTTCTTTGAAGTTTCCCATAACTGGGAGTCAAATTAAGTTGGCAGCCAGTTTTTATGGCTTGGTTTTCCTGGGAATATGCAAACCACAGGGGATTTTGCTCTTTCAGGAGATTCCTTTTATTCTCCTTGCAAGAGCCATTAAGTTGAACTCAGCCATGCTCTGAGATCATCTCTGACCTGTTTTTCAGTCAGTCCTCTTCCACATGGCCTTATTTAGTCATTGTATGTGATTTCTATTTTATGCCGATTAAACACATCTGCCAATATGTTTATATCAGCATGCATGCATGCATGCATGCATGCGCATATATATATATATATATATATATATATATATATATATATAATTAGACAGTCAAGATAGTGGGAAGATCAGACTGGATAGTGGAGAATTACTGACTGTAAACATGAGATTGGAAGGAAGATCAGTTCACACCCCTCTCCAGGTGCAGCCAAAGTTACTGCCAGGCAGATTACAAGGCAACCTTGGAGACAATAGGCTTGTGCAAAAGCTGAGCTTCTCTGATGGAATACAACTGTCAAGCCAACGTTCTCACCAAACAGTGGTTGTTTTAATCCTGTTCCCTCACACTTGGGTGTTTTCCTGCCTCAACTTCCCAACCTCTCAACAATACAGGTCTATTGCAACAGCCATTAACTCTTTAGGCCTTTCTGCACTACACTGTTATAGGGTTTGTAGTTTACTGAGGCCAAAGAGCTCTCTGGATAAAAATTCTAAATGCCCCTCACTAAACTGAAAACCCCAGGATTCCATAGGATGTTGAAAGTGAAATAATAGCACTGTAACAGTGTACTGTGGAAAAGCCCCTTGTTACGAAAGCACTGAGACCATTAACAAAGTCCTTACCCCATTGTGTTGTAACTTGATTCACACTCATACCCACAGAGTAGATTTTGGATATAAAAACTCTTGGTTTTGAGCAGACTGTTGCAGTTTTTTGCCTTGCTGAACACCATGCTGTCTCTTGATTCCCAAACAAGAATTGTCCTTAGACTTCAGTCTGAGCCACATCACTTTCTTCACTGCTCTCTGGATCAATACTTATCACCCAAACCCTACAAGTCCTCTATCCACAACTTTCCTCGCTTTTCCTTTAGTTAGCTCGTGTGCTTGTGTGTTTGGATCTTTTGTGTGCATGTGGGAATCTCTCAATAAAACAACATTCAGCTCATTTGGAATCTCTGGCTAGTTCTTTCCTGCATGATCCTGTAAACACTGGTGGAGAAGATCTTGTTAAATTAACCCCTTCTCTTAAATTTGAGCTAATTAATTCCCCATAGTCACATGGAGGTACTGGCATTGCGGGCGTACCCCTGAGTCACCCACGTCTTGGGATAACAGTAGAACTGTGCATATACCTCCCAATCTGATTTGTGGTTCCATCTGGCAATTCAGACCATGTTCCAGTGTGATCCTGATTGAGCAAGATGTTGTCAAAACAGAGAGATCTGGGCCAAGCCAGGACTGTGAGAATCAGGCCTGCTTTAGCTTCTCCCTTCCTAGAGAAGCAGCACTCTTCTTTACTTTTTCCACCCCCTGGCTTCCTCTCCACATTTATATCTCCCTACTGCTTTCCCTAAACCCATACCCTGGTAGATATAGGGCAAAGCATGTTTAAATTTGTCCCAATGAATGTGTCACTGGTGGGTATGTATATAACTGATCCAGATCAAACAGACACTTTATGGAGACTGCTCTTTACAAAAATATGATAAAACCTTTATTGAACAAACTGACAAGGGAAAAGGCAGTTAGCAAATAAAAGGTTATCAAACATCAAAACACCTTTAGCTCTAAACCAGCAAACACTTCCTGTTGGGCTGGAGCTTTCTGGGCAGGCCTTATGTTGCACACTTTGGTTCAGCCTGCTTCGCTAACGAACACATTTTGAGTTTGGCTGGCGCTGCTGAGTGCTAGGTCAGGCTGCCCTGTATGCTGCAGCCATGTAAGAATAGTCAAGGAATGTTAATGATGAGTGCTTCACTCCCCACACTGCCCGGTACAGTGGGGAGAAAGCGAAGCCTGATCGGAGACAGTCCGCTGCCGTCTCAGGCAGGTAATGAGACTTGGCTGCGAGCCTATCATGCACCGGGTCCATGGATGCCTCAGTAATTGGCGTCCGAGGTAGGACAGCCCCCTCCTGTCTGTTTCGGCACAGTGGGTTGATGAATTGACATGCTGTTTTGCTGCTTGTGTGCTCAAGGTCTATATAATCTGTTGAAACAAAGAGAATGGTGCTCCGTTGCCTGCCTTGCTTCTTCAACGGAGTCAGAGTGTATGTATGATTGTGTGCCTTTTGCTTTTTTCTCCTTTCTGCTTCTTTGCTTAATAAACTGCATCCTCAAAGACCAGAACTGGCTTGCTTCTTGCCTCCCAGCATCTCACACTCTGAACCCAGAACAGCCACTCACTCCAGGGTGGGTCGTGTGCGTTACACTTCCCCAGCTCTCTAACTCTCCTTCACAAACTATCTCTTTCCTCAGCCCCTCAGATGGATTTCTCTAAACTCTCTCTTCAAAACCCTATTTCAGTTATTTTTCTGTTAGGTTGACTCCCCCCACCTAGCCCCTCTCTCTGGCTAGCCTGGGTACCATAGTCAGCAACCAATCAATTTAAATCTTCTTGGTTGCTAGGACAGCTCTGTTGCTATGCCCCCCCCAGAGTTCATCACAGATGTGACCCAATCAAATCTAGATTCAGATTATGATTTTGAGAGCTTAAATCCCTGTTCCTCCCATTCATTTCTACTGGGAAACCTAATGGGCTATAACTTGTCTGTTTCCTTGCACAACTTGATGAAACTTGGAGGCATAGTAAATCCTAAAAAGGAGATGATCCTGCCAAATTGTAGATAGAAAGTTTTAGGAGGTTTTATGTTACTTGGGTTTAAAGTTACTTTTAAAAAAACTTTAAAGTTCTCCTTTGATGAAAAATATATTTTTTAAAGCTCTTGCTTGAAGTTGTCAATGTGATTTGAGGATATTATCCTATAATCCTTACCTGTATCCTCTAATGCTGTTGTATGTTTGATGCTTATCACACTAGTCAACTATTTCATATTGTCCCATTTGAAAATCATTTCACTCACAAAGTGCCACACATACCCCCAGTACATGCAATCTCTGGATCTGCAAATTTAGCAATTACAGCACATCACCTCCTATACATAAAGTGGTGGAAATGTGAATGCAGATGCACTGAAGCATCAGTGTGCACATCACCACCATTTAATAATATAGGACATGATTTGTTTGTATTTTTGCTATTCATGGGGTGGGGTCATGGAACCAAATCCCCACAGATATGGAGGGTCCACTGTTCTTGCCAAGATAGGTAAATGGTGGTGCTAGGTATCACATCCCAACTGTAATAGCATAAATTCCACAATTTTCTTTTCTGTACTACATGTTCCTCAATATGGACAGTGCTGTTCACACTGTGCTGCTTGTCTCACCTTCTGGGTCATAATTGATTTTCCTTAATTTTGTTTAAAAATAACTCATAATAATGATACTTCAGCACAACATCACAATGCTATTGCACTACTACCATAATTTGGAAAAAAAAGTTTAAAAAATGTAACACTGTGGGGCTAACACTTTGGTGCATGGTACCACGGGAAAGCAGAGGAGATATTTTTGGCAAACACCCCCATGCCATAAGGGCATCCAAATAGTGACTTCAAAAGTGTAACAGGACAAGATTGCATGGTTATTGCACTAATAACAGAAAACCATTTATACACACACACACACACACACATCTATATATGAAAGTCTTAAAAGGATTTCAAGAATGAAAAGTATAGAAAACGGACCAAGAGACACTATTGTTCTCTTAAGAAGTCTTGTCCTCCCTGTTCAAGTACCAGAAGTAGTCTGTGGCTTCCCTGCCAGAGATTTCCCTGGAAATCTTCAAGGGAGAGATAATCAGGTCACATTCACGCTACACCCACTATTCTCCCAATGAAGTAGAATGAGACATTCACACTTAAAACTCTTCACTGAATCATAATGGGAAAGGAGCTCAATAACGGAGCATTTAAAGTACTAAAAGAAATTGATTTCCCAATAACCCTATGGCACAACACTAGGAGAGCCATGACATCATGAGATAAGGCTGTAATGGTATAAAAGCATCATGTGCTAAGTACCTTTTTTATGAGTTCAATGCGTATTATTGTGAGTTTGAAACAATAACATTTTTAAAAAAGAAAAAAGAAAACTGTTGCCAATGCAACTTTACTGCCAAACAAATGTGCATCTGAGTGTCTTATTGGATTGTTGCATTAATTTGGGATAGACAAAAAAATTATTTAGCAGCTAAATTTCTGAACAAACAAACAGACACCAGACTAACAGTTGGAAAAGAATACCAAATGATTAGAAAGGCCTGCCCAAGATCTGAACAAATAAGCTGCCCATTATTAGTAGTCAAATCTGAAGAAAATTAAAATGCTTCCTTAAAATAAAACAGACAAAAAGAATGCACATTTCCCTTCACTTCTAAAGTGGCAGTCCTTCCCAGTAAAAAACAAGTGTTTCATTCTCTAAAATATTTTAATAATGTAAGCCTTAAAAATCAGGAGGAAAACCCCAATTTATCTCACAAATGTTTCCATATGCACAGCTCTAGAACAGTTAAATTAAATTGAAGCCAAAGAAACATGAAGGGGGGGGAAAAACCCTTGTTTTAAGCATTCTTTCAGAAACACACCCACACCAGCAACCCAATGAGGGAAATGCCTCACTCCCATCAATTAACAACAAAAAAAAATATATGCACACACATGCCCAGCTCTCACATCTGCTGAGTCTTTCTTTAGGTCATTTCCGCACTAGACTGTTATAGCTCTATGATTCCACTTTCAACATCCTATGGAATCCTTGGGTTTGCCGCATGGCCCCTCCCTAAATTGCAAACCCCAGGATTCCATAGGATGTTGAAAGTGGAATCATAGTACTATAACAGTCTAGTGTGGTAAGGTCCTTAGTCTCTACATAGTCCCAGACAAACTCTATGCTAGGTAATGGGTGGGGAGAAGCAAGACACAGGGGAAGAGACTTTGAGTGCCATCACACATGAAAGGGAAATGTAATTGGTCATACACAACTGCTATAACCCAGGACAGATATCAGTTGCAGAGGCCCTGGAACTTGGGCAGATTGCTGGGCTTGGAGGAAAAGGAATTTAAATAACCAGCCAGATGGAGTAAAGCAGTGGTTCTCAACCTGTGGGTCCCCAGATGTTCGTGGACTTCAGCTCCCAGAAGCCCCAGCCACTATGGTCAATGCTCAGGGCTTCTGGGAGCTGAAGTCCACAAACATCTGGGGATCCACAGGTTGAGAACCACTGGAGTAAAGGCATAGTAAAGGAGACTTCACTTCATCTCACCTGAATGCCTTCTTTGATGTTAAAACCAAGCCCCACTTTGCACTCCTCACATGATGAACAAATGGAAAAGGCACACCATTAACAAACATGGCTCTTGTTGTAATTTACTGGGAGAGGAGATAAACCATGTGGGTAATAATCAGTTCAGAGGCCAAGGAATCAATCAGTAGTTGGGAAAATCTTTAGTAAAAGGCAAAAGATTTATACAATCTGAAGAGAAACCAGAGTTCATTTCAGTGGCGTAGCTGGGAAAATCATGTTAGGCAGGGTGACATAGAAAAAATAGTCAGGGTCTGGTTCCAAGCATCCAGAAAGCAAGACGGAGTCTCTGAGCTGCTTTGAGTGTCTTTCCCACAAAGTGGCAGCTAGACATTGCTTCCAGCGGCTGACACGTGTTTGCTGCTTGCCTTCTCTAAGGAGGCTGATTGTTCAGTAAGAAATGGCTGAGGCGGCACCACCTAAGCTACAGACAGGCATGACAGCTGTTACCATTATATCTGGCTAGACTCTTAAGACAACCTAGAATGTTACAAAGACTCCAGTATTAACATTCTATCACTATGTGACTGTTTAAAATCTCAGTGGTGATAAGTAGGAAAGTGTGGTTTCTGTGCAAAACTTTCCCACGTATGCCATCTTACATGCCACCATTGTGCCTGTGGTATCCCTGCTTTTTCTTCACAGCAAGGTGTGGAGGAAACAGCTGAGGAATGCAGAAAGCTGGGTGCCATTGCTCATGTATTTGTGGTGAACTGCAAGAACAGGGAGGAAATCTACATGGTTGCAGACAAGGTAAAACATCAATAGAATGAATGCAAGTTTTTTTCCAAGCCTGTTGATGGGACATCAGTGAAGACTTCAAAACAAATGCCCTGACACAGGAAAAGAGGTGTATCTGTACTTGTTTTACATTAGATGGGCACAGAGCATTCAGAGCAGTATAGCATTAAGAGTGTTGGCCTTGGATCAGGAATAGCCAAGTTAAAATCCTCATTGGATTGGATGAAACTTTATAGGGTGATCTTGGAGCAGCCAGGTTGGAATCCTCTTGGCAAGATAATGATAGTATAACTGGGGGTAGTGATATCAGATTACATAGTTCTTGGGACATTGAGCAAGAAGGTATTTCATATTTCTCCTCATGTGCAATGGCAAGGAGATAGCACCTGGGCACAGTTCAGCCCTCTTCAGGCACTAATTGGCTGCTGCCAAGGAAAAAACAGCCTTTACCCTCCCAGACTTCTAATATAAGTATGTTGGCAAACAGTCACATTTCACCAGCATCCACTAGGATCTCGGCCCCAGTCACCCAATGTGACCTACCTCACAGAGCTGTTGTGAGGATAGACTAGGCTGTGGAATCATTCTGAGCAACTTGGAAGACAAAATATTTTTTATCTTGGAAGATAAAAGTCAGTGATGTAGACTCAAGTCAATTGACTTGAATTCAAGTCAGACTTAAGTCACTTCAGTGACTTGACTCGGACTTGACTTGGTAAAAATTACACACTGACTCAACTCAACTTCAGACTTACATATTTTCAGTGGCTGACTTGCTGCACTTGGTTCAGTAACACAACACATTCATCCAGAAACCTTACAATTTACTGGCCACATGACAATCTGTCTCAAGCCCAAAATGTGGACACATTTCTCAGAGGGAACAGCAAATGGGCTGGGGGTGGGGTTGAGGTCTGCTCAGCAGACTGTCCCTGCTTCATATTAGGAGGAGCTTTCTAAAACTTTTCCTAAGAGCAGAAGGCAAGCTTTGCAAATGGGAAGTAAGAAGGATCATACTCCCCACTTCCAAAGCTGCAGATGGCAAAATCACAAAAGTGGAGGGCCGACTCAAATTATTAAAACTGACTTTATTTGACTCTGTCCAGAAATTCTGGAATACAGAAATTCTGGAATAAAGTTGGCTCCCAGACTTGAGACTTGACTTGAAAGTATCTTGCAAGGACTTGAGACTTGAAGGTAGAGACTTGAGACTTGACTTGAGACTGGGAGTAAAAGACTTAAGTACATTAAGTAGAGGCTGAGATTCTGCATTAAAAGCATAGCCATTATATTACAGCTATACTTTAGCTCTCCATTCAAGCCCTGAAATCACCCTTAATAGCCAATCAGCCATCCCAAGTGATGGAGGTCTGTGTTGCTGCCCAGCAGGATCACATGACCAGCCCTTCCGACCCATGAGTGACACAGGAGGTCCCTGTTTCTGCTTCCTGCAGCATCGCTTGCTGGTGGGAGAGAGCTGGTCACGAGATCCTTCAGTGCCCTGCCCAGCAGCAGGACCAGCACAGACCTCGATCACTCAGGGTGGCAGACTGGCTTTACAGGTGAGTTTTAGGGTCATTTGTAGTCATGGCAACAGTGCCATGGTTACATATATGAATATGAAGAGAATATGAAACTTTTACAGTGTCTTACTTAGGATATCGTAAACATTTACAATGTTTAACTTAGGACATTGTAACTGACTTGCAGAATGCCAGCCAGAAAGTTCACATTGGGAACAGAGGGGAGGAAGAAAAAGGAAGAAAGAGTTACAATACCACCTCTGGGTCCATTGGACCCTGTTGTCTAGTGCTTTTCACTGACCATCAGTGAACTTATAACTGCACCTTTACCCTAATGGTGGCAGTGGGACCATGAGCAGACTTCTGCCTAGGTGAATCCCTCACCTGTCATCCCGGTGGTTCGGACAGCGGGCCAGATGGTCAGGCTCATCAGTCAATAGGTGAGTTGGTCAATGCCTGGATCCAGACCCATGCATGTGTCAACCCTCTTAGCATCTGTAACCAACAAAAGTTGTGGTTTACTTCTTCCATCCACATTGGTTGTTGGCGTGTTATTCAAGCAGAGCAGGACTCATCTCTGAACATGCAAATCAGTTGAACAATTATTCCTGCCTATAGAATAAGGGTTTTTTTAAAAAAAAACTACTAGTTTTGTCTAACACTACCATTCATATATTTCCTAGGTTGGAGCTTAGTTATATTTCTTTTACAAACACAAATATAATTTAAATTCTTTCTGAACATCCTTTTCTCCCCCAATTTTATAGGTGAAAAGAGACATTGGAGATGTTAGTATCTTGGTGAATAATGCTGGAGTGATTACAACAACACAGCTACTTTCAACCAAGGATGAGCAGATCCAGGACATGTTTGATGTCAACATTCTTGCTCATTACTGGGTAATTGTTACTAGTTCCTCAAGTCTAGATTTCAATATAAAAACTATAAATGCAATTTTATGAATACAGATGGTAAGCAAATGTGCATACCAGCCATCCTCAACTTGGCATCTTCCAGATGTGTTGGACAACAACTCCTACCAACTCTATCCAGCATTGTGGAAGTCTGGTGTATGTATACTAGGTATAATCTTCTTAATTTAACGGCAGCTCTTGTACTGACAACTTTGTTAATTATCTAATTACAAATAGATTTTCAGAATGCAGTTTATAGTTAAGCAAGTTCTTAACATGGTTTGGTTTCATAACTTGGAAATTTTCTTCTCTGTTATCTGCTCCACTTGTGAAAGCAATATCAGGAAGTAAGTCCCATTGTGATGAAAACAACTACAGAAGCAATTATGGTAATAATCTACTGCCTGGTTCTCTGACTCCCACATACTTGATGGAGAGTGGTTTAAAAAATAATAATACACAATTTTGTTTTGTGTTGAAACAGTGGTTTTGGGGCATGATTAAATTTGCCGCATGTAGCTTCCCCTGAAATCAGATTCAGGCAAGACTAACTCGATTACAGTTTGACTTTAAGTTCAACAAAATGCAATCCCATCCATGTTTATTCAGTGCTCAATGGAGCATATGGCTAGTGAGGGTGCTTAGGACTATGGCCTTAGCTTGAATCCAACATCTCACTAATTATTAATTACTAAAAACATTTCTCTTGGTTTCATGCATTCCTGTCTGAACTTCCTCCATTCATTTCAATGTGGGAGAAACTGCACACATTCTTCTTTACAAATGGACCTCTTCCCCGCTATTAAAATGAATAGGATTAACCTGCCTCATGTGCTCACTAGAGTGGCTCGTGCACACCGAAGTTGTAGGGAAGTTATCTGTTAAACATGATTGGAGAAAAGGATATAACTTTTTCAATTGTGTACATATTTATGTTGTTCTTGGATGCCTTTTTAAAATTACAGACTACATAGGGAACATCTATAGAAGGATGGCCATTGGTTTGGATGCAGCTCACAGGGCCTGCCCATCCCACCCATCTTGCCACTCCTCCTCCCTCCCTGCATACCCTCCAACATTTCACAGATGAAAACTGGGACACGTATGGCCAAGCAACATCAGAATACGGTGGAGGTGGTAAAAGTCATCAGTGAAGAGAAACACACAAGCTAGGAGAGGCTGTAGCAGTTTGCTTTTGCCTGAGCCTACTGGGAAGGGCAAGATTCTGCCCCCTCCTCTCCCCCCTGCTGACTTAATTGAGAAAATGAAAGCTACTTTTGCACTTTGAACTCAGGTTGCAGCAATTCAAGTAATCTGAGGACAAAGGAGGGTATTGGGAAGAAAAGAGAGAAAGTGGGACATTTTCAAAGCTGCTGAAAAAGTGGGATGACAAAGGATTAATCAAGATTGTCCCAGCCAATCAAGACAATTGGAGGGTAACTGGAGTGATTTTCCTCATTCTCTGTATTATTAGAGAATAGTTGAACAGGAAGCAAAGGGGGCTTATGGTATCCTCACTTCATCACCACACCACTGTTTTCTTGAATAGTCATTTACCCTTCCATCTCATATTGGGAGAAACACCTCTTCTAATACTGTCTCTGCTGTGATAATCCCTGTATCATCTACAAACAAATGATTTCTCTTCTTCAAAAAATATTGTTCCAGTAGAGCTAGATGGCTCTTGTGGTCCCTTCCACCTCTATGATTCTACCCTCCTATGTGCCCATTTACACCTGTTTAAATGCTTAAGGCACATTCAGCTAATCCACAAAGGGTTTTATATGGGGGGGGGAGTGAATTGGGTGATAGCCCTTGTTGCAATATGTCCTCTAAAGGTCAGTACTTCTTTCCAGATTGTCCTGCTCACTGCCCTATCTTTCCTTTGCAATCTGAACATTTTTATCATAATTTAAACAGGAATGGACATATTTTTGATTGAACATTTTGGAAACTGACTTCTGATTTTGTTCTTCTTGTTTTTGTCTGTATTCAAGACAACCAAAGCATTCCTACCAGCAATGATTAAAAATAACCATGGCCATATTGTCACGGTTGCTTCTTTCTCGGGACACATCGGTATTCCATTCACAGTCACCTACACGTATGTATCATTTAAATTTTCCTCTGTCAAACCCAGCAGTAACAGCTGTTGGCTTCCAAGTCAGTAGGGCTAGTATTCAGCACTTTGGATAGCTCAATTAAAGTTCAGATGAAAACTTGGAGCAGATTCATTGCCTAATAGATATGAAAGCCGCCAACTGCCATTCAGATCCACCATATGAACAAGTCATAGAATAGGTCATGGAATAAGGATAAGCAGCCTGAGGCTCAGAGACTAAATCCAGGCTCTATAGGTTGGTTTTCTATTTAGCCAGCAGGGTAGCTACTGATCCCGAAGACATAGCGTTACCACATATGAAAGAAAAGCTACTTTCTCTCTCAAGTTTAGAGTGGACCTGCACTGTACAGTTACATGGCTCAGTCCTACAGAATCCTGGGATGTCTAATCTGGTGAGGTACTTAGAATTGTTAGCTGCAGATCTCTGGTGCTGTATTTCAGAGAATGCACTAGAACACTCCAGCAAAGATTTCTATGTCCCTCAAACCAATCTTGGGAAAATAGCTGAAAATCAGCCCCAGTAGGAACTAGAAATAACATGACATCATTTCTGGTTCACTGGCAACATGCTGATGTGACACAAGAATACATGAGGATGAAGACTGACTTCCGCCCCTTACACATTTCCCCTTTGACCCTAAAAGATGGGCAGCCTGTAGTCCTTGACTTTATTGTATATATCCCCTGGCAGTGGTACCCTCAGCATCCTGCTTATGTTTCCTTAATCCCCATGGAGCCAGTAATCAGAGTCCAGAAGGGCAATAGAGAATGCAGACAGAAATGGCACACATAAGCTCAGAGGCTCAACCATAGAATAGATTTAAGTGGGGAGAGTATCAAGCAGCCTCTGGGCCTTTTTACTGCCTTCCAGGATTTTCCCAGATCCCCTTCTCATTGGTTTGCAAAGTAAGGCAACCACTGGAAGCATTACATTTCCATGCAATGGGTAACATTTACTTATTACTTTTAATAGTTGTTTCTGAGTGGCCCTGAGGCCACTTTTTCCATTTTTATGTGTATTTGTGCTAATAATAATAATGATAAGAAAAAGTAACACTTGATAGTTGGTGTCCTGTTAGGAATATATGCAAGCAAAAGTCCATCTTTTTTCTTTTCTTTTTCTTTTTTCTGTTTTTTGCACCATTGCAGAGTCTGATATTCTCTTCTGCTTCTCTCTCCCTGCACTCACCATTTAGTCACTGCAATTAATGGTGTAGCCATTCAGTGGCTGGAAGACAGATGAGGGAAATCAGGGAAGCATCTGACTATATCCTTCTAGCCAGATGCAGAGCAATGACATCATCTGTTGAGATCTCTGGAGGACATCACCAAATCTTGGGCCATTTCCACACTAGGCTGTTATAGCGCTCTTATTCTGCTTTCAACATCCTATGGAATCCTGGGGTTTGCAGTTTTGGGAGGGGCCGAGTGGCCTTGGACAATGATGTCATCAGTCTGCATCTGGCTATGGGAAGACTTCTCTCATTCCCTGCACTCTCCATCACCCACTGAATAGCCATTGCAGGCAGGGAACACAGTAGTAAATTGTAAGATGGGGGCAGGCAAGAATGAGAGAAGAGATTGAGTATAGGTCTGTTACCCTAGAACAGTGGTTCTCAACCTGTGGGTCCCCAGATGTTTTTGGACTTCAGCTCCCAGAAGCCCTGAGCATTGACCATAGTGGCTGGGGTTTCTGGAGCTGAAGTCCACAAACATCTGGGGACCCACAGGTTGAGAACCACTGCCCTAGAATGTGCCATACAGGATCCCAGCGAACGACTATTGAACCACTTAATTTTTTCAAACACAGCTATAATTTTGGCCTTATTCCCTCTCACCCCTCAGGTCAAGCAAGTTTGCTGCTGTTGGATTCCATGATAGTCTAAAAGAAGAGCTACGTTTCTTGGGAAAGGATGGCATCCAAACTACATGCCTGTGTCCCTCTATTATCAATACTGGCTTTTTCAAGATTAGAAAAACACTGTAAGTAAGGGCTGGGATCCACTTTATTATTTTTTACTAGAATCTCAAGACTCCTAATCAAAACAATTTCCAAGACTCCTCCAAAAGTATTTAGTCACCATTGCAAGTACTTTTGCAAAAATGTTACTCTTTAATTTCTCTTAACCAAAAGTATCCAAAGTAGTTACATTTTGGTTACCTTAATAAACATACTTAAGTAGTGAGGCCTCAAGTCCTCTAACCAGACAAATTAAACACTTTTGCCATTACGCTGCAGTAAGAGTGAAGTTACCCTTCATAAGGTCACACTCAAAATGTATATGTAACAAATTCCCCTATGCTTAGGAGCTAGCCCTACTTTACTACAACTTTATAGACTGACTTGAATCTCTGTGACCTGCAATGCTAAAGCAATATTTGTGGATAGTCTTATAGTACAGATATGATGATTTATTATAATGGTTGGCACTGGATTTTGAAGTTTTTGAACACGGTACAATAATTGGAATGATCATGCATTTTTCCCTATTTAACTTCAGAATACTTCCTGTGGTAAAGGCTGAGGACACAGCCAAAGATCTGATGGAAGGAATACTTATAAACCAGAAAATGGTTTTCTCTCCAGCCTGGATAAAGTTAATTCTAAATATTTCAAGGTAAGGGTGGTGCGTACAGGTTATATTTGTCTGATCAGAAGCTGAGGTTTAAATTTAACAAAGGAAATGAACTACTAGCTGTGGATGGTAGGAAGTCGTAGTCTAACATATCTGGGGCATATCAGGTCAAAGAAGGCTGCATTATGCTGCTATCTCTACTAATTCTTTATAGGTTATAGCCCTAGATTCCCTGACACGTACATTCTAAAGCATGTGGTAGAAACAGCCAGCAGGTTTGAAATCCACAGTTTCCAAGAGCCAGAATTAAATTAGCACCTATGCAGATTTCTAGATGCATAATTAGATTTTTTGCCTCAGCCTGCTTTGTATGGCTTGGCAAAGTGCTATTGGAAGTTTTCAGAGCTATTATGACTTGAATTAAAAGCTTTATCTTTGGAAATAATAGTTTCCTGTTTAAACCAGCCAGACATTACCGATCAATTGTTTGTAACTGATCGCTTACACAGTCTGAAATTGTTTCTCACATACTGCATATTTAAATTGCCAGTTTCTTCTTGTTATTTTTCTTCTTATAGCAAAATAATGTTATTGTGCTATGAAGAAAGACAATAAAAATAATGAGAGGATAATGAGAGCAGTTAGCCTCCAATCAGTGCCCCCTCCTCCATTGCAGGGAAGACAAACTGAACAATTACAATTCAAACACATTTCATCAGTAATGCTTGGGCATGCTGAATAACAACAATGGAAGGCAGAAACAAAAAGAGAAGCTTCAATTAACATTACATGGGATCTTGGCTGAACAAGACTTACTTTGAATAAACACTACAGAAGAGTTTTAGCTATGATGAAAGTAATTGTCAGATAATATAGTATAGCACTTTATCAAATGCCACCCAAAACCACTGTTTTAATACTGCTTCCAACTGTTTTGTGGAAAAGGAGTCTCTCAGCAATGTTAATTGGTCTTGGTATGGAAGCAACCCAAGATGGATATTACAGGGTTTTGACATAATTAGATTCATATTAATGTAATCTTCCTGACTAATTTAAAATAACCCTAATCATAAGGACCGCTCTATAAATTATCATTTTTAAAATTATTTCTTCTAGGTTTGTACCAGAACGTGCCTACAATGCTATTCTGGACACTGAGAAAAATGGCTACTACAAGCTGCTATAACGAACAAGAAATAAACCCTTATTTCACCTTAATCTGGGAACAGCCCCTTTAGCTAAGTTTTCTCTCTTAATTTCCAAACAGGAAAATATTATTTCTCTCTATCTTTCTCTGCACATATGTATTGAATGACAAGCTGTGAGCAACTGTGGTTGGCATTTAATGGATAATGCTTATTCACTGACATCACCAAGAGCTGTCTCTAAGTCTTCCAGGTTTTAGCTCGGAAATCTCAGGGCCTGGAACAATCCTGAGCCTGCAACCACTACTGGAGCAATGTCATATAACAGGTCTTGTGGATTCATCAGCTTTGTCTCTTGTGGTGGTAAAACACACAACAGGGCCTCTGCTGCAGGCCTCAAATTCAAGCGGACATAAGAGTTTCAGTCAAAAGAACCAGAGAAAAGCAGCAAATTTCTCAGCAAAGGAAAACGATCTGGAGCTTCAAATTACAGTTATAGCATCACTTGCAGAAGACTGTGGATAATTCCCAGAAGCTTAAAGAACGGTTTGAAATAAAAATAGCTGCCAGACATTATAAGCATCTCTGGAAACAAGGGAGTAGCTAGGAAAGCTCTAAGGCTCAGAGGAGTTATTATTCTCATTAGTAACAAATACAAGGATTTAATTATCAGGCTCAGATTACTTTAGTGCTGGAAAGAAACACTGCTCATGAAAATAAGGGCCAGAATCCAGTATGGGAGTTTTTGTAAGTGGATCTATGTGTGCAGGAATTAGAATTCCAAAGATACAGAAAGTCCATATTTAGTACAGGGTTGCTGTTATGTAACTACATAGCAGAGCCAGGAAAGGGATCAACGGGCACAATGGAATTTGTGCAAAATGGGATTAACGTGCATCACATTGGACCCAACACACATAGGGCCCCAACGCACATCAGGTACTCTTGCTGGTCTCCTGTTACACATTTTCACAATTCACTAACAGGGTTTCTAAGGCCATTTCCACACTACACTCTTATAGTGCTATTATTCCAATTTCAACATCCTATGGAATCCTGGGGTTTGCAGTTTAGGGAGCGGCCTTTGAGGCCCTTCTCTAAGCTGCAAACCCCAGGATTCCATAGGATGTTGAAATTGGAATAATAGCACTATAAGAGTGTAGTGCAGAAACGGTCTAAGAGCCTTTGCTAAATTGTTAAGTGTATGCAAGTTCACATTGAATCAAAATTCATATAGGATTCCAGCAATTATCTTTTTTGGGAAAAGACAAAAAGGAAAAGACAGATAAGACAACAAAACATAAGTAATAAAATAATAACAGTAAGTAACAAAACAAATAATAAATGACAGAATACACATTCCTTGAGGCAAGGAGGAAAGTATGTAGCTCTCCTAGTGTTGAATAGCAGCCCTAGCCAGCATGGCCAAAGATGAAGAATGCTGGGAACTGCAGTCCAACAAATGGAGGGCTGTACAATTTTGATTCCCTCTCTGTTTGCTATGTACATTCATACACAGTTTTAAAATCCTACCAGGACCTCTTGACAGGTTTCAAGACAGGTAAACAACAATTAAAAGGGATGTCAAAAGCAGTGATTCTCAGTGAATATGGATATGAAGGCCCTACACACAAAGATAGGAAAATTGTGAGTTATAGTCCACATATGGTGCCAATCCCATATTTACCACTCAGTCTCCCTTACTGTATAATTTTCCACCTAAAACTACCTCCAAACAAATACTTGCCCCAAACCTAGTGGGTTTCTGTCTAACCCCTTATGTCATTTCTGGTTTGCTAGCAAGACATTGGTGAGGCCCACTAGAGCTATGCAAGAATGAAAATTGGCTTTCATGTGTTTGGCAGTTGCCCATCACATCTGTATACCAGTGGATCAAAAAGTGAAGCTTAATTGATTATCAGAGACTGAATGAAAGAGCAAGAACATCCTCTGACTTGTTTCCTTGTGGAAAATGCAGATGGTTCTTCCAGATTATTCCAAAGAAATATTTCTTCTCACCATATATCTCCTTGAGTTTTGCCAGTTATTGACACCTCTGTATTAACTCATTCTATTGCTTTGGGAACCTTCTCTGACTTTTTTTTAAATCTGCTCTAGGACTCTTCCAAACTTTTTTTTAAAGGTGGTGTGAGGTTATCATAAGGTAAGAGACTTTGTCCTTTCAGATTTTTAAAAAATTTTAAGTGCCATCTTTTAAAGTGCCATTTTCAAGTGCCATTTCATTGATGAACTATAGTACCAAATCAAATCAAAAATCCAAATACCAAATCCAAATACCAAATCAAAAATCTGAAGATTATTACTGTTGGTATATTGGAGCAGAAAAATCAAATTGCACTGAGCAGCAGTGGTCAAAAACAAAAAGGAAAATCCAAAAAGTGCTTGAAACTACGTAACTGCAATAACAGCTAACAAATGGAATTCAACAGAGAGAAGTGTAAGGTCCTACACTTAGGTAGAAAAAATGGAATACAGAAATATAGGATGGGGGACACGTGGCTAGATAGCAGTACGTGTGAAAGGGATCTGGGAGTCTTAATAGATCACAAGCTGAACATGAGTCAGCAGTGTAATGCGGCAGCCAAGAAAGCCAATGCAATTCTCAGCTGCATCAAGGGAGGTACTGGTGCCACTCTACCCTGCTTTGGTTCGACCTCATCTTGGATACTGTGTCCAGTTCTGGCCACCCCAATTCAAGAAGGACATGGTCAAGCTGGAGCAAGTCCAGAGGAGGGCGACCAAAATGGTGAGGATCCTGGAAGTCATGCCCTATGAGGATAGACTTAGAGACCTGGGTATGTTTAGTCTGCAGAACAGAAGGTTAAGAGGGGACATGATAGCCATGTTTAAATATCTGAAGGGATGCCATACAGAGGAGGGAGAGGGCTTGTTTACTGCTGCTCCAGAGACTAGGACAAGGAGCAATGGATTCAAGCTGCAGGAAAGGAGATTCCACCTGAACCTCAGGAAGAACTTCCTGACGGTCAGGGCTGTCTGGCAGTGGAATATGCTGCCTCAGAGTGTGGTGGAATCTCCTTCTTTGGAAGTTTTTAAGCAGAGGCTGGATGGCCATCTGTTGGGAATGCTTTGATGTGTGTTCCTGCATGGCAGGGGGTTGGACTGGATGGCCCGTGTGGTCTCTTCCAACTCTACATTTCTATGATTCTATGATTCTAATAGTAAAATCAAGAAGGAAATGTAATTGATATAAGTGAAAATATATCTATTCTACAGAGATTTAACAAAAGTATACAAATTTGATGTAATTGCAGAAGAAGAAATACATTAAACTATATAATTAACACCAAGTATGAAATAGATATGAACTAAACAGCCAGCGTGAAATGGATGAGAACAGTCTAATTAAATAACACCATGAAGTTGGAATGAGAACAAGAAGTTGGCAGTAGTTGAAACAACCAGAAATTAACCACAAAATTGGCAGTTGTCAACTCCCAACAAACACACCAGAAAACTGAAACACGAATTCCCATGGCTTCTGAAGTTAACTGCCAGGTTTGTTGTACTATCAATATATGCTCTCAAGGGTTTCTCATTTTGTTCCATTTTTACAGAAGATTAGAAATAGCTGTCTGTTTGGATTGTTGTCACCAACCAATGCTGCAAACTGATAACATGTTTCATAAGAAGTAAGCACCACTGCAATCAGTGGGTCTTGCTTCTGCGTCTTAATTTCCAAACTGTACTGTATTTTCTCTCTGTCTCTGTGTGTGTGTATTGGAATGATAAACTGTGAGCAACTGTGATTGGTACTCAATCCACAAGGCTTAATAACATCATCAGAGGCTATCAACCTGGAGCCTGGAACCAGTGATGTATTTAAGACCTTTACTCCAAATCTCAAGTCAAGTCTCTACCTTCAAGTCTCACGTCCTTGAAGATACTTTCAAGTCAAGTCTCAAGTCTGGAAGCCAATTTTATACCCCAACCAAAATTCCAGAATTATTGGATAGAGTGAAATAAATTCATATTTCACAATTTAAGCAGAGTCAGCTCTCCACATTTGCAATTTTGCCATCTGCAGCTTCAGAAGTGGGGAATAGGATCCTATTTTACTCCCCATTACTGAAGATTCAAAAGATTTAGAAGGAAGGATCCTTCTTCCTCAAGCTCATTGCCTAACATATTTGCTGTTCCCCTCTGAGAAATGCACCCTGCGCTCTGCGGGTGAGTCTTGTTTTTTGCTCTTAGGAAAAGTTTTAGAAGGCTCCTCCAATACGCAGCGGGGACAGGCTGCTGAGCAGACCTCAAGCCTGCCTCAAGCCCATTGCCTAACCTGTTTGCTGCTCCCCTCTGAGAAATGCTCCCTAAGGTTGGGCTTGAGAGAGATTGTCATGTGACTAGTAGGCAAAAAGAGATGGAGGCATTGTTCAAAGTCATAAGGTTTCTGGATGAATGTGTTATGTTACTGAACCAAGGGCATCAAGTCAGTCATTAAAAATATACAAGTCTCAAGTCGAGTCAGTGCATCATTTATGGCCGAGTCGAATCACTAAAGTGACTTAAGTCCGACTTGAGTCCGAGCTTATCAACTCAAATCGACATCACTGCCTGGAACAATCTTGAACTGGCAACCCTAAACTTAGCTGGTTATTGGTATGGTAAAATTGTAGCTTTCTCCTTCATTCTTCACGAAAAATGCATCCACAGTGTCTACACGGCAAGTAAGTTTGGCAAGCATACCTTTGCTTTTAAATGCTGGGTTTAAGGAGGTACAAAAAATAGTGCCTCATTCTGTTTTTTTTTAGCATTTTTGTTCTGGGACTGGTTAGAATCCATTTGTTCATACTCTGGAGTTGAAAGAAAATTAAATGATTCACAGCGTAACAATGAGATATGGTTTTTTTCTTCCTGCTACTTTCACTGAAATAAATAATTTTACACTGGTGTTTTTAAAACCAAACCAAAACTGTAAATGAGATCCAATCATTGAATCATAGAATCATAGAAATGTAGAGTTGGAAGAGACCACAAGGGCCATCCAGTCCAACCCCCTGCCATGCAGGAAAACCCTCAAAGCACTCCCGACAAGTGGCCATCCAGCCTCCGCTTAAAAACCTCCAAAGAAGGAGACTCCACCACACTCTGTGGCAGCACATTCCACTGCCGGACAGCCCTGACTATCAGGAAATTCCTCCTGAGGTTCAGGCGGAATCTCCCCTCCTGCAGCTTGCATCCATTGCTCCTTGTCCTGGTCTCAAGAGCAGGAGAAAACAAGCCCACTCCCTCCTCAACATGACATCCCTTCAAATATTTAAACATGGCTATCATGTCCCCTCTCAACCTTCTCTTCTGCAGACTAAACATACCCAGCTCTCTAAGTCTGTCCTCATAGGGCATGGCTTCCAGGCCCCTCACCATTTTGGTTGCCCTCCTCTGGACCTGCTCCAGCTTATCCATATCCTTCTTGAATTGGGGTGCCCAGAACTGGACACAGTATTCAAGATGAGGTCTAACCAATGCAGAATAGAGTGGTACCAATACCTCCCTCGATCTAGACACCATACTCCTATTGATGCAACCAAGAATTGCGTTGGCCTTCTTGGCTGCCGCATCACACTGCTGACTCATGTTCAGCTTGTGGTCTATGAAGACTCCTAGATCCCTTTCACACGTACTGTTAGCCAGCCACGTGTCCCCCATCCTATATTTCTATAGGATATCCTATATTTCTGCATACCATTTTTTCTGCCTAAGTGTAGGACCTTACATTTCTCTCTGTTGAAGTTCATTTTGTTAGCCTTGGCCCAGCTCTCCAATCTGTCCAGGTCCTTTTGAATTTTGATCCTGTCATCAGGCATATTAGCAACCCCTCCCAATTTGGTGTCATCTGCAAATGTTGCACTTTATTTAGTACAGCCTACTTCAACTCACTGCCCTCCAAATGAGTTGGACTGCAACTCCCAGTCAGTGTGGTCAGTGCTTGTCTAAGCAGGTGTTGAAGACAGGAGATTCAGTGTCCTGCAAATGTATTTTATTTAACTGGGGTAGGTTGGAATAATGGATCATTATGACTGAAAGCTAAAGTCATTAAGAATACATCTGAAGAAATTCTGTTGAAATCAACGGGAACTAAATGTGTTAATGGAAATCCATTAACAATGTTGGCTGAAGGTAATAAAAATTGCAGTCTGGCACATTTAGAAAAGCCAGAAATCTGTACAAGTGGCCATGTGAGATGTTACAGCCCACCTTAATCCATGGATTAATTTGTCTATGTCAGTGATTCTTAACCTGGGGTCCAGAGACCCCTGGGTGTGTGCAGAACTCTCACAGGGGGTCTGTGAAGCCCTCCTGTTAGACACCAGCAGCAGTGGCACAACGGAGACATGGTAGCAGGGGTGTGTGTGGGTACTTAAACTTCTCCTGTGTTTTCAAACGAGAGCAGTCTGGACATGTGCACACGCCTGCTACCATGCCCTTTTCATCAGGAACATGGCAGCAGGGTATGTGGGTTCAGAGTGACATGGCAGCAGGCTCGTGCGCATGCCCAAACTCCTTTCCTATTTGCAAACAAGGGAGTGGTTTCAGCATCTGCACTCCTCCTTGCTGCCATGTCCATGATAAAAGGGACATGGTGGTAGGCATGTATGCATGTGCAAACTATGACTCTGGAGACTAGGGTTTGAATCCCCATTTGGCCATGGAAACCCCCTGGGTGACCTCTGGCAAATCACATTCTCTTAGCCTCAGAGAAATCGTGCCTCAGAGAAATCGTGCCAAGAAAACTCCCATGGAAAGTTCGTCTTAAGGTTGCCATAAACCAGTTTTCAAAAGGGAGAGACAGGATGCCTAGAAAGAAACATTCTCCCATCAGCGGCACTTTGTTGTTGTGTGCTTTTGTCATTTCTGACTTATGCCAATCCTAAGATTAACCTATTGCAAGTTTCTTTTGGCAAGATTTGTTCACGGGGGTTTGCTTTTGTCTTCCTCTGAAGCTGAGAGAATGCATCTTGCCCAAGGTCACCCAGTGTCTGAACAGGGATTTGAATTCTGGACTCCAGAAGCCTTTATTGAATATTTAAATTTAAACATTTAAATCTTAATTCTTGGGGGTCCATAGCAACAAATTATGTTTATAGGGGGTCCCCAGTAAAGAAAAGGTTAAGAACCACTGGTCTATGCTCATAACTCATTTCTTTCAAAGTGTGAATAGAAGTGCATGCTCCCTGGACAAAATGCAGCATATTCACTGATGCCAAATCATGCTTCATTTCTTATTGTCTGATATCTCAGATGGGCTGATTTCCATGGAAAATGGTTCCCATATTGACACCTCTGTGGGCTTTCTGGCAGATCAGGAGTTTGATTTTTATGCAAAGTGCTTTCTGCATATGTGCTTTCAAGTCACCTGTTGACTTATCCCGACCCCGTGAATTTTATAGCATACCAAGTGCTTAGGTTGTTTCTACTCTGTTTGTGTTCAGTGATGCTTCACAAAGTCTGATCACCAAATAAAACATTTCAGGCATTTGTGAAATTTCTCTCCTATGTATAATCTCTGGTGTTTTGCTTTTGCAGTAGTCAGCATATTAGCAAAAAACATTCTCCAGATTCCAAGCATTCACAGGGCTTCTCTCAATTATGAACTCTCTAGTGCTTAGAAAAAGCTGGGTTATCTGTACTACTTTTCATTCCAAAGCAATTTACAGATTATAAGTCACAAAAGGAAATGAAAATGAAATTTAAAAATCAAATAAAATCAAATAGTTATAACATAAAAGTTATAAAACTATAAAACAATTCAACTCACTAAAATTACTAGGGATAACTGCCAATGAATTCCAGGTTCTGCAGGCTATATTTTAGAGAAAGAAACTGGCAAAACCACCCCTGAACATCCCTTGCCTATGAAATTCATGAGGTTGCCATAAGTCATTATGTGACTTGGTGCATGTGCACACCCACATACACACGCATATCCGCATAACCGACTAGACTGATGCTTAGGACCAACAAAAGCCTTCAACTGGTGGTGGAAGCACCCTTGTTTCTGAGGTATACCTGCCCTCAATGGAGGGGTTGTTCCACAGGAGGAGTGCCAAGACAGAAAAAGGCTCTCTTGTGTACTGCAACTAGAGGAACTTGATGACTTTGTGGAACAGTATGTCATGCTTCTCCCTCAGAACATCTGGACCAGTCTGGTTTATGTAGAAGAAAGCAATCACTTGGATTACCTGTTCCTTTGCTATTTAGTGCCTTACAGACCAGGAATAATGCCTTGGTTCAATAGCTAATTAGTTGTGAATCAGTCATTATCTTTCAGCAAAATCCAGACTCTCAGGAATGAGCCTGATGTGGCAGAGGAAGCAGTGTGCAGGCAGCTGGGACAGATAGGTGTGTTATCACCGTGAACTGGCCTGGCTTCAGAAGATATTAGATATCGTTTTGATATCACAATTCGGCCCCATTCTGCCACCCTCGGCCAAGTGTTTGTGAGACCCCCGAACAAGCACAGAGTTAGGCATGGCCACTAACTGCTGAACATTCCTTTCTCCACCTAGGCAGGCCAGACTCAGCCAGATCTTCGCTTTAGGAGACCTCCCCAGACAAACACCTCATTAAAGATGCACGCTAATACAAAGAGCCCCCTGCCCCGAGTAGGCA
Organism: Iguana delicatissima; assembly: GCA_948472985.1. Taxonomy (NCBI): domain Eukaryota; kingdom Metazoa; phylum Chordata; class Lepidosauria; order Squamata; family Iguanidae; genus Iguana; species Iguana delicatissima. The sequence continues at coordinate 152,148 of CAOKZL010001047.1, forward strand.
ACTTGACGAGCTAGACGCTTAACTGTCAAGCACGCTGCATCTGTATACTGGCCATTCCATTGTCAATTTGGACTTTATCATGCTGAATTCTGACCTTTCGGAGACATTGTCTCGCGACCAAACCTCATTGTTCTCTCCCAAGTACAGACTAGCGCACAGCCATATTTTCCATATAAAAACCCCAGATTCTGAGAACTTCCTCAGATCGCTTTGAATTTCCATTCCGCCTTGCTGCTGCTTGGTCCACCAAGCTTTCCCCTCAGTCTCCATCCGAGACTGCGCAGTTACTGACCTCCGCTGTGTTCTTCCCTGGGCTTCGGACAGGTGTGGTATCACCCAATTCAACAAACCCTCAAACTCCTCTATACTGCTATACCCTTTATTTTCTACAGTTACTGGTGTGAGTGTGTTGCATACACTGTTGCCTGTATTTAATAAAATCACTGTTATTATTTCATGTTTGGTGTGCTTCTTGACTTGGCCTGACCCCGTAGACATTGGGTTAAAGATTCCGCTGCGTTGCCCTGCCTCTCATTTTGCTAGCTTGTGCTCTGAGCTAATTTTCCCCACTTAATATTTGAGCACGTTTGGAGTCCCTCACAGGACCCCCAGTAAACAGGGTAACATGTGAGCCTTGTGTGGTGTCTTTTCCCAAAGCCCTCTTTTTTCCACACAGCTGGCAAACATATAACATAGAACTCCACACTTTCAGCAATGTGATATGAGACATGGTTGCTGGTTTAGGACTGCCCACTAAAACATCTGGCCCACCAAGCCAAGCGCACCTGTACAGCCATACAAGGTGTAAGCTATTTTTGCTATCTTCCTTGGGGACTACAAAAACAGAACAACATACAAAACAACCTAACAGCCTTGCTGGGTGAAGACAGTCTGCTCTCTTCCTTATGACATTGGCCAGCTAGATACTTCCAGGGAAAAGGAAGGCCACAACTGGAACATTAAGGAAATAGCTCTTACCAGCTTATAACAAGCTGCTTGTATTGAGCAAGCATACTGCCTCTAAACTTGTAAATTTCACTTAACTCCTTTAATCAATAGGTTCATTGTGCAAGAATGTAATTCTCTTCGAAAGTCAATATATAGAAGGCAACAAGATATGCAAGCTGGCTTTACCCTTTCTTTCCCGTTCCCCAGTGTGCATACTGCCTAATACAGTACAGCGCATTTGACCACTAACTGTTGCTGCTGGAAGCAGGATAAAAATTGAGAATATCTGATCTAGGTGAACTGCTGCAACCAATAGACCTTTTCTACAATGATGTCTAAGCAAAAGCAGACTATCTGAACAGAAACAATTGGGAATATTGTCAGCAGGGGCGTAATGGTTTGAGCATTGGACTATTACTCTGGAGACCAGGGTTCAAATCTCTACTTGGCCATGGAAACTGACTGGCTGACCTTTGGCAAGTCACACTCTCTCAGCCTCAGAGGAGGGCAAAGGCATACCCCCTCTGAACAAATGAAACAGTCGCCTTAGGGTTGCCAGAAATCAGAAATGACCTGAAGACACACAACGATAACAGCGAGAAAAATCTCTAAGGTTATTGCTAACAAGATGATAATAGCCAGCCTCCAGCCCAAAATCTAGGGCCATTTCTGCAGGACACTGTTATAGTGCTCTCATTCCACTTTCAACATCCTGCGGAATTCTGGGGTTTGTAGTTTACTGAGGCCAAAGAGCTCTCTGGCTGAGAATTCTAAATGCCCCGCCCTAAACTGCAAACCCAGGATTCCATAGGACGTTGAAAGTAGAGTAATAGCACTACAACAGTCTAGTGCAGAAATGGCCTTAAGCTTATGAACAGGGTTGCCAGGTCTCCTGCTGAAATGTCCTCTCCTACACAACCACTACAGGGGTAGGAGCTTTGTCTCTTATTTCACCTGGCATCTCCAGCTCATCTTTATACCTGCCTTTATTGGCCAGCCAAAATGCAGAAAATACATCATGCAAGCTTTCGAAGCTCGGTGTATTTTCTGCATTCCGGTCGGCCAATAAAGATACCATTCTTTTGTCGATTTTGTTTTATTTTGCTGCAAGGCCAACCCAGCCGCCTCTGAACACATGCCCCATACCTTATCATAACCCTCGATACTGAAAACATGAACACAAATCCACACCTGCTACTTAACTTCGTGTGATTCCTATCACACCTTTGGCGAACGAACCAAGAAACTACAAGTCCCGAGCTACACTGCCACAGTTTACCGCTACTTTCAAACAGAGCATGCGCCTTGCGTTAGCTGCCCCTCCACCTCACTAAACAGCAGCCCACGGCGCTTAAAGATGCGCGTGCGCAGTGAATTCAGCCCCTCCAGAGCTGTGACGCATGCGTAGAGTCGGTGGTCATCCTTCGCCTTTCTTCTTCCACCCCGATTAAAGGAAGCTCTCTCCACCGCGCGCCTCCGCTGATTCTGGCATCCAGTTCCTCCAGATATAAGCACTGCGCCTGCGCGTTGGCTTTGCTCGCGCTCCGAGCGTTGCCAACTCCTTTGCTGGCCGGAGGATCTCGGTGGCGGGCGCGGAGTAACGGCTGGTTATGAGGGAGGGAGGCGGTAGGTAAGAACGCTGGGCAAGGGAACGGCGGGTCTATTTTATCCAAAAAGCTTTGGGGCTTTTAGTGTCCCGTAATCTCAGACTTCTGCGGCTTGCCTTGTGTGTATGGAGGGGAAGCATTCTGTACATGCTCAGAGGCACTTCCATTTGCAGCCATTTCATTACAGGTGGATATTCCGCGGCCGAGGGAGGATATATAGAACAGGGTTGCTGCTGCTGCTTGTGAGAAGAGATAGCCTCTCCCAGCGTTTGGACCTCCGGTGACTTTGGACTACAACGCCCATCTTTAGTTGGGGATGATAGGAAGTGTAGTGCAACACCTGGTAGGGTGAGGCGGAGAGAGACTGATTTTTATAGGATGCTAAGTTGTAAAAATACGAAGCTCATCTTTATATATCCCTCATCCCTTTATCAATTTGGAAAGGAATGCCCATGGCTTTCTATCCATATTGGGGCAACTGTGGGTAAAATGCGAGGAAAATGTTGTTTTGCCAGCTATTGGGAAGCGGTGGGGTATTCCTTCCGTCTTAGGAGAAAACGGAGTTTTTTCTCCATTCATCTTAAAAGATGAGAAAAGTTTGACAATGGAACTGTTTGGAAAACAGGAAGAGGAGAAGAAAGAAATGATGGGTCTGAGAGAGGGGAAAAAATCAAATCAGGATATTAGCTCAAGATGTTAATGTGAAGTGAGTCTGAGTGTGCATTTTATGGAATGGAGTAGAAATGGAGGGTGTGTATAAAAGCAAGGGACAAGTGTATTTACGGGAGAGGGGGATTTACACTAAATATTTTGATGACCAATAAAGGGAAGAGGGGGAAATGAGTGTTCTGAGTGCACTTGTTTAATTTTCTACTGATGTGTTGTGGTGCTCTCTAAAGCTATTTGGCCAACAGTTCAGTTCCTTCCTTCCTGTTTTCTTGTTGCAATGAACAGTTATATAAATTATTATTAGTATTAGTATTTTGGATCACAACCACATTGAAAAACTTCCATAGCCATGCTTTTTACATCTTGGGTCTAAATGAGAGAACTGGTGGCATGTAAGTTCCTTTGGGTCAGCTCATTTAGGATTCCTGTTGCTTTTGTATTCAGTCTCTGGACACCGTGCACAGGAATTTTAAAAATGCCGTTCTCATAATTTCTCATAATTTATATGCAAAGGACATTGGTGCTTAAAGCATACATTCTCATAGCTCAGCAAAGATGTTCAAGTGTGAATACATAATGTCAGTGCTGTCAGTTTCAATACTGGTAGTTCTGACTTCGAACTGCAGTCGTGAAATGCTACTACGTCTCATGCAAGAACTATGTGGCTTTCCAAATAAAAACCCTGATTTTTATTTATAAAAATCCAGTTTTATGCTGGATTGCTGACCAAATGCTGTGTGGAATATGTCATGTTCCATCAGTTTTGTATCAATTGCCTTAGGTTGTCATTTGTTCTTCGTCTCACTTTAAAGGGCTGCTTTGTTTGTACTTTTAAGGCCATGAACATTTTGGAGGCAAGCTGTCAGAAAAATAGGTTAAATTTACTAATTTGGATAATTTTGACCATACTGTAGTCTCTATAATTACCATCTTATAATTGGTATGCCAGTGAGAAGTCTGGACAAGAACTAATTTTACAACATTCTTTTACTTTCTTTGTAGAATTAATTGCTGAGGTAGGGGAGGACTAATAGGGGAAAGGAGTTTTGTTATTTTTGATGTGCTTGAAAAATTGATAAACAAAGTGTTTTTAAAAAACTAATAAATGGGTTATTAAAAATCTAATAAATCTAATAAATGAGCAACACTCCTATGAGGTTGTTTGGGCTTTGAGATTAGTCTTGGAAGCATAGCCTTCTGACCTTCCGGTATGTGTCTGAAACGGGGCCTTTCAGTTGTGGCTCCACATATATGTAAATTTGCTACACTGAGAACTGCTTTGTCTCCTGTCTTATGCCCTTCAAATAGTCCCAACAGATTTTTGTTCTGTCAAGTTTTTATTGATTTTTTTTTTGCGACCACTATTATTTTAATAAGGACTTTTTAAATAATGTTTTGTTTCTATTTTGTTGTGATGGGTTTTTTTGTTTTTTGCTTTTTTTTAACAATTTGCCTTGTAAAGGTTTGCCCTAGTCAGCAGAGTAGAAATAATGTCAAACTTCCTTGACAGCTGTTCTACAAATCAAGTTCAGAGTGTGAGAAAATGCCGCTTGACTGTGATACATGTGCACGCAAATACTGTGCTGTGGTAGAGTATTGCCATAGTATAAATATCTGGCGTAATGAAATGCATACCAAATGTTAGCATAGAGCTGGAGAGACAAGAAGATCTGCGGGTCTGATTCTGTGCTGTGAGACATTTGGACTGTGCTATGGTTCTGCCATGCTCTATTCATGTCTGTCTTTTGTACATACCAGAGCTTGGTCACTTATGCAAGAAATAATGGATGTAGAAACTGCATCAGAGTATGACATTGTGTTTGTAACTGCACTAGTTCATACCTGTATAAATTGTATATATTTCTTTTTCTTCTTTAAAGGTGTTTATATGAACTGTAGCATATACAACCCATGTTCATGGTGAGGAGAGAGCAGGAGGCCAGCACTGGGTGCTGTTTTTAGTCTTCCTGCATACACAGGCCTTTGCACATGAAGTTGGGGTCCATGTACAAATTAGCATTTCTAAGTGTGTGGAAGAATCTAGGGAAATACAGCCAATCTGCGTAGGATGTAGGGCAAAGCTTGCTTCTGTTTTTCTCCCCACATGCCTTCACTGTACAGGCTTCAGTTGTCTCTACCACATTTGTCTCTTGCTGCCTTGAAATGTTGGATTGTACGCTTCTTGGGCATGGATCTGTTTGGTTTATTTAGGGTTTCTGTGATGCTCCATATATACTGCTGGTTCCTTGTGAAGAAGTATTTTGTTACTGTTGTGTACCTTCAAGATGTTTCCTATTTACTGCAAACCTATCACAGGGGTTTCTTGGTGCTTGCCGTTGCCTTCCTCTGAGGTTGAGAGAATGTGACTTACTTAGGGTCACCCATGCCCAGCAGGGATTCAAACCATAGTTGCCAGAGTCACAGTCCAGTGCTGAAATCACTGTACCATGGTGATCTCTCAAAATTCCTCAGAAAGCCTTCTTTAAAAGATTGATCGTGTATTATGTCTCATCCAATCACTCAGGCTTCTTTCAACTTAAACAGTTTCATAAAGTTGGGTGTGTGGTTTTCCCCCATATTGTATGAACTTTCCCAAAATAGCCATGAACTGGGTCAGAGTGTAAATGCTGAAATATTTTGTCCAATCACTATGTCATTAGGTTTATTTGTAATGTTTTTATTCAGTATTGTTACACTGAGAGACTACAAGACTAGGCAGTTGATATAGCAGCGGAATCTAAAACCTGTGAATTCAGTAATTGTCTCCTTGCTTAGAAATGAAAAGAGTGCCATTTTTAGTAGACAAAGAAGAGGGGCTTGTATTCAGTTTGGGAAATGAATTGAACACTGCAGCATTGTTGAAAGATGGCTTGAACTTTTTACTCTAGCGCCTTGGAGAAGTTTCAAGAGGTTAAAGATCATTATTATAATGTGCAGAGATCAGATTAGATGAGAGTGGGCAACTTTCCAGTTCCAAATTGGTAGAAGAAATGTTCAGAAAAAAACAAACAAACTGCATTTGAAATGATCTCTCTGCTTGCTGTTAACAGGTCTGATGTCATGGCACCTGATAATTTTGTAGAATTGGAGTCGGTGTGATAGTGAATAAAGAGAAATTCACCAGCTAGGTATCTTGAGTGACTTGTTTTGTTTGCTAGGTAGAGAACAAAATCTGTTTGTGTTCATGATAGGAGAACTAAATGCCTGGCTGGCAGGTTTTAAAAAGAATATAAAATTAACTCCCTAATGGTAATTCACAGAAAATTGTCTTAAAGCAAAAGGCAGTAAATTGTTCTGATTTTAAAGGTAGTTCAGAGTTGTGTCTAATGCTTCATACCAACCATCTCACAAGTATTTCTTCAGAGTATAAAAACATGTGTCATTTTGGATCATTTGGAGCTCAGTTTCCATTTTCTCGTGTGTCTTACCATATTTGCAACATGGAAGAAGAGGATCACAAACATAACTTACTATTGCTTCTACCGATGATATTTATTAAGTGTCCAAAAATGCTAAATAGTACAATAGAAGCTTAAGTAAAAATTGCATAACTGTGAGACTGTGAATGATGGTTTATAGTCCTCCCTTGACATGTTTGACCTTTGCGAATCTGGTTATTTGCAAGACACACACATGTCTCTCTCCCATTCTCCTCCTCCTATTCCCTTGTCTTTTGCTGCCACAAAGCATGAAGGCAAGCATGCCCAGGCAAAAGGCAAGTAGATGGAGGATGAAGGCCCTTCCTTCTTCCCTTCAGAGTTCACCCCCTTCCATTCCCTTGCCTTTTGCCAGGTGTGGAGAAGGAAGGCTTGTGCACCAGGCCAAAAGGCATAGGAATAGGAGGGGAAATCTCTGGAAGGGAATGGGAGTGGGAGCAGTAGGGGGAGTTATTCACCTTTTTTCCACTTTCACGAGGGTTCTGCTCCGTGAGCCCTCACAGAAGTGGAGGGCCCCCTGTATTTTATAATTGTTTGCTGTTTCAGTTATAGCCAAGAAGTAGTAGTAATTGAGATGTGATGAGAAGAGAGAAGGGAGCCTTCATATCAAGTAAATCTTAAAGTGCAGTGTCAAGAGTAAATGCTGACTCTTCACAGATGGTGGGGGAGATAAGATTATTCTTTATAAGCACAAGTCAATACTGCTGGTATTTTGATCTTCAGTCCTTGAATGGTCTTGCTCTGTTTCCTTAGTACAGATGATTTAGTACAGTAGAGTGGAACAGATGCGTGCTATTTGGATTAAAAGCACAGAACTTATAATGGGCATGTACTGGTAACGATTAAGCTTTTCCTGATAGACATCTCCTTCCCCTTGTACTCCTGCTTTAAAATAAATTTTAGTTGTTATACCTTTTGCTTCAATATGCAGTATTATGCTACTTTTAGAGAACTTTCTTGGAGGTTTATATTATTTGGGGTGGCTTAAAGACTTTTGTGGGATGAAATTATTTCTACGTACCTTTGGATAGTATTGATATGGGATTCTCTGGGCAAAATTTTAAGTACACATAGCAACCACATGACTGGTCCATCCTATTTTCTGTCTCTTGGAATGTTTGTGTACAGCATTGTAAAAGTTTGGAGTTTGGACAGAACTTGGCAAATGGTGATAGAAATGTTAGAATGAACAGCTTGGAAAAAAAAATTTCTAAGCCGGTTATTTCCAAAGGTTGTGAGGAGAACATACTCTGTACAACAAAGAGGCTTTGTTTTCTTAACCCAAAACAGTAATGGCATCTTCTCCATATGCACCAAAGATTTGTTACTTAGAAGGGTAGTGTTTGTCCCTGGTCCTCTTTGTATTTTATTCATTATATACTTACAATGGTTGTGTTCGAACTTCCCACCTGCATAGAATTGTTTCCCCATCTATTCACTCACTAAGGAATTGCTGTTGCAGACCTCTCATACTGTAGAGGACTTGATCGTATTCTATGATGCGTGGTTTGCATGTTACCTGACTGCCTTCTGTGCAGGAATTAACCATGTGTTCTGCTGTAACACATACCTGCATCCATATCTTGCATGGAAAGGTCAACAGCAGTGTCGGAGGTACTTTGCTGCCATTACATTCTTTCTCATTGTGGATCCTGCCCCTCTCCCCCGGTTCCCTTGAACATAGTTTAAAAACTCCTGTTAATAATGTGAAAGTCTAAGTGCCTGGGCAATTTTGATCTTGTTTACAAAGATCTTGTGTTCAGATTGCATCTCAAGCATGAAAAATCAGCCATCCTTAATTTCTAACCATAAGAGGGAATAATTGCAACGGCTTAACTTAAAGAATTATTAGTAAAACAGTACTGAAGACAGCAAGTTTTAAGATGTATGTAGGAAGATGATAGTATCTGTTTTTTTGAGGTAAGAAAGAGGGTTCACATTTTTATAGCTGACTTGTATTCTGAACTGACTGAGTTGTGTCTGAAAACTGTATTATCCTTGGAAAGGAATTCCTTGCAACTTAACTCTTGACTCTTTATAAATGCTAACGGGAACCTTGAGTTCTATAAAAGTATAGTTTAGAACATCTTGGCTTAGAATCAAGGATGCCCTAGACAGACAGAGAGACAGTATTCCTACAAAGAGAGACACTGACTTTTAATGACTCTTCTTTCCTGCTGCAGTAGGTGTAACAAGAGTACACAGACATTCAAGATGTATGTTACCTGCCAAGGGACAGAGAACTCTGATTATTCACCACTGTTCTTTCTTCCACTGACATCAGTCTCTGTTTCTCTTAACTTCTATGCTTTCTATGTACTTAAACAATCTTTGATAGAAATAACTGGAAGGCATTTGGTTGGATCCAAAAGTGAACTGCCATACAACACTGCAGCACTGTGCAGACCCTTTGCACAATTTTGTTTTAGCATATGGATCCAACCTGTTGTAAAGCACTGTAATGTTGTTATACTTTAAGAAACTGGGTTGTTCATGATCTCCCATTTAGTGGGCTTGCACATTGGTCTCTTCAGAGGTGAAATAAGAAGAAGCAAAGTACTTCAGAGTGTACATGATCAAAGATTCTACTGAAGAAACATTTTTCTTTTCCCTACAGTAAATCCGAAGGTGATGGTTCCACTCAGAACTGGATGTTTAGCCTGATTTGCATGGCACGATGTCTGCCCTGGCTTCCTGTGGAGACTGACAACAGATTTGAAAGGAGATAACAGCTAATGGCTTCTGTCTCTATGGTCCCAGAACAAGCAAAACATCGTGTGGTTAAAGGAAAAAGGCAACAGCAACATGAAAGGTCACCTTTGAATAGCAGCGATGGGGAAGAAGAAACATTTGTATTTGAAGCAAGTGAAGCTTGGAAGGATTTTCACGGCTCTCTCCTTCACTTCTATGAAGCTGGGGAACTTTGTGATATTACCCTAAAGGTGATGATAGATGTTCCTTATTTCTTTGTATATGAGCTATGCATTTCTACACCAATTTGTCTAGTGAGTTAGAATGTGGTTTTTCTTTCCATCAGCAGTATTGACAGCATTTGGGAACTGGCATTGTGCCATGTTACCTCAGTTTTTAAATAAAGTTGTTAAGAGTTCTGCAAATTGAGTGAAACAGTTGGTATGTGTGGGAAGCCTATGATTGTTATATGTGATTATAGAAATGAGTTCAAATTAGAAAGTCACTTTCTCTAGTTCAGAGATACATACTTGTATGGGCCACAGGGCCAAAGTTAACCGACACAACTGACATAACTGACAGCTATCTTAAATTACTATTTTGATGTTGTGACTTGGAAAAGTTACTTTTGGGGGTTACAACTCCCAGAACTATCTAGTCAGTGGCCATAACTTCTCTAAACTCTGCTGCAACATATGAAAGGCTGGCTCCAGTATTCTAGCTGTTATGACTAAGACAGAAAAAGGGAGGCTCAAGTTTTCAAATGTTGTGATTATTCTGATCACTGAGGGTGAGTTTAGCCAGTTTCAGTGGTGAGCAGTTAGGATAGGAGTGGGCATCAGGAGCCCCAGGACATCTTTGTGGGCCACCAAAAATTCCCCTCTAGGGAACTTTGGAGTAGTTTTGGCCCCCTCCAAGCTATTTTAGGACTAGGTGAGGCGTTTTTCACAACAGCAAGTGACCGGGTAATCAGTTTTTTTTTAATTGTTTGACTCCTGAGGAGGCCAACAAAATGGCCCTAGGTTCCCACCAGTGACATAGATGCTTCTTTACCTTCTCCTGTATAAAGATTATTTGCCTTCATATCTAATAGAAAAAAGGACTGTTAACAGGTCTTGGAGATAAAAGGATGAAGGTGCCCTATGTCTTTGTGGTCTGTACAGCTGAATTGCCACATTACCACAGTGGCTGCCTCCAAAAGAGATGGGGACTGTGTTTGGAATAGGAATATATTGATAGTGTATCTTTCATTTCTGTGGTGTTGCAGCAAGACAGCTTGTTTCTTTTTGTCTTTGAAAGAGAGCCAGTATGGTTGGCTCCTACTAGGAGAGATGTATTGGGAAAGTAGTTGTTAACAGTTTACACTTGGAATAGTTAACCTCTGTAAATCCTCTGTGATAGTTCAGCAGGTTAGGGAATATTTCAGTCAACTTATGTTGACCACAGATTTCCCCCTTTCTTTTTAGAATTTTGTCTAGATGCCCTAGACATTACAGAAATATCTGTAGTACCATAAGTGCCATGTTGGAAATTTGTTCCCCAACTTCTGGGAGAAACTGTGGAGCTACTTAAGAATATAGTAGTTTGTGATCATGCTACGGTTCTGTTTAATATTAAAGAATTACCTCCATATATACAATTATTCAAAACCCAGTGTGGTGTATAGTGGTTTGAGTGCTGGACTAGAACTCTGGAGGCCAGGGTTAGAATTCCTGCTTAGCCATGGAAACCCACAGGGTGACCTTGGGTAAGTCATGTTCTCTCAGCCTCAGCTCAGCTGAAAGCAAATCTCCTCTGAACAGATCTTGCCAAGAAGACCCCATGATAGAGTCACCTGTAAATCAGAAACTACTTGAAGGCTGGTTGGGATTAGAAATGATGTTTTTATGCTAAGGACTTGCATGTTTAGTCCTGCCCTTCTGGTGGTAGACTTTATACATTAAACTGTGGGTTGGATCTACAGAAAAGCAGCGTGTACAGTGCTGCCGTAATGTCTTTGGGGCAACACAGTTTCTGATAGCCTTGGTGAGGACTTGCATCTTTCAGTCTGCTTGACTTTATGAGAGTAGTAGCTATTTCCAAAGAAGTAGCTGCGTTAATCTCTTGCAGAAGAAACAAAAGTCATTTTGCCCCCTAAATGATTAACAAATACATTAGCATCTACATTTGTTTCTCCTCAACGTATAACAACATGCTTGTTTTAAGTATTGGAAGTGTTTCAGATGACAGCTATATGGAGAACCAGAATTTTGAAACAGAATCTCCCTTTATTAAGAACATTCATGTTCTGATGTTATCTGTCTTTTCTCTTTTTGTACATAACTACATAAGCACAATCCCCTCATTCCAAAACAAATTAGTTTGCTGAATCTGAGTTGGGTAGTTCACAACTTGAAAAACAGAGTCCTGTTATACCTTGAGGAGAGACAAATGTAGCATAAGCTCCTAAAAACTAAGTCTATAATAGATTTGCTAGTCGTTAAGAGCCAGCATAATGTCATGGTTTGAATGTTGGACTAGGATACCGGCAGACCAAGGTTTGGTTTGAATCCTTGCTTGACCGTGGAAATTTACTGGCTGAACTTGGACAAGTCACATTCTCTCACCCTCAGAGGAAGGCTAAGCCAAACAGCCTCTGAACAAATTCTGCCATGGAAATGCCTTGATAGGGTTCACCTTAAAGTCTCCAGAAATGACTTGAAGGCACATAGCAACAAATATATGCTCTAAATAGTAGTGGGGAGGAAGCATTTGCTTTAATTCGTGTACACAGTTTAAACAAACCATTTCTACTAACGAGTAGTGTCTGTTGAAGTTATAACAGCACTTGGTATTAATAATTTAAATTACGTCGCTGTGAATAACAATTCAAGGGAAGCTTTTGGAACATTCAGCTAGAAAAACCAGGCTCACAGCAAGTACATAAAATTTACAGCCTTCTCATTAATATGTGGCCTGGTCACCATGACGACTAGAAAATCGTCCCAGGAGGAATGATATAGATCTCCCGGCCTACAGCAGGCTTGTCAGCATGTTTTCCTCTTTAAAAATCTTGTTGCTTACCTGGTGTAATTTGGAATGCTTCTATTTAGTGCCAGAAGAGTCTACCGAACTCTGACCCAGTTAACCACATTTGAAATGAGAAGATTGTGCTCTAGATGTGGCTGTTTTCTGTGAAAGACACTCTTATATTTACCTGTTTACTTCTCTGTGTCATAGGAGAGGGAGTGACATCAGCTCTAATCATTTTTGCATTACACTATAGACTATAGAATCTGCAACTGCCTTTAAAGAAAATAGCTTGCCAAATGCTTTTGGGAAGAGTTTAGCTGGGGGCTGTTCAAGGTTGTTTAATTCTTTATTTATTAAATTTATATGTAACCCAACTGGTGCACTCTCTTGAAGTGATATACTATAAATCTCCCTTCCCAGAGTTATACTATGCTCTTAGTAAAAAGGCACTTTGAGATCATCAGTTGCTTTGCATGTCAAGGACAATAGAATTTACAATGAAAACAAGTTCATTCTACATTTTAGCCCTGGGTCAATCAGGTAAAAGTGGCAGTGAAGGCAATGAGATACATTTGCTTATAAAATATATACTTTGTTGTAAATGTTTCTGCTCAGTTTGGCACTTTAATTTTTTTGGCTTTAGGTTACTTAGAATCTTTTAATGGAAGCTAGCATTTAAAAGTTTCAATGTAACCATGGTGTTATATACATTTTAAGGCTCTGGCAATTTTTTTTAATTTACAAGAAGGTAAAATGTCTATAAATTTATCTTCCACCTCCAACTTTAGTAGGGAAGGGTGCATGAAATTAGAGGGTTTTTCCTTTCCTTCAAAAAGTTTTAAATTCATTTATCTATTTGGAGGCAGGCTAGTAGGTTTGTGAGCTTGTTTCCAGTAGCAATTGAATTTTAAAAGAATGCTTGTAACACATTTTGCTAGAAATCATTTTTACAATATGTTACAGTTATCCTGTGCCATATTTGCATGTAATATTAGTTTTAAAAAATACCTCTGTACTGACAGGTATCATAAAGTGAATTTGGTGGAATAAATTTGCCTCAATGATCTCTTCAAGTTTTTAATTGCTTTACTGCATCATATAGTTACTGTTTCTATAGCAGATCTCATTTAATGTTGCTTTTAACTTTTATCATGGTTCTAATTTCCATTAGAAACAAAGGTGAGGTAAACATACATATACATTCTCTCTTTCTTTCTCTTTCTCTCTTACACACACACACACACACACACACACATATATACAGTTGTTAATATTGTATATGTGAAATACCTTTTAAATTGCAGATTCCAAGAAACTTTTCGTTCTGCTGAATTCAGAGGATGGTAAAAACTTTCCTACTTTTTTTTTTTTGCCTTATTTGAAAGTGCTAATGTGAAGAACAAACTATGTTACATAATTGCTTCCCTAACAGATTTTCTGCATGTGGGAAATCTGTAAAATCAAACATGTCAATTCTTCCATATTTGTTCATTTAGCCAGAAAACCAGTAAACGTGCTAAATGTTCTTGTAATTGATTCAGGAGATTGTATTCTACCACAGTGCATGTTTAAAGAAGCATTGTTTTGAGTTACATGTACACACTGCTAACAAAGGAAAGTTGTTAGAAATACGCCTTGTGTGTTTAGTGAGGGTAACTAACGGAACAGTACTTAAGTAACAACGAATCTGCTGGCATTTGGGTGTGTACAGAGAAGCCTTTGCAGACTTTCTGCAGGCCTCACAAGATGAGGCTTATACAGTAAGCCCTTATTAAAAATGGCCACTGCTCCACTTCACCTGAAGCACCCAAAATGGTGGCCATGCCATACTTTTTGAGCTCCCTCACATTTTTGCTGAATACCAATCAGGCAGAAAAAGAAGGTAGAGAAGGAAAGTATTTATTAGAAAACAGAATCAAAGGGAACTTTGTCTCTGTGAATACTTTCCAGAAAGCCTAAGAAAAATGACAAAAAGAGGAAGTCTGCATCTTTAAAGTAAAATAATAAGAATGCTGGATTATTCAGTGTTAGTAAACTGGACTCATTATGCAGATGTTTAGTACTGCAGAAATTTGAAATTCTTTAAGTATCTGTCTGTTAAGGGGTTGGCAGCTTCCAGCAGTCTTCAAGCCAGTTTTTCACTAACTGGATGAAAATTGCTGGATTATAAAATAAAACGCAAAAGTGTTTGGGTTTCTACTTCTGGTTTTAATTTTCACATTTTTCAGGTAATGGTGTTGGAGGGGTTACATCCCATTTTATCACAAAACAGCTGTGATGAAAAGTGATGTTGTTAGATTCACAAAAGATAGCTAGTTTGCGTCTTGGAGCTTTAGATGTTACACTAACAGTGTTTTCATGCAAGCAGAGTGCTCACGTTCCCTCCCCAAGAGAGATCAATGAGGAACAGAGCAGAGCCTTGCATCTGATGAAATAGATTCTGTCTGTGAAAGGTTATGCAACAAACATCTTTCTCGTGGTCTCAAAGGTGGTACAATATCCCAGGTCTGTAAGAGAAGGCCATAAAATTTCAGTTCTCCACTGTAGCCATAAAATGTCTTCTTTTATGATCCGCTTCTTTGTCCGTGAAGCAAAAATCTCTTATTTTGACAGAGTTCAGTGAACAGAGGATTTTATATTTTGTTTTAATGGTCAGCACAGCTATTTTAGATTTTTTTTTTACTAAGGGGAAAGCTAAATATTTCAGTGGCAGCTATGTTTTGGTTTAAACCAACTGTTGTTAACTTTGTTTGGAGGGGGCCATTGGCCACTTCGAGAATCTAATGAAAGTTGTGAACTTCCTTCCCAGAAACAATGTACTTAAAACACAATTTTCAAAGTAACAGGAAGGAAAGTAGAAGAAAATATTTTTGTTCCTGGTTCATGATCCCCCATAAATCCATGAAACACAAGTTAGTAACCTTTGGACTGAGCAAAAACAACTCTGCCTCTACTAACACAAATGTATGTTTTCCCAACAGGTGGGGTCGAAATTGATTTCCTGTCACAAGCTAGTGCTGGCTTGTGTTATTCCTTACTTCCGAGCCATGTTTCTTTCTGAAATGGCTGAAGCCAAACAGTCATTGATTGAGATCAAAGACTTTGATGGTGATGCCATAGAGGATTTGGTCAAGTTTGTATACTCATCTCGACTGACTTTGACAGTAGACAATGTCCAGCCTCTCTTATATGCTGCCTGCATTCTCCAGGTGGAAGTAGTGGCCAAAGCTTGCTGTGAGTACATGAAACTGCACTTCCATCCTTCAAATTGCCTGGCAGTGAGGGCTTTCGCAGAGAGTCACAACCGTGTTGACTTGATGGACATGGCTGATCGTTATGCTTGTGAACACTTTGCTGAAGTGGTGGAGTGTGAAGACTTTGTGAGTGTTTCACCTCAACACCTCCATAAACTGTTGTCTTCAAATGATCTGAGCATTGAGAGTGAAAAGCAGGTTTATTGTGCTGCTATTAAGTGGCTTCTTGCTAATCCACAGCATCATGCTACATGGTTAGACGAAATAGTTGCACAGGTAAGAACCAGATGAGAATGGGATAAAAATGAATAAGTGATATTTCAGTCAACATTTCTGTTTTGTATTCTCTGCCCAGTTGAAGTTAGAAGCACTGACTCTGATGGCATTTTGAATCCAAGAAGTCCAGTAATATCTCAAATAGATTCTCTTATATTCCACTCAAATAGAGGGAGGGCTAGCTTGCACACATCAACTTTGTGTCATCACTCAGTGCTTGACAACTTGCAGCTGAATGCAAGAATTGTCTCTCTTGAACAGCATTGTACTAGTTACAGTAGTGAACTTCTTGTTGGAGTGATGTATCTGATAATCCGTTCAGATTGTTGTTTCAGAGCAGTCATCAGTTACGACTGTGCATATATCAATGAGGCATTAGTTTCACATAAATGAACAGAAGCTGTAACACTCGTAGGAATGTCCCTTTCTTAGGATGCTTGTTGAGTATGTCTGCAACTTAACACTACATGGTTGTATAAATAAGTCTTTGCAATACAAGATTGTCAGGGAACCTCCCTCTCCTAACAGGGAGCCTCTGGAAATAAAATTATTTCATGTGTACATAAATGGATCCACCAGTAAAGGTGAAAGAAATTGGAGCTGGTACCAGTTTTAGATCATGATTTTATTAATTTAACTAGTAGTACTTAAACACATTTCAGTCCTGCCTGTTACCAAGGTTTGTAACATGAATATAATTCCAGCTGTTTATCTTGTATGGGTGATGACTCCTGAGCCCCAAACTGGTTCATTAATATAACTGACCTTTGCAGTGCCCCTTGTGTATGCCAAAGAGGGCCTTCAGGCACCACTGACCTTGAACCAGAAATTGCTGAATACCAGATGTAACCCATTTCCTCCATTTGCCATTCTTATGATTCTGCATCTTACCTATTCTGACTTTCCCTGACCTTGCATTTGTAACTTATGAAATGTATAGCAAGCCTGTACCAACCATCTGGCTATTGAACAAAGCAGAATAGGCAAGATTTTCCCTGGCTAGTATGGTAATGATTTTTTTTTAAAAAACTGCACATGTTACAGTTGGCTAATCCTTCCTTGTTAACTTCTGTGGCCTTTTAAGTAGATAAGTCCATACTTTCTCCCAGTTGATCAAGTTGCAAAGACTATTGTTAGTGAAGCCCTGTGCCTTCATTTCCTAAGAGGTGAAGGTGCAGGTGGTCCGTATGGCATGAGACAGATAGAGAACTGTTATAGTTCCCTTCAGTGCCTTTGAATGTTCTTTGCACGTTCCACAACACATTTGTGTAGGACTTGATAATTCCAGTTCATTCAAATATAATATCTTTTGCTCTAGGTACGCCTGCCTCTGTTGCCCGTTTGTTTTCTCATGGGAGTGGTAGCAAAAGAAGAGATTGTCAAACAGAATCTAAAATGCAGAGACTTGTTGGATGAAGCAAGAAACTACCACCTTCACTTGAGCAGTCATACAGTACCAGATTTTGAATATTCTATCAGGACCACACCAAGGAAGCACACAGCAGGTAACTCACTTGTGTCTGGTACACCAGTGCTTACAAAATGTGTGGCCCGTAGACTCATGCAGTTTGCTTGCTTGTTTGCTTGCTTGCTTGTTTGTTTGTTTGCTAGCTAAAATATATTAAACTGCTCTTCATCACACAAATGTAGGGTACAACAGAAAGCATAATCAAAAATGGCCATGCAGCTAGCTACATAATAGAAATTATATTTTAGTGGTGTCACTCTTTTTTTTTACAAGTAGCCTTAGGTGTAATGTATGACTTTACCCAATTAAAATAACACTAGCTGTTTTCTGTCATAATGAGTAAATCAATTTAAATATTAAAGCTGATGATTTCTTACTACATATATACAGTGGACCTTAAAATCGTTTACGTAAATGCCTTAAGACATACTTTTTAGCTTACTGGTATATTTTTCTAGAAATCTGCATCAACAGTAGTGGGGCTGGTTGATGTCTCATAGCTTAATATGAATTAACCATCTCTGGCCAGCTCTCAACTCTTGCACCCCCTCCCCATGTTGCTTGGTCTGATGAAACTATACTATGACCATATTGAACGCAACAGCAAACTCTGCTTTGATCAAACCAAGCAACAAGGGAGGGAAAAATAGAGTATGTGCTGGGATGGTGGGCATGAACATGTGAGAGTTTAAGGCTTGGGCAGGAATAGGTGAACTACTTTCTGTCATTCCTTGCATGCCAGTATACATAGCAGGAGTTTCCAAAGTCCGAAGTTCTTTTTCAGTTCATGTTGTTGACTCTCGCTGCTTTCACCTTCAGTTTTTAAAATTTCTGCCAAGCTAGCTACACGCATTTATAGCCTTCATCTCAAGTTAGCTTTAAATATAACAGTTTATTAACTGAAATAATGCAGAAAAGTAAAAGAAATTAGAGAGGTTTCGTAATCAATTTGGAAAAGAACCATTTGGAACCAACAAAAGTATTAATACATTTAAGGGCTTAGACTTTGTGTAAATAGGATGAGGGCGAGTTGTCTTTGACACTGGATCCATCTTTTGTACCAAAATGTTGCTTGAATAGAGGAGTATTTCAAACCATACATTTGCCAAATTTTTGTCCAAACCCAACACATGCACTTGAAAGAAAGTGGTATATGCTAGGAGTTATGAGGATTGATTAGAATTATATTAGTAGAACAAAATCAATTAGGAAAGCAGAAGTATTATTTGTTTCCTTTTATCCAAAGACATTAGGAAACGAGGTCCCCAAGCTTTTGCTATTGAGTTGGCTAAAAGCTTGTATTTTCCTTTGTTATGACTTGGCAAGGGTTCTAAGATCACAAAATGTTTGGGCCCACTCAACTTGGTCAAAGGCAATAAGTACAAGTTAAGTAGCAAGTTATGTAGTGTCAGCATGATTGGAAGATGCTTGTAATGCAGCATGTTGGAAGGCACTGCCACATTTATTAGATACTGTAAAATAGATAAATATAAATTTGTACAATCCATATTTAGATGGACTGTGCTGCAGTCAGTAATACACTAAAACAGACAGACCCACTCTGGATGGGGAAATCTTGGGTACATTCCAACAGTAGTGGATTGGTCCTCCATGCTATTCAGAGATTGAAAGGTTGGTACTTACTGTGAAGGTTAATTTGTGGGCAGCCCAGCAAAGCAATCCAGCTCCACTCTCATTTGTTGGGAAGGAGAAGATTTAAATGAAATGGTACAGTTGTTAGTTAGCTGAGCAGTCTTCAGCAGGCTTTGGAAAGAAACTGAAGATAAAGGCAGCGGGAATCAATAACATTAAGTGAAAAGGAAGTTTGGACATGGAGATCCCGGCTACGTATGTGAACATACAGCCCAACTGTAGTGGGTTCCTTCTCTAGGCCATTCAAGAGTGAACCTACCATTCTCTCATTTTTCTTTGTTTCTGAATATGTGCAGCTTAATTCATTAATCAGCTTAATTCAGCTTAATTCCATCAAAGCTGCATTTGGGTAGGATTGTTAACTCTATACTGTTGAATGACAGATTGGCAGTGGTGAAGGAGAAATAAGTCAACCAAACAGACCAGTTTCTGTTGTTGATAGATTGGCCAGGGTTTTCATGTGTTGCTTTGTACAGATTAGAGGAGGTAAAGTAATTTTGTTTGTTTTACTAATGTTTTTGGTTTCTTCTGTTCTTACTACTTTTTCTAGTTTTACTCTCATAAACTGGCAAAACCAAAGAGGTTGCTTATAGTTCATATGCCTCTTACAGTTCAGGAATTGTGAACTAAATTGTAACAATAAATAAAAATTTAAAGTAAATTCTATTTATAGTTATACTCTGAATAAACTTTATTTTTCATATTCCAAATGTGATATTTTTATTCTAAACTAAATTAGACATAATACATTTTATTCCTAAAGTAACAAAGTGACTTTCAGTCTCTAAAAGGTACTAATTTTACTTTAATTTTTTTCCAGAAATGTCTGCTTTTCCTTAAAAAAAACAAAAAACAAAGAAGTAATGTTTTTTCTTCCCCAGCTTCAAAATTTACAAGAATTTTATGTCACTATTTTGAATCATTGTGATCTTAGAAATGGATGTGAGTGGACATGTCCCAGAGTTAAGAAATAGTGGACTGATGTACATAATAGAATTTGTGATTTATTGAAAATACAATTTGTTAAAATACCGGAACTTTACTTGTTAAATATGACAAATGTATTTGATGGTAGTGATACTAAGAAATATTGGAGAATAATTCTGTATACGATAACGACAGCTAGGATAGAGTATGCAAAGCTTTGGAAAACTCAACAGATACCAACTATAGAACAATGGTGGGGAACATTTATAGAAAACAGAAATGCAGATATTTTGTCAAGAGGTTAAAAGGGAAATCAGAAGAGGAGATTAAAAAGGAATGGCAGATAGTAATGGAAAATAGCTGGGTAATGTTGAATGAAAATGAGTAATTCATGACCAGGAATGAGGAAGCTACTGTAGTAAGTCATGGAACTGTAATGAAGAGATTGAAATGCAAAAACTGACATGTAACATCATTAAAATGCGGTACAAATAGAGATAGAAGTATTAAGAGGTATTGAAAATAAATTCTAGATCAGTGTGGAAGATCAAAAATATGTCATGTACTATTACAGTAACAATTGTTTGTTCTATGTGAAATTGAATAAAATGATTTAAAAGAAATGAATGCGAGTTTTCCATTGCATCTTTCCTATTAGGTGTCCTCTTCTGTGTTGGTGGCCGTGGTGGATCTGGGGACCCGTTTCGCAGCATTGAGTGCTACTCGATAAATAAAAACAGCTGGTTTTTTGGCCCTGAAATGAACAGTAGGCGGAGACACGTGGGTGTAATCTCTGTGGGAGGTTGGTAAAAAAGGCAACTTTGTTCTAAGATAAATACTTCATAGTTTATGCTTCATCTTTTCTATTATCTATCAGAATTCTAACCTTTATGTATAAAGTGGCTCAAAACAATACTTTGTTTCTTAGCATAAAAATATGTAATTTTTGGTTTCCTGTCAAATGATGACTTTTTTGTGAGCTTGTTTTCAGATCCCAGAACTGTGAAGCTTTGCAGGTCCCTGAGAGGTGGTGTAAGCTTCGTGGCTGACATTGTGAAACTACTTGAACTAGTTTATTTTAGGGCCTTTCCTCACTACACTGTTATAGTGCTATTATTCCATTTTCAACGTCCTGTGGAATTCTGGAGTTTGTAGTTTACTGAGGCCAAGGAGCTCTCTGGCTAAACTGCAAACCCCAAGATTCCATAGGATGTTGAAAGTGGAATAATCGTACCATTAACAGTATAGTGCAGAAAGGCCCTTAATGTTTGGCTCTCCATGGCCCACTCTGTGCAACACTCACTTCACTTACCTTTCTTCCGTTTTTCCTACCAACTTCCTGAACTTGTATCTTCACACACTTCACTGGTTTAATACTTACTTTAAAAACCTCCAGAACTCTAATTACCTGCAGACTTTTAGGCCTGTCAACTTTTCCTATACTTAATTTTCTAATAGAAAACCAACACCTTTGCTAGTGACCTACTTTGCAACATTTCATATCTGGCTTTCCATTAAAAGAAAACACTCAAAGCACCTCACTGTATAATTAAATTTATTAAGGTTAATAAATTTATTAAGGTTAATTTATTAAGGCTAATGAAAAATATATGAAATAATACGTAGACAGTGTTTTAGGGAAACTAAGAACCCAAGATAACTAAAACGTGAACTGTTTAGGAGGTAGATACCTGAAAATTAGAGAAGTCAGCAAATTCTGGAAAACAACATCAGAGAGGGAGCCAAATTCATTTCTACATAAAGAAAGTTGCAAGCCTAGAACTGCAACTGAGAAGGTCTTCCACTGTGTCCTAACCAGTTTCCCTTTTATACTGCGTATATGGACCTGTGCATGAAGTTCAAAGTAGGTTATAAATAGTAGAGACATAGAAATCATTTCTGTAACTGTAACAATCTTGGTTAGATCAGAAAATAATTCGGAGGATGAATTTTGTTTAATTGAATGAAACAGAGCAGTCGGACAGAAGATGTCATCGGTACACCAAAGGCCTTTTTGCACTACTCTATTATAGTGCTATTCCATTTTCAACATCCTGTGGAATTCCGGGGTTTCTGGTTTACTGAGGCCATAGGATGTTGAAAGTGGAATAATAACACTATAACAGTTTAGTGTGGAAAGGACTCTGGTAATGTCTTACAGCCTAAAATACGGGTGAGAGAGGATTGTGTGATCCTGCAGATGTTGCTGAACTGCAACTCCTAGCAGCCCTAGCTGCTGGAGACAATGGCAAGGAATGCTGGGAATGACAGACTAACAACATCTGTCTGATTCGCACCCTGGCACATGGGCTGTAGTGTACTGCTGTTTGTAGTTACACTATGCAGGCTACTTAACCCTTTAAATAGTAACAGTACAGTAGAAAGATTTATAACTTTCAGCAATAGGTAGGTGCTCCAGCCATTGACATATGTATTTGTGTGATGACGATAGCATTCTCTGTTTTTCAGGTAAAGTTTATGCAGTAGGTGGGCATGATGGAAATGAGCACCTAGGAAGCATGGAAATGTTTGATCCTTTGACAAACAGATGGATGATGAAAGCATCAATGAATACCAAAAGGTAACTAAATCTGGATTGAACCTTACCTATTAAAAATTAAAAAGTTAATATGGAATACTGAACATCGAACAAGTAATTAGACTTGTCCATTGACATTTGTCTTGCAGTCCAAAATAAGGTAGGTAATAGTAAAAAAGAAGTGGAAATTGAAAATAAGACATAATTCTGAAGTAGAAAGAAGTGAACAAAAAAGATCAGTTATGGGGAAAAAAGCAAGAGCTGTCATCTGATTGCCTCAAGTGAGGTAGTTAAAGCATGTCAGCTATAAGAATGATAGCTCAAAAATCTAAGGACAGTATTAAAATGTTCAAAAGTCAAAGGGTACAACTTAGTTGTTCCAAGCATTACAGTTTTTGTTGTAAAAGTTATTCCACAGATTACACATGGGGCTGAGATATGGGACTTGCTAGGAAAAAAACAAACACACACTAGAGCCAATACAAAAATCAATTTTTAAGAATGGGTTGTTTTTCCCACCTGGTAGACCTGCCTGCTATATGACAGCAGAAGTTGAAGTAATACCAACAATGTAGATTGGTTTTATTAGAATGGAATGTAAAGCTGAATGTACATCCAGAGATTTGTTCTTGCTAATTTGCCGTATACCAATACAGGACATACGTCATAGAGCTCATGAGTATGGATGCTGAATACTGGATATTGAACATCAAATATCAAATACCAGATATTATTTAGTAATTTGGTAGTTATTGTAGCTGCATAGTTAAAAACTAAATACAGTTGACAGAATTCCAGACCTGCAGTCCTTCTAGGATTCTAAATGTGTTTCTTAATTGTATCATTTGTAAAGAGTCTTGCCTGCAGTTGTATCATTTACAATGAATAACATCTGAAGAACCAAAATTGAATTATTGCTGCTTCACTAGTTCCAGGGTGTTTTGTTTTTTTTCCTGGATAACTAGGCAGCTGTTTTAGGGGGAAGTTCAAACTGTGGTTTACCATTTGGGTTATTCTGGGAAGCTTAACTACTAGTTTCTTTTAAGATGATGTAGTCCATTAACACAGCATGATTTCTAACAGGAGAGGAATTGCTCTTGCTTCTCTTGGAGGCCCCATTTATGCCATAGGAGGACTAGATGATAATACTTGCTTCAGTGAGGTGGAGAGATATGACATTGAATCTGATCACTGGAGTGGAGTAGCACCTATGAATACACCTCGAGGAGGAGTTGGCTCTGTGGCTCTAATGGTAAGCTGTTGTGTGTTTTGGTTGAGGTTACAAATCCAGCCCTGTAAAAGGTGTGAGATGCTGCATCTTGCCCTCAAGAGTATTAAAGTATGGTAAGAGTGTGTGAAAGCCAACATTTCTGAATTAGTTTTCACTGTATTTCCTTCAGGTGATACCCTGAATGAATACAGGGTAATAATTTAACCAAAGGCAAAATGTCAAATGGAACCGGTGCAAATTTTTTTGTTCAGCTGGATTTTCGCCTGTTTGTAAATTTCATTAGATAACAATATGTGTTCATATTAGTAAAGTTCAAATTTAGATAATGTGAGACAAGCAGTCCATTGGCAACTGATTTTGAAATTGGGAAAGTAACCAATGAATCTGACTGAAGATCTTCTTGTTTTAATTTCTTGATGTGTGTGTTTGTGTGTGTGCCCTCAAGTCTCCTGTTGACTTATGGTAGCCCCCTGAATTTGATGGTGGTAATTAAGCTTTGTCAAAGTCTTAACTGGGGACAGATATCTGCTACTTAGCAAGGTGGTTATACAACTATCACTTCTTATGTTGTGGGATCAAAAGGGACTGGAGGAATTGCTTTTGTTCCAGTAATGGTTTCTAATTCACTTTCTGAGGCCTTTCTTTTGGACTTAATGTTCCTTTTATCCCTTGCTCCTTTCAGAACTATGTATATGCTGTTGGTGGGAATGATGGTGTAGCTTCCCTTTCCAGTGTGGAAAAGTATGATCCTCATCTGGATAAATGGATAGAAGTGAAAGAAATGGGCCAGCGGAGAGCTGGCAATGGAGTTAGTGAGCTCCATGGCTGTTTATATGTAGTAGGTAAGTAACCCACAGGGACGACTGTGCTTTCCTGAAGCTCTGCTAAAACTAAGTTTTGGTTTCTTAGTGTTGGGATAAAGCATAGACATTCATTTTTCTTCTTGTACAAGCATATGTATGGTAAAACTGTTATAAAAAGTGAAGAGGGCACAGCTATATACATCATCTCCTCTTCTTATTAACCTTGATAACTTCTTCTCCCAGATCCTGTGAACAGTGGATCAGGCTTAACTTTATACATCTTCTGGGGCTTTAGTTTATGTAGCAGATCTCTTGTCTTTTGTGCCATTTGAACAATTAAGTTATTGATATTCATCCTAGTCTCTATTTGAGAACAGTTTGTGATAAAACTACTAGATACAAGTATGTACAATTATACAAGTATTTGCTTTTGCTCCAAGAAAGACATTAAGGTTCTGGTAATACTTAACAAAAAGGCTCTGAATAGTTTATTAAAACTTTAGAGAACCAAAGTGGAGAATTTAATAACTCCAGCCATCAAAAGTTTGTAATATAGAATAGTGCCTCAGGCAGGCAAACTGTACTTACAGGAGGATAATAACGTCTGGCTGGAACTTATCATATGATGTCACTTTCCTGGTGGGAGATCTTTTGAAAAGTGTTTCTGTTTGTAAAAGAAACAAAAGAGATCTTTTGAAAAGTGTTTGTTTGTAAAAGAAACAAGATTTTCAAATGGTCTCACTGGGAGAAAAAGAGAAGAGGAACATGGTAATGTAATAAGTCTCAGCCAAAAATGCTATTATCCTGCTGTAACTGTGATTTATCTGCTTCATGTGATAAAGCCCTCAGAAATATATGGGGTATCTTTGTAGGCTATGGGCAAGACATACTTGCTGGAAAAGTTTGCATGCAGACTGTTAGCAATCCATAATTACTGTCCATAGTTAGAAGAGAATTGGTCCTCCCTTTAATTAAAGAACAGACACTTGAGTTAACATTGCTTTGAAGACTGAAAGTAATTTTTCAGAGTGTCAGTGTCAATATTAGAAGCCATGGGTTTTGGTGCAAAAATTGAATAATTTGGTTCTAAAGCTGCATTTTAAAAATGGCTGTCTGACTACACTTGGTTATGAAGATCTAAAGGAAAGAAGCTGCAATGATAAAAGATGTTTCTTCTTCAAATAATACATATCCTATGTAAGTCAAATTCTGTGTGTGCTCCCTTAATGACAGAGCCAACTCAGGTCCTGATGTATTTTGAACATCTCATGGAAAGATAGCGAAGTGCAAGAGCCTATTTGTATACTATGACAGTAGTGGAAGATCCAAGTAATTTGTTAATGGATTTTGAGTTTTATATTGAGATAAATACTAAATATATCCTATCATTTCTGATAAGGCTGATGGGGAAGCCAGACTGGTTATCTACAGAGTGACTAGATTCATTGCATTGATATTAGGTGAAAAATGTAAATTGTACAAAATTTAAATACTGATGTATTGATCCTCCTTTATTCCACGTCTAATTTGTCATATTCTTTTCTGTTTATGATTACATATGTTTTTATAGTTTGCTTTTATGTATGCTTGTAAATTCGGGGAATGTGAGTAATGTGTATCTAGAATACGATAAAGTAACTATTTCTTTTGTATATATATCTTTATGCAGGAGGCTTTGATGATAATTCTCCACTTAGCTCTGTTGAACGGTTTGACCCTCGCAGTAACAAGTGGGAATATGTAGCAGAGCTCACAACTCCTCGAGGTGGCGTTGGCATAGCAACTTTAATGGGCAAAATTTTTGCGGTAGGAGGGCATAATGGAAATGCTTACCTGAATACAGTGGAAACGTTTGATCCTGCGGCCAACAGGTAGCTAGAGATTTTGACCTTGTCATACTGTTTCTGTGTTGGATCAATACATAAGAGGACTGACAATAGCTCAAAGATGTTCCAAGCGTTACATAATTGGCTAATGTTAACTGTGTCTGCTAAAGATGAAGTCCCTGTGGAATTGTTGCATTTAACTTGGGGTGGAAAAAGTGCTGGTGTCTCAAAGGTCTTTTTTTTTTTTTTCAAAAATAAAATTACCCTGAAATGCTCCCAAATGCTGTCTAGAGGGCTTGGGGAAATTTTCACCATATTTTGAAGACCTCCTGGGCCATTTTAGGTCTAGAAAAGGCATTTAAAAAAAAAAAATTCCAGTCACTTCCTATTTTGGAAAAAAAAAAGCTTCTCGTGGACTTAAAATGGCCCGGGGGAAGCTAGAGCATGACGAAAATGCCCCTCAGAGCCATTAGAGGGTGTTCAGACGCATCTGAGGGCTTCTTTTTGGGCTACAGTGGGAAGCTGGCTGGGGCACAGCCCCCCCCAAGTTCTCACGGGGGGGCTAATGCAGTCCCTTAGCCTCCCATAGTTACGCACCCATTGTCTAGTCACTTAGGAATCTGCCTGATTCCAAGATATCCCGGGCTCATTTTCAGAACTTTTAGATATGGTTTTTAGAAACAAAACAGAGTTGCTTTTTAGAAACTGCGTTTTGCTTTTTAGGGGAAAAAAGCAAGGGGGAGATGGCAGGGGGTATTCTGCTCAGTATGCTATTAAATTGCTTCCACTGTTCAAAACACAGTGGGGTGAAACTGGAATGACTGACAGCCACTCAGGGCTCAGAATTAGCACATTAACAAATAGCAGTTTACCTGTAACTAACTCCTTTTTTATGGTAATGAGAACTTGTAAAGTTGTGAAAACATTTTAGCTATAGTGAGTAATACTTGTTACTTTTAAACAGGTTGGCACGTACAGCTCCTCCGAGCCCCATTAACCCTTCCAAAGCCCATTCCCCCGTATTTAAAACTATTTGGGAGTGTATGTGAAAAATTGCTTTGAAATAGTCAAGCTGTGGTAAAACACTTCAAACCTTGGCAGACTTCCCATTCTCCAAACTCCAGAGGGCCCCAGATGGGCCAAAAATATAGGAAAGGGAAATAAAAAGTCACTTTTAGGTTACCTAAAATGTCACACACTCTCAGCCCAGGAAAGCCCCCTGATAGCTTCGCCTTAGGGTTGCCATAAATTGGAAATGACTTGAAGGCCCACAACAACAATAAAAATGGGATGGTCTAGCCTGCAGGAAGAGGAATTTTGAGTTGTATTTTGCATCCAATGCAGAGTATTTGTATTCAGTCAATATAGGAGAAGGAGTTGGTTCTTGTGTTAGTCAAGCTCCTTTCATCAATGTTATTGTTAGGAATGGATGACGATTTCCTTTGCTCTACTTAAGCAAATCTCATTCTCTTTTCTTGGACTGTTATATGGATTGGAACGCTATGCATTCTTTAGAATGCACAGTTCTAGAGTTTTTTGCAGTGCAGTTGCTTGCTGAAAAGTTATGTACAAAATACCTATCTTAGGGATAATACATAAATATGTTCATTTTAAAAATTCACTCACAAACTGGACCTGATTGGATTTAAATTACAGGAAAGGAGATGCTCACTAAACATTAAGGAGAACTTGCTAATGGTAATGTCTGTTTCATCGTGCAATAAACTGCCTCAGATGGTTGTGGACTTTCCTTCACTTTCAGTTTTTAAAACAGAGGTTAGGTAACCAGCCATCTGAGTTGCCCTTAGCTGTCAATTTCTACACTGACGAGTGTTGAACTAGATAGCCTTTGTAAGCTTGTTCTAGTCTGTGATTCCAGTTCAGTGATTTTATTTAAATTAGTTAAAAGACAGTATCAAAACCAGGAATAGATATATAACTGAATACATGTGAATTTGATACAGATTGGAAATAAACTTTGTTATGGCCATCACTTTCAATTGTAGCTTTAGAAAGCTGCTGTAGGAACTGGAACATTAGTGAAATAAATCCTTCCGGTGTATATACATGTGTTTGCACTATATGTGTTAACCACAGCACCCTGTTCTTTCACACAAGCCATATATGAGTCTAGAAACTGAGCAGGAATTTTAGTTTGGGGAGAACAGGTGGAGATGTGGGTCAAAAATATGCCAGCACAACCTGATGCTTTTAGATGCAAAGACTGGGTGCCTCCTAGCTTATTCATCTTGTGATTAGGGGATTCGGGATGCCAGTTGTTCTTAACTGGAGTTCAGGATGTGACAGTTGCCATTTTATCTATTTAGTGCTCAAATATGAAAGCATTTATTTATAGATGGAGTTTGCCTTCTCCTAGAGTAATCTTCTTCCTCTTACTTTCTCTTCAGACAAATTGTAAGCAATTTTGAAATCCTGTTTTAAAATGCAGAAATGACTATGCTTGTCATTGTACTTATAAATTAAATACCCACTTCTGTATATTTGTATCATTTAAATGTGAATGCCCATCATTCAAGCCTGTATTGAGCAAAATTGCACTTTGCAAAACTGTTCTTCATGGGTGGTGCTGTAGAACTCTAAAGAGCCGCAAAATTGAATAGAAGCAGTTTCCAAAATTAAACTGGTATAAAAGGCTTCAGATGCATCTTTCCAACACACTAAGCTTTTTCACTTATGAAACCAGATATGTTTGGTGCAAAGTAGACTACCAATGTTCCATATTCTTCCTTGTTTTTCTTTTTAGGTGGGAGCTTGTGGGCTCTGTGTCTCACTGCAGAGCTGGGGCTGGTGTAGCAGTCTGTGCTTGTCTTGGCAGCCAGATCCGTGACATGGGGCATGGGTCCAGCAATGTTGTGGACTGCATGTGAATTGTGGATGAAGCCAGTAATCACTGTGAACTATTGCAGGACTTCCCGACTATGATTAAGACATTTTGAACTCTTGTAAAAGTATGTATAAATTCCCAAACATTTTTGTATGACAATTTTGAGTTGTGTGGCAGCTTTTAAAGACCTTTCTGAAGCAGAAAAGGTTTAGGAAAAAAATGGAAGAAATTGTCAGCAGTTGTTTAAAGTATGCCTCCTAGTGTCTTTATTGCTGAGGGCTTTTGATCGCCAGCATCTTGTAACTTAAAAGGATATTGGAGAAGTAACTGCTTGCTTTTTTCAAGTGGCTGTGCTTCTTCTCAGGTCTGTTTTCCAAAAATGCTTGTGCTCCAGCATTTAAAACAATCTTCTGAAGAACATCTTAAAGCTTGTATATATAATTGTTTCCTTTGTGAGTTCTTCTGGATGAACTATGCAAACCTAAACTAGCCCCTGTGGGCTCTTGACAAAAGAAATATGATGATGTCTTAGAGACTGCTTAGGAGATTAGATTATTGGGCAGAAACAGCAGCTCTCAGACTGGCCAGTCTCAGTTTTTTGAAACTGTGATGTTTCAGCTCACTATGGAACAAAAGCGGCACTATATGCTTTTTTATACAGACAACTTGCAAAAGAAAATTATTTATTGCTGGTAAAATAACGTCTCTCTTTTCTTGGTATTGGAGCATCTCCATCTCATACTAATTGTGTATCAGTATGAAAATTGATGCCAGAGAGATTTTGAATGCACTCTTTTTCATTTTGTTATGAATTATCTATCTCTCCGCATTGCACTCATTGGTGTACAGTGGAAAGGTCAGACTTGCAAACTTTGTGTCTTTATCCTGGACAGCTCTGGTGTCAGATTTCTCATGTTACTCTCCTGCATGGTGATTTACAAAGCCATGGCCCGAAGATGTACTACTTTATAGCATGATGAATGTCAAGCATATGACAATCATTGAGCAAATCACTTTGAAGGTGGTAGTCTGTGATGTGTGTCTGGCCCTCAAATGACTTCTCCCATTAGTTTTCATTGTTTCCATTAATAACAAAATAAGTTTTTGCAGAGGAGGCACTCTTGGTCTGTGCACTTGTTGTCATTACTGCCTCCTTATCAATTCCAGCTGAAAAAATGCATTGTTAAGCAGCTGGAAGCTGTATTATAAATCTCACCTGGCATTTAAAAGAATTGTCACAAGCATTTCCTAAAGTTGCTACCCCACTTGCAACTCACTGCTGCAGTGCCACCCTTTTTACCACTGCTTGTTGGTAGGACGGAGTGAAATCCCTGTCAGATGATGAAATGCCTGTCAGATGTTGACTGCGTCCCTGTGTAAATAGCCTCCAAGGTCTGAGTGAAAGATGTACTGTAACATAAAGCTGTGGCCATGTGCCCAAGACCTCCACAGAAGGAACTGTGCATATGGAAGCTTATTTCTCACCAGCTTGGGCCAGTTCATCTGATATGCCCCCCTTACTGGTTGGACCACTAATGGTTTGGAGTGCTGCCACCACAGAGGAAGGGGGAAGGCCTTTTGTTGGTGTTTCATGTATAACCTGTGCCATTGTTACATAGAGAAGATGCTGCCTGTTAGCAAGTTAGTGAATATCATTTTAAATATTTTTGCCTGGCTCTCAGAAAGAATTAGATTTCTGTGCAGATTAGGTAAAGGTTTTCTTAATAGGAAGACTAATATTTTGGTTTTGGTTTAAAAATAAATGTGCTTATTTTGATGTAGGAGATCCTCCTTTGTTACTCTCCCTCAAGACATTTTCTGTCAAAACTACTCTGCATTTCATTTGTTCTTAGTGCTCAACCCATGCCACTGTGGATGTGTGACTATATATAGTTTTATTTTAAACATAGGGGACATAGCCCCTACCCTAGGACAAGGAGAAACCTCAAGTGGCAAAAACTCACAGGCCAAAAAATGGAACATACACAGCTTTCTTATAGAGGAAATCATGTAGTTTTGATGTACAGATTTGAGTGGTGCAAAACTGTAGAAGAAAATTGTTACTTCACATTTCTCAAGATGCTCGGCAAAGCCTGAGGAAAAATGTACATGACCAAAGCTTTCAGCGCAGACCATTTTAGATGAGTGAGAATGGATCGGAGCACAATTGGGGCATGAAAATATTGTGTTTCTTGGAGAAACA
Organism: Iguana delicatissima; assembly: GCA_948472985.1. Lineage (NCBI taxonomy): Eukaryota > Metazoa > Chordata > Lepidosauria > Squamata > Iguanidae > Iguana > Iguana delicatissima. The sequence goes on from CAOKZL010001047.1 coordinate 183,537, forward strand.
GTTAAGTAGTTTTCTTTCTCTCTGTGTACTTCTGTCACAAAGACAACAAATGGCTGCTTTATAGTTGCACTGCCACTTCTTCGTATGAGTCTGTGGTATCCAGTGGACAAAATGTACTAAAGTGGAATATTGTGTTGTATGGAAATGAGGACCTTTGTAATAAAATGTGTTTATTGTTTGACCATGTGTATTTTAATTCTCTGTTGAGTGGAAATTCAGTGTTGATAGGTTGAGGATGGTTATAGGACTTCAGTATTCACATTTCCAGATTAACTGATCATCAATTCATGAAAAAAAAAGATCTTCTAAACTTTTGTTTTGGAAAATATTGGTCTCCTTTCAAATTTTATTTCTTAAATCTGAATCCATGTGTTTATCTCAGCTAGAGTAAACCCACTGAATCAATTACTATGTGATAAATTGACACTTAGGTAAATCTGTTCATTTAATAGGTCTGCTCTGATTAGCAATTGGATTAAGGCCTGAATATGAAGGACTGCTGTGAGAACAGTGGTTGAAGCCATTTGGGTCTACTTGTATGTTCTAAAAAAGAACAAAACCCACACTTGTCTTTTGGAATCTGCTACAGTTATTCTGAGAAACAGGAAGATATCCCCAATAGCACGGTACAACAAGACTTTATAGTGCAGGTATCTGGATAAGCATGGTCAGAGGGAAGACCACAGCCCTGTAATGACTAGTGCAAGAAAAATTATGATATTTTTCCCGGAGGCTTTCCATTTACCAAAAATATGTGTTGTGAGTCTTTAAGGTCTAGAGTTAGCTACTGAGAGAGAGAAACTACTGTATTTTTTTCCATCAGAGATCTTGTAGGATCTATCTATCAGTAGAGATTGTGTTTTATTTGCTGCACAGCAATAAAGGTAAGGTTGTGTGATAACTATTGAGTTATCATATAACCTTGCATTTGTCCCCAGCTCCTCCTTCCTGCCCTAGCTAGGGATACTTCTTCCAGAGCTCTATAGCTCTTCAGGCATTTACTCCTTGTAGAATAGCTTCTTTCCACAAAAATCTTTAGTCTCCTCTTTCTTTGTGCATACCTCAGCTCTCTGGCTTTAACTCTCCACAGGGCCTTTTAAAAAAAAAAGTTGAATTCCTTCTCTTTCTGATCTCTTCTTTTTCCCCTCTCTCTGGTGCCAGGCCAAAGAGTGGAGAAAGCTACATGCAAATAATGAAACAGCATTTTCTGTATGAATGGACAAATTTGAGCCTCAAAGTCAGTGTGTGTGAGCATACTTGTGATTTTGTGCTCTATTGCCAGTTTAAAAACTCTGCCAAACTTAGTGAGTAATTAGGCTGCAGAGGGCACAGCTATTCCAGAGAAACTGCAGCTTGCTCCTCTGGTGATTCGGATGCTTGACCATACTGGCAGCTCCTGTGGTTTAGCCCAAATAGCACCAGAAAATGACAAGGATTTTGTGGTGGAAGAGGAATGCTCCAGCAAAGATCCTGCCTCAGACTTTGAGATGTTTGGGGCTTGCTCTAGAAGTAGCAGTTTTCCCAAGTAGCCATTTTGAAACCTTCTTGCGGAAAGACTATTGGGGGCACAATTTATACTCTTGTGACAGCTAACTCAACTGCCAAGTATCAGCACCATCTTAAATCCTCTACGTCCATGTTACATTTCCCCAGTCTTAACATGTTGTACACTTTAATGAAGAATTATTCCTCCAAAATAGCAGTTCCACGCTCGGTTTTCACATTGTGAACGTTTTGTATCTAAACAGCTGATGCCCAATGACACCCTGACACACACCCTTCCCAGAGATCTGCTATTCCTCGCAGAACCACAAGACTGATACTCAGCCATACTTTAGCAGTTCCAGGTGTCTGGTAGTAGATAACAGCTTGTATTCTGTTGATGAATTACGATGGCATAAAGTCATATGTACACCACTGCAGTTCACTTCTTTGACTGTTTTTAGAGGTTGAGATTCTGTTTTGATATGGTAGCTATGAAAAGCCTCCCCAATCTACCTAGTAACCAGTGCAACACCCAACGCAGTGTTGTAGGAGAGTGGAGGAATGCACAGGAATGCTAGACATGTTGCAAGGATGTCATGTGCAGAGACCTGAGGACCCTCAGAAATCTCTGCAGATGCCTGTTGCAGCTGTAAGGTGTCCCTGCTTATCACTCCAAGAACACAGAAGTGGCTGTGTTGGGAGAGCTGTGCTGCTTACAGGGTGGTTTTTGGGTGGGATTTGGCCTGTCGCATGGTTGGAATAGAATTCTGGCCATTGTGATTCATGAGCAGGATGCCAGCCTGTGTTCCTGTCAACCTCAGTTGCTGCGACACACAAGCAGGAGGATGCTGTTGCTCTTATTTTCTCATTGTGGGTTTCCCATAGGCATTTGCTTAGCCACTGTGTAAACAGAATGTTGAACTGGCTGGATTTGGTCTAATCCAACATGCCTCTTGTGTTTTCAGATGCTCCTCCAGTAGACTTCTATGACTGTTATATTTGTTATTGGTTTAGATGCTGGTGAACATTTGCTCATGTATGGTAACTCAGAATTTGAAACCATTATTTAACTCCAGTTTCTAATATTGGCTCACATGTAAACTGCTTCACCAATACTGTAGTCGAATTAGTTTTCATGTAGCACCAACTGTGTTAGCCAAACACACAAAAGTAACATCAGACAAATACAGAATTAGGCGTGCTGAAGGCATGAAGTATTCTGTAGACTTGCTCATAAAGTTAACTCGTGCAATCTTCAGGCCTCTGGACATCAAAAAAAATATGCATGACCATACAGAGCTAGCTCTTGTTGGGTACAGACTGCAAGATTAGATGGTTCTCTAGGCCAACTCATTATTACATTTCGATCTCTTCCTGCCTCAGACTTACCAGGTTTTGTAACAGACATAATTGTGGTACCTGGTTTGTTTGTTTTTTTATCTACAAGTCTATCCTGTTCCATATTATAAGATCTCTGGGCAGCTGACAATGAAATCATTTGGAACAATTTAAAATGTAACATAAAAAATTAGAAACAATAAAAATAATTTTAAAATTCTAAAAGTGTATTAAACCATTTATAAGTTGTGCTTAAGACAGTGTAAAAGCACAGGCACATCTGATCAGATCTTCAGAAGGTCCAAAAGGCTTTTATTAAAAAAGGTATTTTTAGCAAGAGGCAGCATTTTTTATGTCTGCTTAACAATTTACCATTCTGTTATACCTGATGCATTTTTAATATGTTGTGCTTAAAATATTTAGGCCTTTGGAAGACTTCCAGCTGTTGGACTGCAGTTCCCGTAATCCCTTGCTGTTGGCGCAATTTCTGCTTCTACTCAAAGACCAACTATTTAGCAACCTGCACTAAGTTTCTTCCAGCAGAGGGCAGCAAAGAGCCACAGCTTATCTTCCTCTTCAGCCCATAGAGACATTCTGGCTCTGAAGCATCAGGGACTTGGAACAGGGGAGGCTGCTTTTGGCCTGAATCCCAGCTTGCTCGAACTTCAGAATTGCTGTTCATCATCTCTTTAACTGGAGAGTCCTGTAGCTCCAACAGGGTCTAATAAATTTATTGAAGCTTTATCTTCAGTAGGCTAGTTGTTTCTGATGCAGCAAGAAGCCTGGAGGGTCTCTAAGGTGTCACAGGCCCTTTTTTTCTCTTTTTCAATTGCAAGAGAATAGGACTAGTTTTCTGAATGTAGAGCAGATATGATCAGGGTAGCAGAGTGTGAATCTACTTTGACATATTCATTCACGTGCAAGCCCACTGCTACAAGATTAAGACCAGAATCCTGGTGATACCATGAATGTGTAAAGCCACTTTAACAGAAATGGTTCCAAGTGACAATGCGTTTATTCAGTTCCAGGTCATGGATGCAGAGCTCCCTGTAGAGCATTGCTATATGTACCAGATGTGGATCTGATTGTGCATTTGCTTGTACAACATTGCCATTCAACACAAGGATTCTGTAGCAAAATCAGCATGTAAAGCCACATGTGGAGATTAAGTGCAATCTTATATTAAGTGCAATCCCCATACTCTGCTTAAAATATTTTTCCACGTCCGCATATAATAAATACCTCAGCAGGGACAATAGTTTAAAGCACAGTATCGCATGGTAAGAGGAAACATCTAAATAGTTCAGAAATGCTACTCGTGCATACGGCACTAAGTTAATTTGGTGTTTTTGCAAGTCTTCCCTTAATCCTCTGTTGCTTTTATTACAGCTTCTTGTGGTATATGCATGGTGCAAGCTTTCTTTCCTTTGGTATGCAAAGGTTACTTGAATGTGGAGCTATTTTTTCCTTCCTGGCTTATGTGCAGGGCTGATTTCATACAGAAAACACTTTGAAGTAGAGTTTTGAACTTCACAGTCAATTTCATGTTTCATGTGAGAGAGAGAGAATTAGTCTCCTTATATGGAGTGAGTGCAGTATCTTCCTTCGCCAAAATAAATAGATTAGGAACAGTTGCTGAGCAGTTACTCTTCAGTCTGTATTCAATCTTCAGCATTTGGTAGAAATGAGGCTATTGAGGAAAGTGTTCTGCTGCCTATTGTGTTTCCAGCTGAAGCTTTTCAGTTGTTCCAGAAGGGCAGCCTGGGATAGTTATTTCAACTGTGATTGTTAACATATGGGCTGGAGTGTAGTTAGGATGCATAAATTACATGCAGTATAGACTATAGTTGAGAAAGGAGCAAGCCTGGGGCTAGTGCACGGTGGTGGCTTTTAAATGTATGCTATTCAATGGCTGATTGTTTGCCATGGAATACTTTCTCTGGTGCTTTTAATGAACCTAAAATTAATGTAATAAATAAACTATGAAGTGAGAGCACAAAGTGTAGGGGGTGGCAGTAGCAGGTGGCTTACTTCTGAAGTCAACACGAACCCTATTTTGTCCTTTGTTTGTTGATGGGCCATGCATTGAAAACTCAGATTGGATGTTCTGTTACTGAGATACACAAGGCACAAGTTACACTATGGGTATGGGGTAAGTTATTCACCGTAGCATAGCATATTCTGCTGATAGCAGTGGAAGCAGAGTTATGCATACAGTAACACTACAGTGTGGTGATGTGTTGGACAACAGCAGCTAGTCATTGATGTGTCACAGTGTTGCTATTCTGCATAAGTTAGGGATAATGCTTGTGTAGCATATTTCCACACACAAATATCTACACTCCTCTGAGGGGATTTTAGATTGCAGCCGAAGCATGGACATTAATGTGTGCATCCATTTTGTACACATATTAGGAAGCTGATTTGCCAAAAGCAAGTAGTTCTTTTGGAGACACTGAACACGTTACAGATTAACATAGTAGGCAAGAACTCTAGCTATTATAAAAGCAGTCTCTATATGCTAGGTGTTAACAACAGTAATTTCTATATCTAAAACAAGGCCCACAGAGTAGAATGAGATATCTCTTCAGTTGTTGGGAGCCCTGGCAGAGCAACTGTGGAGATATCCTTTGTTGGCCAATGTGCAGCACATTAAGAGTTTGGTCAGCATTAAGCTCATCCAGGGCAAGTCCATAGGATGGCACTCCTTTATCTTACTTGCACTCCATTGGACATATGCTTCCAGTTACTCACACCTGACTTTACTAGACAAATTCTAATGAGTTAATTAATGGTAACTATTCTTATCATTAAGTCCCTGTATTTAACTGGACAAGGATGAATTACAGTAAATTGGTACTATTACTTCCCTTTCTTCTGAGGCTGAACCAGCAATACATCTACTGTATAATCAGTTTGTGAGTTTGTCTGTGTCAGGCAGGCAAAGACCCCGTATGATTGGCTGTGTGAGATGATAAAACCTCGTATGATTGGCTGGCTGTGAAGATTCTATGGAGCCTTTAGAATTCTCAGCCAGAGCGCTCAGGCCGGTTGCTATGGAGACGAGGCCTAACAGCTCTGAATACAGATTGGATTGGGGAATATGGAGAAAAGCTACACATACTGGACACACAGGATCTGAAATCTGTGTATTTCAACCGCATCTAATCTCTAAAGTAAGGTAAGGTACTTCCTAAGGTATTTCTAACAAGAATTACCTGTAAGAAAATAAAATTCCAGGCAACGCCAGGTAAATACGCTAGTTAAAGATAAGAGTCAGGATTACACAAGCTTACTGTTAGCCAAGGCTAATACTACACAGGCTTCTCCCTTGATTGTGTATTCCTGCATGTTGGTCTCTTCCAGCTCTATGATTCTGGGAGAAAATAGCTGAAGTGATTAGCATGATGGAACAATTGACATGTCATCCTGATTGTACAAAGTTCTTTCTGTGCATTTTCCCACATACAAATATATTGCAAAGTCAAGCCCTCATCTATGGTCAAGATCCAGAATGCAGTTTTAAAGATATGCCATGCTTTTAAAAGTCTTCCTCATCATCATTAGTGGGGAGTGCTAGCTAGGACAGTACTTTCTGGATGCAATGGCCAAGATCCTAGGCCAGCTACTGACTTAACTATTATTTAAATATATGTTTAACTGAATCGTGTCTCTTGACCTGACCGTTGTGCCCCAAAATCCTGTTTTAACAAGCAGCTGCTGCTACAGGCAAGGCTGGTCTATTCTCCTTTCAATAGGGGTGCAGTTTCTGATTTCCTTTTGTCCAGCAATCTCTGGTGCAACAATTAGAAGCAGAATGCCTGCCATAATTTCTCACACTGGAGATCAGAGGCAGGAGTGGTAGTATGTTGCACCCACAGTGGTAGAATAGACCTCCGTCACTCGCAGCCACTGCTGCCCGGTAAAGCAGGACTAGGGGACTCTTATGATGCCGGCAATAGTGCCGTTATCATGTTGGGGCCGTGAACACGAATCAGTTACAGATGCACAGTTCAAAGTTATGCATCCATAACTACAATAGTGAATTCCAGCCCAAGTTTATAAAACCTCTTGTAGAGACTTATTTCATACTCTAATTTCCAGATGCTAGACAGAGATGCTGCATTTTCCATTCTATAGCTCTCTCTTGGCATAGGCTTGGTTAACCATTCCAAGGGGTTGTTTCTTGCTGTGAAATGTAATTATTTATCAATTCCCTGTGGTCTTTCTTGCTTTATCTTAGAGTTGATTTATTACTTTCCACTAAGGAGTTTAACATTTTCATAACCGCCTTGATCTTTTGTCAGAAAACAGTAGTACTGATATCTTGTGAATTGTCACTGCCACATGCTTTTTTATAGACACAGGATTTGAGGCACGCAAAGAAAGCAATGGCATAATAGTTGTTAGACTGGGCAAGGCCATGCCCTAGGCCACCAGTCACTGGGGCTTCCTACAGCCAGTCTCTGTCTAGCTACTATGCATGCCATGTCACTCTGAAACCCTGCAGAGCTGATCTGTTGCTCCACTAAACTGCCAATAAATGGTTAGCCCTGTTCTCTTTGTGTGCATTTGGTTCTTGCACAGGAATACCAATAGGGGAACTACTTTTGTTAATGGTTAAAAAAAGAAAAAGCAACTGGCAAACTAAAGGCTGTTTCATTTAATATTTTATTACCCCACATGAATTAAACAAATCAACCTGGAAATACCACCAATATACAGGGCAGAAAAATGTTATTTACAAGATGGAGACACAACACCCCATAATAAATTTAAATGTACAGATTTTTATAAAGAAACCAAGGAAACAGAGGGGAAGGGTGAGGGGGGGAAGGGAAATTGCCCTTTAAAATTAAATGGTCATCAATTTAGCTTTCAGTTCATATCTCCAGTGTCAATGGAACTTGAAAATCATTAAATAATGGCATCTTAGACATATAGAACATTGACAATTTAAATACATTAATTATAATTCTAAATAAATATCTGGGAAAGGAGGCTGCTTGAGTGTTCAGCTCCATTGACCTGGTGTTTAAAATGGCAAAACAATTTGTTTCTTGCTCCTCAGATAGAAAGCTCCTAACCCCTGGTCAAAATTAGTGGAAGTTCCATCAGTGTTTTGAGTACCAGATTGGTGATGAAATTGTGTTTCTTCTCTGATCACTCATTCAGGTGGTCTTTCGTTATTTAAACTGAAAAAGGAAAAGAAGCCAAAAAGGACACAAGCTTCCTAAATATGATCTCTACAGACCAACTGCTTAGTTGTAATTGCATGTAAAATAAAAAGAAATTGCAGAATGTACAGGAGTAGGCTGTTCAAATTATCATCTTAACTCCTGTAAAAATTAAGAAGAAACCTATGCTCCCACTGGTTTTCTTTTTCTTTTTCTTTGTTTTGAACAGGCCATCCTGTTCTGATTCAGATTTGAGATCTGAATCTCAATCACTGTTCAGAAGCAGATGACTGGTTAGGGAGCATCACAGATTATCAGTTATCTCTTGGATAAAGTGCTCAACACGCAGGTTAAAGTGGGTCCCCTTGCCAACTGGAGATTGTTAATTGCAAGGTATATTTAAACAGGGCAAAAGCAGCAACAAGGTGCATGGGGAGGCCGGGGGCAGGAAAGTCCTGAGGTTGCCTGGGAGAAGCAGCGAACATGATTTGCATGGTAAAGGTAAAGCTTCTTAGCCAGGCTTAGGAGCTCAGAAACATTCAGGTCTGGATACCATGATAAGCAAGTGTCCTTCTCTCCCATCTTGATGCTGCATTCTTGACCAAGAAAAGGCAGACAAAAATTCAACCATGCAGAAAAGCCAGCATCCTGATTTGCTCTTTCCCCCCACTTCATGACTAATGCATGTTTACAGTGATTCTGATTTAAAATGCAAGTTACTGTTTCCAACTGGCACCAACTTGCACCATACCACTGTTTTTACCAATGGACATACAAGAGAAGCTCTGGGATGGGGCGGGGAGATTCACTACTTTACACAACAAGTGTGAAAGGGCAGAAGTGGTGCCTTCTCCTCCCTCTGTCATTTCATCTCTCCAGTTATATTTCCTGATACAAATTTACTGCCACACAGAGGAAAAGCAGAATGGAAGGTAAGGACCACTATGAATGCCTGCCACTTCAAACTGTGTCCTCTGCCCTTTCCCCCCCCCAACAGTACTTGAGTTATAAACAAAAGAAACAAGGAGAGGAAATACCAAACTTACTTCAAGATTTGGAAGTGTTTTATACTTGAAATTGACTAAGGCTTTAAATGTTCCCCAAGACAGTCTGTAAGACCTGCTTCTTTATGCTACTCTTGGAATATGTTCCAAGAAAAATCCACCTTGAGATGACAAAAATAACCTAAGAAGAACCTTTTGGAATTGCAGTAGCCATGAGATTTACTGGCATTTGAGCAATCCCCAGAGGTACAGAACAAATCCTTCTAAACAGAACCACAGCTTCAACCCCATACAAAGGGCAGCTCTATTCTTATACGGGACAAACAGACAGGAATGACCGACTCGTGATGCTGGGAGTCAGCCAAAGACACAAACCTGGTATTACACTCAAGAACAACTTATTTGGAAGATGTTCCCACTGGTCTGTCTTGACTGGTCAGTTGATGACAGAAGCAAATGGGAGAGTTTAAGGCACCACTGAGAGAAGGGAACAAATGGGTTCTTTAACAAGCACTACTCTAAATTAGGGTCAGAAGACAGCTATAGTGTGTAGCAGTCCTCAAGGCACATTCTTCAGTTGAGAGTTCCATAATCTATACAAGGAAGTGATGCTTTGCTTGTAAACCAACAAAAAATGCCGGTTCCTTATTTTGGATCAGGGCGGGATTCAAAATTAGTGGCGATTATGTTTGGGGAAATGGACATGTTTTAAAAGGAAGGTATCTTATGGTCAGGGGTCCCACCTGCCAGCGTAAATGGAAAGTGGTGCAGCAACAGCCAAAGGCAAACACTTGGACCTGCCATTTCAGAGAAACTGGACTGCAATGGCAAGCTGCAACATTTCTCCCATTTTAAGAATCCAAAAAGGAAAAATCACTGCTGTACACCTAGCATTGGCCTTTCTGGTTGCCTAGCCCCTCTTCTTCCAAATATAAAGGTGCAAGAAATCCTTAGAGACTACTTCCTCTGCCAAGATACCCCTTCCTGCCACCCTTAACTGTGCTTGCTTCACAAGGCCTAGCTAAGACCCTTCACCCGAACATTTTGTGATGTTTCCACTGAATGGACCAGGGGAAAACCTGAAAGAAAGGTGTTTTTAAAAGTACTTATTGGCAGCGGGGTTATAAGCAATTCCAGTTCAATTTGCTAGTGCAGTATTGCTCAGTTAAGTTGTGAGGCAAGCTAGTCCACATTGCAACTTGCCAGTCCGCTGGGGGAGGGGTGAACATCACCTACACTGTGCATCCTCTGCTCACTGTGGCCTCTGGCATGCAGCCCAGCCTTCCAGTTTCCTTTATGAGATCAAGAACACAATAACATCACAAGAAAACACAACAGCTGAGACTGATGCACTGTGGCTGCCACATGGAGTAAGGTAAATTGGGGCAGGGAGGGAGGGAGCTCTGGGAAGAGCAGCTAGAAAAGCCTGGTAAGCTTATTATGGGCCACCCACCAACCAGCAAGGGAAAAAGGGTATTAGTAGTGCAACTAAGGGTGACAGACAGCAAGTGGGTGGGGAGTCAGGAAGGTAGTTCTGCCATTTTATATTTAAAAGCCAAGGAAAGAGGGGGAGAGGGAGTTTGCATTTAAACACAAGGCCAAGTTGTGCTGCTGAAGGATTCCCATCCTCCTCTTGATTTTCCTGTTCATCCCACCCTCTTGGAACTGGAAGGCTTATGACAAATTGCATTTTTTTCCCCGATTAGAGACCAAAAAGCAGTGTGTGGTGACAGGGACTCAATCAGAGTCCTTTGTTGGGCCCACAAACATCTTTGCATCAATTTGAGGTGTTGCAGAAAATGCTTTAGGGAGGCGGATTTCCTTCTCACCGGCACTTCTTCATGTAGATTGATTTTTAGTTGTTTTTTGACTTGCTGGTTATTTATTTGTAGAAATGTTTATAGACCGTTGACACAATGAAACCATGATGGGGGGAAAAAGAAATCAAAAATAAAAGAGAAAAATTGCACTTTGTCCATTGAAAGAAAGAAAGAAAGAAAGAAAGAAAGGCATCCTCCACTTTGAGGCCTCTTCTCCACTTGGCACCAGAGAAATGCAGTCCTTAAAAAGTTTTCCAGTGGCGCCAGATCTCTACCATCCTGCTTCATTCTACCTTGTTCCAGGTGCTTTTTTTGTATTTGACAAGTCCACCAACGAGGCTGTTTCTGAGGCATTCAAAGTGCAAAAGAGTCCAAGGCAAGGTTCTCATGAAGCACCAATTAAGGCGTATTTGGTTCCAGTCTCAGCCACTGCAGACCCTGGCGAGTGTAGTGTACCAGTTCAATCATACTGCTGTTCAACGAGAGGTTGCAGGCGGCAGCACTGAGCTCAGAAAAAAATTCTGAAAGAGACAAGAGATGGTAGAGAAGAAATGTTGGCTTCATCTTTGCCTTCTTAATAGTTGCTACTCATTTACCACTGCTTAACTGAAAAGAAAAACCCTCACTTTTAAATAAATCGTCAGAGATTTCCCCTGTTGTTGCTTACAGGTAAAGCAATGTGGCTACTGCCAATTCTAAGGATGCTGAAAAAGGACACTTCTTGAGAATTGCAGGGTATATTTGAAGCAAGTTTTTTGTCCTGTGTGGTGATGAAGATACGTTTGGAAATAAGTAGCTTATATCTGGAAAAGCTCAAAAACATGTAGATCTCACTAACCTTCTTCTTTAAAATATTATAAAGGGGAAAGAGGGGTAACTGTAATACCTTCCCCTCAAAAATATTAAGTGCTGCTGGGATCCATCCACCATTAGTGGCTTAACAGAACCGCAGAGATTCTGAACTCTGGGCTATTTGGGACAAGTAAAAGACGTCAGTCACTAGGGACAGGCAAAGCTATCCCTAGATGGGATTTATTTTGGCAGAGATAAATGATAAGGCCCTTATAGTGCTTCAGCACAGCACAAACATCCACTGATAGGATTAGACTACATAACCTTGAGACTGAATACCAAGACAATGTGGTGTGTGTGTGGACCAGTGATCAATGCACATGGCTGACAACCTGCTGTGCAATTCCAATATGCAGTGTGCAAAGGCAATTAGTAGAAGCAATGTGCATTCACAGGCTACTCTCTACTTTAACACACTATGCATTTGCAACAGTCCCACACGAGGAACTCCATTTACAGCACCATTGCCTGGATATGACTTCTGCACGCTGTCTTGAAAAATCACACTGCATAAGTAGTGCAGCTTGCATATGTCACTAACAAGATGCTGCCTTAAATCCTCCAAATGCTAATTCTATTTGACTTCTGTTGACTTTTACCCAGTGCCTCTTTTACTCTCCTCGCCAGGTTTTTGAGCAAAAGAAAAGGGCTTCTCCACCCCAAAATGGGATGTGGGGAGAGATGTGGCTTATTAAGCTGCATTGTAGCAGAGCTTAATCTCATTTAAAGAGGGGAATCTCAAGGATTATCTCAGACAGCTTCAGCATGGTTGCCACCGACATAATCAGTTGGGTTCACTCTGGCAGGACAGAAGAGGGTGAGAAGTTGCTTTTAATTTTTTAAAAATCCTATATTTCTCTTATATGCCAGCTTCCATGCTCAATCTTCTGAATCTAACAGCTTCCTCCAATCTACACAGCAATTTCCCCACCTCCAAAAAAGATTCATGGGCCATGAATCTTTTCACAGGGAGAGAAAAGGGTAGGAGCTGAGTTCTGATCTCCTTGCTCTAAATGACAACCTTCTCTTTCACACTGACTCTGAAGGATCTTTCTTATGGTTTCTGGAGCGCTAGGGCTGCAGTGTAATTCTGCTTCTCATCTTCTACTCTTCATCTTAAGACTGTTGCAAACAGCAGACTCAGGAGTTTCAACATCATACTAGCTCCTCTCCCCTGCTTGTTTCTTTGCTTGAGATTTTTTTCTTGCCAATATTTTTTTTTTAAAAAAAGAGTTCTGAAATATTTTCCAGAGGAGAGAGCCGAAGGCTGAACAATAGGGGAGTTGACATAGTTTTTACCAAGGGACTTTGAAGGCAAATCCCAGTTTTACCTTTTCTAGTTCAACTATCTAGACTATCAAGTATGGAGAGGGAGGGAGCTCCACAAAGTTCTGATGCATATATATAGATACTTCGATCTCCCTAATAAGCAATGGTTGAGATTCTACATCAAGTAACCATGGCAGAATCGGCAGAATGCTTCACCAGCACGATTCTATCAAGCACCGAGGGGGTGCTGCAACTGCTCCATAGCAATGAAGAGGGGAGGAAGAAACAGACACAATTCAGACTAGGACGATGCAGCTGGTCTGGGCCCGGAGTGGGAAAGAAATGAGGATGTGCCCCCAGATAGAGGGCACCATTTTTTTCCCCTTTAGAACAAAGACCAGCCACTTCTTCCTCCTCCGATTTGCCTCTTTTTCCCCCTCCTCCTTGGGTTTGACAACTGTGGGAGAGAGAGGTTTTGGGTGGAGTCCAAAAGGCAAAAGAACCATATATAAGGCATCATCTCCAATCAAATCCTGGGTTACAGCTGATTCAAATCTACCCTAGCAAAAAATGTTTATCACCCATACAATAGCATTAGCAGCAGTAAAGCAGAATAAAGAGTGAAAGCAGACAAGCATTGGTAAAAATCCAAGATAATGATCTTTTACCAACCAGTGCTGATCATTCCAATGCTTCCTTGCATTTATGCAGATATATACCCACCCCCTCCTCACATCACAGTATTTCTGCTGCTAATACCGATGTGAACATGTGCTGCTGCCTCCTCTCAAATCTGTCAAAGTCAGCATTGATTCATCTTGCTCCATTTACTGTCCCCTTTGCTTAGTAGCAGCTCTCCAGGGTATCTAGGTAGTCTCCCTTCTTAGCTCTGCTACCTTTCAGAGATGCTGCTGAGCTATGGGGCCCTTCCAAATGGACAAGACAAAGTGACTTTGAGGAAGAGCAGAGTTTCAGGGTGCTGTATGCACAACTGTCATATGGAACACATGGGAACCGATGCTTACTCTTATTCCTCCTGGCCAAAACATCAGCTTGTTCCCAGAGATCATAGGCATAGAGAATATAAGAAGTGATGTTGACAAAGGAAGATGTGATGGTTGGGATATAATGAGGAACGTTGACGGAGGAGCCAATGCTGCCACTTCCACAACTGCTGGCAGTGGAGCCTGTCTGGGAGCTTACAGAGCCAGCTGGAGAGGGCATCGGGGAAAGAGGAGAAGGCGTCCCTGTGCTCCTGAAGGACAAAAAACACAACAAGAAATGTTAGCATCACCACTACTAACTTGCCAAGTTCAAATGCACGGGTATAGGAGTAGAGTACCAAAGCAGACCTACTGAGAAAGTTAAAGGGAAAATCAGCATACTTTAGGGAGTAACCACAAGTTTGCAGAAATAAAAAACAAAATGTTAAGGTTAACTAAAAAAAAAAAATTAAGGAGACAAACAATGGCAACTCCAATAAATAAGAGAGCAAATATGTTTGGGGAAGCAGTGGCAATGGAAATCCAGGAACGAAGTAGGAATCCAATGCAGTATCCTGGAAGAAGACACACACTCTACCCTGTATAAAGAGCATCCCCTGTTGTTACATTTTGTCCCATTTATCTGGGGAAACATTATACAATACTTCATTTGAAATATAAGCTTTGGCATTCTGTTATTCAGGCAGATTGCACACAGATTGCCCTTTACCTGCTATATGCTGGCCTTGTGCATACTTTATAAACACTCATGACTTGAGAATCTGGACAATAAAATGCCTGCTCTTAACCAGCCATCCTGCAATTCTAAGATTGTGGAACACTGCCCTTTTATCTCATCAAATCACAGCCCTGCTATTTTCAGACATTATTTTCCCAGCCAATTCAAACAACCCATAAGAAGAACTTAAAATAGGACTTTTGGGGGCAACAATTTCCAGAAAACCTGCCCCACCCCCACACCTCAGCCAACATGGCTATGTTTTCTCAAGGGTTTTGGGAACTCTCAAGACATATGACCTTCTCATTTAAGTATGGTTACATAGGAGATAGAAGGGCAAGTTTTTAATGGAAGTGTGTAGTGAGTCTTCTGTAAGGAGAATTTACTGGAAACCAGAATTTCCTTTAACAGAAGAAGCAACTGTTGTCATCTTCTAGTTACTAAATATAGAAGTGCCACCTAAAAGTATAGTTATGAGCTTCAGGTGCAAAGAAAGAACAGAAATCCCTGGTAACACACTCTTGAAAGTGGTTATTAAACCAGTTTCAAACCCATTTAAACTCAGAAGATAGAGCTTGAATCTTACAATTAAAAAAACCAGGTTTCCTCTTTTAATAATAATGATTCTGATACACTGTGAAAAACATGTACATTCAGTACTACCTTGCAACACAGGGAGAAGGTGCTTGCGTGATTTTTGAAGAACTCTGCAACAAGAAATGAAATTCTAGTTAGTTCATACTTAACATCAGTTTTTTTAAGTTTATCTATTAAGAGTTTTGAACCCATCTTAGAAGACAGCACATATAAATCAGACAAACATGTTTCCAAGATATAAGGAACTAAAAGCATAACACAGTGAACTTCTGAGGCACATCAAGCTGGTCTATAAGATTCAGGGGTCAGATTTACATCTGTTCATTCCACAATCATCATCATCATCTTTATGTTCCACCTTCTTCCCAGTCTAGGACTTGTGGAGGCTTACAAGTGTTAAAACAGATACACCTAAAAAGTTAACACACTATA
Source organism: Iguana delicatissima (assembly GCA_948472985.1). NCBI lineage: Eukaryota > Metazoa > Chordata > Lepidosauria > Squamata > Iguanidae > Iguana > Iguana delicatissima. The sequence continues at coordinate 199,233 of CAOKZL010001047.1, forward strand.
AAAGTTTAAAATACAATTAAAGTATCAATAAAGTTCAAAGCAGTTAAAAACAAACCATTAAAAAGAAACAACAAATAAAAAAACACAGCACATGGAAGGCTCTTTCTCCCTGAGCAGTCAGCCCTCAAAGCAGGCTTTCTGGCAAAGCAGAAAGGTCTTCACCTGGCAATGTTCAGAAGTAAAGATCTTGGCCTAATAAGCTGAAGTTCATCACTTCATGGCTGAAATCCTACATCAGAAAGGCAAAGCTTAATGCTTCACCTGCAAAGTTCCATGTCCTGTCCTGTCCTGCCCTGCCCAAGCAGCTGTCAAGCCCAATGAAGGGGAGGACGGAAGGCAATTCAGATGACAAAGAAGCAGCTGGTCTTGGTTTGGAGGAGGGAAGAAACAGGGGTACTCTCACAGATGGAATGCATCCTCCTTTTGCTTTCCCTAGGAGCCCAGAGCAGCTACATCTTCATACACTGGTCAAAAGGAAGCGCCTTTCCCAGATTTGTATCTATCGTCCCCTCCCCACTAGCAAGTATCAGCAGCAGACCCTTCCAGCGTTTGACAGCTACTGGTGAAGACTTTGAACAGAATGCGCAAAAGAGATATACATGCATGCAAGCTACACTTATGAGTGCACATGTCACTAACAGGATGTCACCTGAGGTGTTGTGCCTGCGCACTCTCTCCTCTTTTGTGTGCCTTAATTGAAGAGTTCTGGGGTTTGTTAAACCACTGTTTCCCATTAACTACAAACTTGGAAATTGCAAAGTCTAAGTACAACCTACATGTGCAAACCAGGATCACACTGTGTTTTGCAATCTTGGTTTGTATTTAGATCTTAAATCATGGTTTCCTAGTTTGTATGAAACTGAAGGCAGTGGTCTGTTAAAACCACCACTGAAGTACTGCATAAGGCTTACAAGAGAAGATAAGAGAGAAGAGGGGAGAAAAGCATGCACATTTTCTCTGATAAATCCTGATGAGATGTATCAAATGGAATTAGACCAAGATTTTTATGGCTGAACCAGAATGAACAATCAGTTCTGACAATATACTCAAAGACCAACACCAGTCACACAGGAGGAGCCATGAATTCATGTAAGACCACTGCTATCCTGCGAAAAGAAAGCAAAAACTCCACAAACATTTTCTTTTCACAGGTGGGAAGCTGCAAAACTGAATAAATTTGCAGCTCCCATGTTAGCAGCTCACTGCTCATGTGAGTAAACCACTCAACCACAATGTATCACAAGAACGCATTCAAAGGCTCATTTCCAAGGGTTTATGTTTTTAAAAAGTTCTGAACTTGTATAAGAACCAGCCTCTCACTACCCTCTTCAAATTAATGCTTTCATCCTCTACCTTGAAGTGTTCGTTAAGGGTCCGGGAATACTTTATTGCTGTGTCCTTTTTGTAGCGGAACATGGCCATGTACAGAATGGCTTGGCAGCGCATGCTGTGAAAACACAATGAACACAGAAATTATGATGCTGCCTTACAATGAGTCAAGACTTTTGGCCTGTCCTGCTCTGACTGGCTGCACCAATCAAAGGCAGAAAAGTATCACCTTCTGCCACTGCAACTGAGATCTGTTTAAGCATAGATTCCGCTGACACCAAATGTGAGACATGCAAAACAAGAGCTCTGCCACAGATTCAAGGGCCCTTCTGTAAGAGCTTTTTCCAACTGTACTATCTGAAATCAGGCCAATGTCTTGAATTCAAGACATAGTACATGTAAAGCACACAGTCAAGAAAAGCCAGCATGGTGTAGTGGTTTGAAGATCAGGTTCAATTCCTCCACCTGGCCATGGAAACCTACTGCGTGACCTTGGGCATGTCACACACTCTCAGTCCCAGAAAACTCCATGATATGTTGACTGTAAGGCAAACCTAAGTCAGAAATAACTTAGAAGGCACAAAACAACAAGAAAGCATATGTTCGGGTACTGAATCACAAGTGACACCATTCTATGGTTGGAAAGTTTGTGAAGATGATGCATTCTTAGTTCCATTGGATTGGCTTGAATAAGCTTCAAGTTGTATACTGTGCATTCACAGAGCTTGGAAAGCTTACCTTTTCTGAACTACCACTCCCAGAATTCTCCAAAGTTTGGGAATGAGAAATTATGAGAGTGATAGTCCAGAACATGAACTTTCCCAAGCTCTATGAACGCACGGTATAAAAGCTTCAAGCTCATTCAAGCCAACTCAGTGCAGCTAAGAATGTATCAATTTTACATCAAGAGGGGAGGAAAACAGAAGGATTATGTACTGCGCTTTTCATAATGAGCTTCATACATGTTTTCACAAATATGTTATTTTCAGAAAAAAACATCGAATAAGAAGGCAGGTGAAATTAGGATATGCCAGTATCACTGTACCTTTCCCATTACAGACCTTCCAGCTGGCCAATGGCCATGTTGGAAGGGAATGATGACAGTTGCAGTCTAGCACATCTGGATGGCGTAAGTTTGGTTAAGGTTAGCACAGTCATAGTGCAAAAGGAGAGGAGAAGGACAGAGCCTTTCTATGGCTAGGCTAGGGGGTTTTTTATTCATATTTTCTTTTAAATCAACATATACAAACATACATGCATTAAAAGTAAAATGTAAATGAAAGAAAGCTCAGTACAGCTATGAACATTTTTCTAATACGCTTCTCGAATTAAAATGCTTCGAAACAGAACAATGCCCCACTCACCAAAACACAATGAAGATTTTTTCAGGCGTGGTTGTTGAAGAGTCCGCAAAGGATTTTAATGTCATTATGAATCTGTGACAAAACAAAATTAAGAGCTGTTTTTAATAATAAAAACATAAAGTTCTGACTTGCATAACTGGTAACCAAAATAATTCTTTTCTTCTACAGCCACGCCGACACGGAGGAAACACTGCTGGTCTGGATCCTTAATATTGTTTCTGGCTTCCAAATCGCACATCTTGAGCTTGCTTAAGTTTCTTCTCCTTTAGATAGCTCGCATCTAGCTCTCACAGCTACATTTAACTGTTTATATGGTTATAAACTTTCTTAATGTGGCCCCAGGAGGGAGGAGGGCCAGAGAGTTCTTCAGCTATGGCTGCTCTAACAGTAGAAACAGGGGGAAGGTTCAGGAAGTATGTCAGGGGCATCTGGAGGAATTGGTTTGGTTCCTCTAGATCAGGAGTATTCTAAGAGTGGCCCATGGCCCTTATGGGCCCTTTGGGACTCCCTAGATACAGCCCTGGACACCTCCCAAAGCCCAAATTCTTTTTAAAAAACCAGGCCAATTTGGGGGCTCATTTTGCCTGAAAATTGGTCAAAAGTAGCCAAAATCATCCTGAAATGTGGCAGTTTGCTTCTCCTAACCTCCCAGAACCCACCAATACAAATGGCCCAAAATTCAGCGCAATGGAACTGATGCTGTGCCACTTTAGGCATACTGAAGTGTAACAATGCAGCCCGTGAGAAAGGCATAGTGGCGGGGTGGAGGGAGATTGCTCCATGCAGCTGCCCATTCTTGCTGTAAACCTAAAGTCCCCTCATTCCATTGATATGGCCCTATAACCGGTGAAGGGGAGAAAGTGATATGCTACCCTTGGTACTGGTACAGATTTTTTTTCTTTCCCATTGGAAACAGGGCTTCGGGGATTCTCAGACAGAAACTAACCCTCACTCCACCTTTCCCCAGATTGCCTTGCTGAGACTTAACTGAGTTTTTCCTCTTCCTTTGTTAAACTCTCTCTCAAAGAAACCTATTGTTGATTGATTGATTGATTGATTGAATTTATATGTCACCTGTTCTCCCAAGGTGAGACCCAAAGTGGTTTCCAAAAGGTTAAAAAACATTAGAAGTATGCAAACAATTAAAACATTAAAAAACATATTAAAATTATAAAACTTACAAAAAACCTAAACAAATAACACCTCTTCTTTTTATCTAAGCAAGCTCTGGGAATTTCACATCTACTGTATGCATGTACAGGTATTTCCAAAATGTATGCCATGCCATTTGATTCTGAACCTCTCAAAGTAAAAGGTTTATAATATAATACAAAATGTGAGCCATGAAAAACAACCACAATCTGATAAAATCATCAACCTAAGCCAGCCTCTTAGATGAACAGCCAAAATATATAACAAGATTTTTCCTGCTATGTGGAAACTTCCATACAAGTTAATCCGAGAAAAAATGGCCAGATTTCTCTGGAGCAGACAAAAGTGTTTTGGCTCCCTGTGGCATGAATTGGCCAGCTGTTTCATGGAGCAGTATAATGTGCAGACCCAGATTACTGGCCGTAAGGGAACCAAACCCCAAAGCCAACATAACTGAGTTGGCTCTATCCTCCTTTCCATCCCACCCAGTACTGCTGGCTCTGAGTGTCAACAGCTTTCACTGGTTAAAAGCAAACGCCTTTCCCAGAATACTCAATGTGGTCCTTTTAATTAGCAGTGACAGGGACTGAACCTTCTGTGTGCTCTGAGCTCAAATAACAAACCCCATGTGCTGGAAGAACAGAAACCAGACTACAAGTAAAACAATAGCAAGGGTTCACCAGGCCCCAGGAGGTTTCACAGAAATTGCTGCCCACTTACTTGATGAGTTCTATGGTCTCTGCGAACATCGTGTAGGCTGGCTTTGGTGCGAGAGGATCAGACTCCATTGCAATGCCAGACTCGATGAAAGACAAGGCAGCATCCAAGTACTTGAAGGCCTTTTCAAATTTATCTGTCTGTAAGGGAGAAGAGGAGCATGCATAAGCTTTTTGTACTTCTCCAAATAGCCACCTGGAATCTGACACAGAACTCCTAGCCTCTCTATTTCCATCTACTTTGAGCTCAGTTCAAAGGCAAGCTTCACTCCATGAAATAAACAGCATGCCTGAATTTAGGAGAAGACAGCCCCCCACACCGAAAGGTATCAAGTGCTGAACAAGTTTACTGTTTGCAATTAGCATGATTATGTCAACACACTCAAAACACAGTGCATTTAGATTGCTTCCCTTACTGCTGCTTAAGGTAAGTAGGATCACACTTCAAGGCTGGCTTTCTAATCATTAAAAAGCTTGTTTGCATTTTAAGCTGGAAGGAAAGTAAGGACTCAGGAGCTCTTAAAAGGCAAGAGATTCTGCTTTCACAAGTGAAAAAAGCAAAGCCTGAGTATAAAGCTGTCAAATTCATGCTGCTGAAGCCTTCCACCACATCTAAATTACACAGGGATTATCACATATAGAGAGTATTTCCCTTGGCAAAAATGGACTTCAATCAGTCCCACACTTGTGAGTGGCATTGTTCTAATTCAATCATTAACAAAAGAACAGCTGATTGGTTCAATTCCAAGAGGAAATAACTGTTGTAGTACACAATGGAATAAATATTATCCAGTGCTTTCTGTATCAAATCGCCAGATCCCAATATTCTGCCCCACTGTAGCACAAACACAAAACAGAACCCAGGAAAGAGCTACTGCCTGCTTTACCCTTGCACCAGTATAAGGGGGTAGAATCTTAGGCTGGGGAGAACGGACTGTATCAGTTCAGGTTGCAAGGGGCTGAAGCACTCCTGAATGTTCCTTAAATGTTTTTTTCAAGAACCTCTGAAAATTAAAACTGGAACACCAAAGGGATATTTGCTAGGATAGCCTACTGCCAACTGTGGTAGCTTTCTACCTGCAGGGTATTTCTTAAAAGAAAATTAATTGAGCTTTTGAAAATTGATTTTTACCTACCTGCTCTTTGAAATGACAAAATCTGCTGCACTGCCTCTTAACATTTCTATTCATTTAAGAATCTGTATCACCTTTCACTAAAAAGTCCTCAAAGCAGTTTATGCAACCATGTTATGGAACAGTTAAAACAAGCTTTACTTTACCCTTTTCACTATAATTTATTATTACTTGTATTTTACTCCTTTTTTATTTTTTAAATTTATATCCTGCCTTTCTGCTAGTACTCAAAGTGTCTAGCAGCATTATTAAAATGCAAAAGAAATACAATGAAAAGTTTAAAAGACCAAACTGTGAAAAGTGGAACCATGTTAACTGAAATTAAAAAGTTAATGTTCAGTTTACGGAACATCATCATGTTTCTGCTTTGCATCTGAAACAACCCTGAGAATTATGTTATGCTACTCCCCCATTTTTTCCAGGGATGAGAACTGTGGTTAATAGAGAACATGACTTGATCAAGGCCATCCAGAATTCTTACTGTCATTATTAGTGTTATCACACAGTAAGCCCATAAGCAAGATTATGATTTCATGTCAGATGCATATCTTACTTTTTATTCTCTTCCTAGTGCTTGCTTTTCTGGGCTGCCTCACAGTTACTCTAAAATGTGTTTTTAATTAAGGTTATCACTGTACACTTCATTCGCTTACTTCATTAGGAGTACATTATATATGCATGCAAACTTTCTGGTAATCCAAGGCAGACTTCTTCATTAGACAATGACTATTTTGAATCCAGCATCAAGCCAAGGAACTTACCATTGTGTCAGCTTTGTGCTTCAACCTTTTGGCCTCCTTTAAGTGAAATTCAACTGGATTTTGTCTGAAATAAGGCATGGTCAAGGTTAAAAAAATCAGTGGATAAATAGCATAAAGAACTGATGAGTGCATACACACATACTCTTACACTCTGCAAAGGATGAATCAACAGACAGATATTCAGCTAACATGCAAGTCATGGTTTGGTTTCACACATACAAAAAACCCCCACACTTTTTCTATTCATGTGTGTGTGGTGTTTGATTGTAATAAGCTCCCCGTATACTGTAAACTACACACAAGTGAGAGGGCTACGTGAAATTTCTCTCACTAATGGAGTAAATGTCTACATAACTTTTTTTTAATATGGGGGGGCACTAAAAGAAGCAGTCTCCTATCTGCACTCTCAAAAGCCACCTAAGGCCATTCTGTGCTTTGAATTTTTTATGGCACACTCATAAATCAAAATGGAGAGAGAAGTCAAGAAATCAGAGTAAGACTAAAACTTGGAAGGGCAGCTATAAAGGAAACCGACAAGATCCTCAAATGTAATGATACATAATTGAATTCCCAAATCAGAGTCATCTATGACATCATATTTCCAATTTCAACATACGGTTGATAAAGCTGGACAATGAAGAAAGCTGACAAGAAGAGAAGCAACTCCTTTGAAATGTGCTGCTGGATAAGAGTTTTATAGACACCATGGACTGCCAAAAGCACAAATAAATAGGTCTGACAGCAAATCAAGACTGTAATCTCCCTAGAAGCCAAAATGATCAAACTAACACTATCATACTTGGGATGTATCATGAGTCACTAGAAAAGACGATAATGCTGATTAAATGAGAGGCAGCAGGAAAAGTAGAAGGCAAGGAAGGCACAATCCTGAGTTTGTAGCACCCAAGCAAAGCTGTTGATGACAGGGTGTCTTGGCGCGCTGTCATTTACAGGGTCGCTATACACTGAAGCTGACTTAACAATTAACAACAAAGCATTGTTCACTGGTCAATAAGGCTTCTCTATGGCCCCACTATTATTTTTTTTGTGTACAATTCTGTTATCACCTGTGTTTCTTTTCTGTTAGTAAGAACACTCCAGTGAAAAGTTTAGAAGACAAAAATTTACTTTCCAACTGGAATGGAGGCATCATTGAGGGGTTTATTGCCTGGGACAAAGAAGAGAAAATGAAAGGGAAGGGTGAAGAGAGAGGGGGGAAAGATGAGGGAGTTCAGGAGTTTCACACTTGTTCAGCCTGCTTCATTTATTATTTGACTTTTTATCCTGGCAATTACCAGAGAACCATACAAATTAAAATGTGCAAATATTAAAAACATTTATATAAATAAGATTTTTAAAGATTTTTAAAAATATTAAAAAGAAACAGAGCCATTAGCAATAAAAGCGGCAATCAAAGTAAGTTTAGAAGGTTTTAGAGACTATAAAGAGGATTTTGGGACTTGGAATAGGGGGGCTCTTGGTCAGTGTCATCTCTTGTGGGTCAGCCCTTCAAACATGATTGAGTGCAAATGTGAAAGGTCTTCTGCCAGATATGCTTGTGAAGAGGAAAAATCAGTAAGTGACCATAGGACCTAAATGAAGTAGAGGCATGTTGCAGAAAATACTTTCAAACACAGAAAACATTGCAAGTTCCTTGTGATTTCAACTCAAGTTAAAATATGTACAAAACATTCTGAGAGATGTTCCAAAACATCTTGACCCGTTTTGCTGATATAGCAGCAAGACAACAAGAACAAGTGTTACATGCAGTTTGGAAATAGTGTACTTTATTGGTAAGTTTGTAAGTTATTGCTATGTTTGTATGTTTACCACAGCTTTTGGATGCTTCTTGCTGCTGCTACTGCATATTTTTGTAAGAATTCTAAAATAAGTTGGTTTAGTTGCTTGATCAGGGTGGAACCCTGGGCTAGCAAGCCAGAATCTACCTGGTGCTGTGTAGTTAAATAAATTGCTAAGTTAAATCGATACATGAACCTTAAAAGGGTTTTTGAAAATCCCTTTCACTTCCCATGGACTTTAAGAGAATATCTAATTTAGCTTGATTGATGCTGTTGGAAGGCTACTAAAAATATATGGTGGGTTTTTTTTACTAATTGTCATATGATGAATAACTGCAAATGCTTAAAGATGTATAATTAAGAATTTAGAAATGTGAGTACTGTATTTGCTGGTGTATAAGACTCACCTTTTTCCTGAAAAACTGTTTAAAAGCAGAGTGTGTCTTATATGTTGGTGTGTCTTATTGTGCTGACAAGTAGTACTTTCTGGTGTATAAATGGGGTGCATCTTATATGCCAGTGCGTCTTGTACGCTGGCAAATATGGTATGCGAAAAGTAGTGGCTATATTACAGAGACATACATGGACAAGCAGTTTCACTATTAAATCTGGTAACTGAGAATCAAATAATAATAATAATAAGCAGCATGGTTTAGATAATGGCTTTACAAAGAATTAGAGTATAAAAAGTAAAAAAATGCTTAGGGTCATGAAGAGCTATAGTATTAATATTTACTGCTAAGAAGTACTTGAAGTTTCACTTATCAATGAATAAAAATACTATATAAGATATAAATACTATAAAATGATATACGGAAGTCCAGAACTGGCCATGCATTTTGGTTCAGTAAATTTCAAGTAAGAGTTGTTTAAGAGAGCCAGAGGGGTAGTGGTTTGAGCACTGGACTGCAACTCTGAAGACCAGAATTTGATTTCCCCCTTGGCCATGGAAATCCACTGGGTTACCTTGGGCACATCACACACTCTCAGCCTCAGAAAACTTCATGACAGATTCGCCTTAGGGTTGGGTCACCATAAGCCAGAAACGACTTGAAGGCATAAAACAACAGCTGTTTTCTATAGATACAATTTGGAATTGATCCTATACATTATGTGCAAGATTTATGTTTAAATTCAACTGGAATTTTTTTTTTAGGAGTGAAGACAATCAGGCCAAATATATGAGACAGTAGAAAATACTACCAATGAAGCTATACTTTAGTTCAACCTCATCTACGGCTGACACACACATGTTGAAAGCATGTGACTATCTCAGAAGTTGTCCTGAACTGAGAGGCTATCATTCTAAGATACTTTGGTGGCATGTGTGTCCAAGCCATTTAAGGGGAAAATGTGAAATATAGAAATAAGATGACAAATGACCTTTGCAAAAACTTGGATGTAGGAGGAAGGAAAATTGAATTTTTTAAAAAAAGGGAAGGAAAAAGAAAGGTAAGTAAGAATTCAAAAAGACGCCATGTCCAAGCCAGAAAGTTACTCTTACTTGTGCGGCTTGCTTTGAGGTTTCATTGGCTTGGAGGTACCATTTGGCAAAGAAGGCACTGGGAAAGGGTTTGGAACATCTTCTGCAGATCCCTGGGAAATCAGAGAGGAATGATGTAAGATCAATATATTGAGAAGGGGAAGTCACAGAAAAAGACATTTTCCAAGACAAATGTACATTTTATACATCCCTTCCTCCCCTTTTTCCCTTCCTTTTTTTTTAAAAAAAATAGCAAATAAAGAAAACTTGGTTTCCAATTGTGCAACATACAAGTTTTCTTCTAGACTCATGAAAATATTAAGCTTTGTATTTCTTGATAACAAAAGTCAAGAGTGAGTAATTCTACAAGAAATAGCTCTATTTTGCTTCTGACCATGATAGGAAACAGTATTAAACCCAACACTGTCTACTCTTCATCCACATGTTGATTGAACATCATGCTGCCTCCTTTGAAGATGAATGCAGCTGACAGCAGTCTTTTAAGTTATCTGAGAGGGTTTTGAAAATCCTGAGAAGCTCTCCAACAACACTTCAAGCAATTAATTAATTACTAACTAACTACTACAACAAATCTGGGCCAGGGTTCATTTGTTTATTCTGCTCACTGTTGTTTCAAAGAGCTGGCTTAAAAAATTATTTTGGATATAGAAATCTGTACTAGTCTGTGCCTATCAGTCCTACTTAGTTACCCACAGTAACTAACAAAGCCCATTCATTTCAGAGGGTCTGCCCTAAATGGTATGGGCATTGGACTATGACCATTAAAAGTGAGTGTGAGACATCAGAAAGGTTACTGCATTTTCAAGCTAATCTTGCAGTAGTGATTTTGCCACTAAAGCTAATCCTAAGAGAAAGGCCAAACATTGTTTCATCCTATTCTAGCATTCCTTTCCTTGCAGAAGCAAATTAGATGCCTCCAGGAAGTCTAGAAGCAGGGCTTAAAGGTATAATTTTGTGCTGTCCTAGCTCCCGTCATTTGGTCCTCAAAGGTGTACTACTTTGGAAAATGTATGCTCTGCTTTAGCTGTCTATCATAGTCATATAGTCATTGATAGACAGCAGTCTTCATGAATTTATGCAATTATATACAAAACCCATCTAAATGATCACCACATCTTGCAGCATTTCATTCTGAACATGAGTTATTTAATAAATAAGTGCTATGAAAGTGTGCATCTTGTGCAACACAGTGAAGGCATTTTTAAACCCTTTCCTACCATCCCTTCCCCATCACTATCCCAACAGCAATGTTGACTGGCAGTTGCCATGCCAGCAGAGTGCTGATCTTGCTCTGCATTTCGTCTGAACTTTAAACAAGCTATCCAAGGTGCTGAATCCTATTGCCAAAATAGCCACTAGCTGTCATTGTCTAAGAGGAAAAAGATCACAGATCAGGCTTTATAAATCCTCCCATTTCAAAAGTATAACTGAGAGCTGCTGATATGGATGGAAATATACATAAAGCTAAGGCAGCTCCCAGACTGGCTGTGCAAAATGGTTCCATTTGGGTAACCAGAGCCAGCCTTAAAATTCCAGAAACAAGTATTTCAAAGCTTTGCCATTGCTTCCCCTCAGCAGCCCAAAAGCTACATGACCACCAGGACCCATAATGGGGAAATTTGTTCTGCAGACTTACTTTGTTGCTTTTTGAGTTTTCGGAAGGCTTCCCCTCCAGCCTCCTGTGCTTGGAGGATAACAAATCTTTGTGGCTTTCCTTACTCTTGGCAGTGCTGAGAATGGGATCAGAAGGCTGGCTGCAGGCACTGCTTTCACCCTTTGGCCTCTTCTGAGCGGTCTTGGCTGGCTTTTGGGCAGGCTGCATGGGAGACGAGGGTGGAGGCAGAGGCAGTGGCATCTCTTTTCTTTGTGTCTCTATGGATGGCTTTGAAATCCTGGAGGTGAGAAATCAAATCATTTTTGAGTATTGTCAAGTGTGTGTCTCCATTTAAATGCACAACACAGACTGTGTGTTTCTGTTTAGGCTGCATCTTGAGCAATGGGGGCTGAGGTGGGGACTTGGGGACTTTCTGCAAGTTTATTAACATACTGATAATATGCAGAAGTAAAAGCAAACACACACACAGGACAATGCACATTTAAGTGACAACTCTATTTAAGCTAAATGATTTGATAATATGCAGACTTATTAAGAGTGTGATTAAGCTTAGGCTGCTGGAAGCCACAACTGTTTGTTCTCCTTATGGTTAGGATCCAAAGAGCTACCCAAGTGTGCCTGTGAATTCAGACAAATCACTGGGTTTTTAAAAGGTTTTGCTCTGAAAAGAAGATATGCCCCCCCACACGCATGCAGCAGCTAGGGCTGATATGTACATGGCCAGGTAAGTCATTGCAAGAGATCCAGCATGATGTAGTGGTTTGAGCACTGGACTATGACCTTGGAGACCAGTGTTCAATTCCCTACTCAGCCATGGAAACCCACTAGGTGACCTTGGGCACGTCACACACTCTCAGCCACAGAAAACCCCATGATAGGTTCACGTTAGGGTTGCTGTATGTTGGAAATGACTTGAAGGCACAGAACAACAACAAGGAGACATTCTAAAAGCTGCTAATCTGTGTCTGCTGGGGAAAGGAGGAATGGGTGAGGAATTCTTGTATCTCCAAATGTATACAAGTTTATCCAACTTGTACATGTCACTAAACACAATTTGCAGTTAGAAAACTACTCAGTTATGAATTTCACAGGCAATTTGTGCAGAAAAATGTGTACATGAAAATGCATGAAGTGTGCATGAAAATGCATACTTTGGCCCTTTCTGTACCGGGGTATTAAAACAGTGCAGAGCGACCTCCGATGGAGGTCTTCTGCACCATGGAGTGGATTGGGGCAGACTATTTTTCGTAGTTCCGCACCTCAATCCGCTCCAAAGCGACTGGAACTGGTGGCATGCCATGTTTTTTAAAAACCTCTTTTCAGAAGTTTTTAAAAAGCACGGAGCGTGCAGCTCCGTCGCCGCACTAGTGTGTGCCTGCAGATCTGCCGGGGGCAGGCTTTAGGCTAGCGAGCTTCTCCGGTTGGTGGAGAGCCTCCGCCAGCCGGAAACCGCCATTTTGGACGCCGAGGCCGCCATTTTGGACGCCGGAGGACTGCAGAACAGCAAGATCGTGCTGCTCCGCACGGCAACGGACTTACCCAGCTGCCGCTAAGCCCCGTTTTAGAGCATTTCCCCCCAGGCTTTTTTTTTGAAAATGTACCCAAAATTTGTCCAAGGAGAGGAATTATAATCTCAAATAAACTCAAACTGGCATGAATTCTGCGGTAAAAAGCAGAGAACTATTTGACAGACCCATATTTTACCAGTTTTCATCTTCTCTGGAAAGAGCAGGAGGGAGTGGGAGTCCCCATCTGTAACATTCCACTGCTGCTGTTTCACCTACCTAAGAACATGAACATACATGCTCTCTTTGTGGAACAGGTAGGAGCTGTCAATGAAACAGCTGTTTGCCACATTCCTCCCATTCTGGTCAAAGTTGTTATCATGTGCCTCTAAGTGAACTCTGACTTGCAGTAATCCTGTCCTGCAGTCCTCTTGGTAAGGTATTTATTCAAAGGAGGTTGCCCTTGCCTTCTCTTAGGCTGAGAGAGTATGATTTATGCAAGGTCATCCAGTGGACTCCTATGACTGACAAGAGGTTAAATCCCTGGTCCTCCAATGCTCAAACCACTCAGGGCCCATTGGCTGTGGCCAGATGGAGGCAAGAGCACAAAGGCTCACATCCAAAAATGCAGGGTCCCTAGCTGGATCAGGTTTATGGATTTACTGACCCACAAATGAGTATTTCATATTGTTTAAAAAACAAGCACCTCTGAGTGCAAGTCTTGGAACCTACAAAGTACTTCAGGACGAATCTGAGGAAAAAGAGCAGTCTGAACAAACATAAGTGTTACCAGCAAGGCAAATATCGGCCAACTCTTGTGCAATACATATATTAAAAACCCAGTGTTCAGGAAGTCTGGAATTGGGCCAGAGTCCCAGCAGCTTTTGAACACCCAAAGAGGTCAGAACTGGGACACAAAGTTCTACACCAGCTTCTCTGGGGTCCAACCATATATTTAAAAATAAAAGGACAAAGCACCAAGAATAGACCATGTTACACTAAGCTGTCTTTTTTTTTTTTAAAAAAAAAACTTGTTTTCCCAACAGCTTTGCACTCACTTGGTTTTACTGGAGTCTCTATGACCTGATGATGAGGATGATTTGGCTTCTTTATCCAGTCTGACTTTTTTCTGATCATTTCTCAAAGCATCTTCTTGCTGATAAAAAGACAAAACACAGAGCTTTGTACTCACAAATGAAGGCCCAGTCCAACTCAGTCATAGAATCATAGAGTTGGAAGAGACCCCAGGGGCCATCAAGTCCAACCCCCTGCTATGCAGGAACACACATCAAAGCATTCTCAACAGATGGCCATCCAGTCTCACCTTAAAAACCTCTAGAGAAGGAGACTCCACCACACTCCGAGGCAGCATATTCCACTGCTGGACAGCTCTGACCGTCAGGAAGTTCTTCCTGAGGTTCAAGTGGAATCTCCTTTCCTAGAGCTTGAATCCATTGTTCTTGTTCTAGTCTCTGAAGCGGCAGAAAACAAGCCCGCTTCCTCCTCAACATGACAGCTCTTCAAATATTTAAACATGGCTATCATGTCCCCTCTTAACCTCCTCTTCTGCAGACTAAACATACCCAGCTCCTTAAGCCGTTCCTCATAGGGCATGGCTTCCAGACTCTTCACCATTTTGGTCGCCCTCCTCTGGACACATTCCAGCTTGTCGATATCCTTCTTGAACTGAGGTGTCCAGAACTGGACACAGTATTCCAAATGAGGCCTAACCACTGCAGAACAGACCGCTACTGTTGCCTCCCTCAATCTAGACACCATACTCCTATTGATGCAACCAAGAATCATGTTGGCTTTCTTGGCTCCTGCATCACACTGCTGACTCATGTTCATGTGATCTACCAAGACTCCTAGATCCCTTTCACATGTACTGCTATCCAGCCACATGTCCCTCATCCTATATTTGTGCATTCCATTATTTCTGCCTAAGTGCAGGACCTTACATTCCTCTCTGTTGAAATTCATTTTGTTAGCTTTGGCCTAGCTCTCCAATTTGTCAAGGTCATTTTGAATTTTGATCCGGTCCTCTGGTGTATTAGCAACCCCTCCCAGTTTGGTATCATCTGCAAATTTGATCAGCATGCCCTCCGCTCCTTCATCCAAGTCATTTATGAAGATGGTGAGCAGCACCGGGCCCAAGACAGAACCCTGTGGCACCCCACTAGTCACTTCTCTCCAGGATGAAAAGCAGCATGATCACCTTTTGGGTTCGGTCAATCAACCAGTTACAAATCCACCTAACAGTAGCCCTGTCCAGCCCGCAACACACTGTCCAGTCAACAGACACAACAGGAGAATCTGCACAGGCAAAGGCCTGTCAAATGAATGGCCAGTACTGTGATTATGAAAAGCAACTGCTTGCTGAGATTGAGAATTAATGCAACTGCTGTTCCCCCTTCTTCACAGTCATGCATCCTCTGAATGTGTCAGACTACAATTCCCATCATCCACTGCTGACATGACCACTGGCCGTTCTGGCCGGGGTGATGAGAACTGAAATCCAATACAGCTGGACTCCAATTCAAAAGGGGAGGATGGATTATCCTATCTACTAACAGTGACTTTGTTTCTTGAATGTAGCTCTCAGCACTCATGCAGAAGAGAAGGGTAACAGAGTTTACAGATTTAGGAAAAGTATTAAGGGGTGGAGAGGGTGAACGAAAAGAGCTCACTGAGAATGGAACATGCACAGAGACCACCATGTGGTCCACAGAGGCATCACAATCAGAATGATAACTAACTTATTAAGAGGGGGAAAAAGGGAAACAGACTTATTGGGGAAACAGAACACAACAACCCTGAACAGGCTATAGTTGGCAGGCTGGCACTGGCATTTTGTTCCAGAAGACAAATGTGTCAAGCCTACTGCTCATTTTCTAAATAGACTTAGAAGCTACAAGAGAGAATGATCAATTTGATTCAGTGGTCCTTTGCCTTACTTTGGATACCTACACAGGAATGATGCTACTGTGTATGTACATAATCCTGCAAACCTCCCATGTCCTGTCCAGCTTGCAACCTACAGTCATTGTTTTAGCAATTTTGTCTTGTTTTTAGCCCTTTATGGCAAGAAAACATAAAATTAAAGAATAAAATATATAGGTGCCAACCAGAGTCTCGAAGAACACTACAGCTGCCTGTCTAGGAGTATGTGTGCGCGCACATACACATGCATGCTAAAAGCACATAACAGGCCATGATATATTGCAATTTGTACACAGCATCTGAATTTCAAGCTTGAGAGCCAGATTAGAGCTCTGCAACTGTATGTTGCAAGAGACAGCTCATATGTATCAACTTTATGGACTTCCCTACAGGCAAGACTGAGCCTACCTGTGGACACTGCTGGGTGTGAGAAGCTGAGAGAAAAGATCTGCAGTCATTTTCCCAATTTTTTTCTGCAATGTTTAAAACTTGCCATAAGGTGACACTTACATATGAAGTACCACTTGCATCTATCTGCCTTGAAGTTAGTCTAAACTCATGGACTAACCTGGAGTTCTAGGATTATGAGAGAGAAAGAATGATGTCCCACCTTCCATTCTTTTTTGTGAATTTTATAAACTTCTTTATCACGTCTGAAGCATACAAAGCTATCCTTGTACCACCTAGAATAGTGCTGTCTTCCAACTGGTAGCAATTCTCCCAAGTTATATATTTGCTACCTAGGTTCCTTTTTAACACAGAAAAACAGGAGCTGGATCCAGAACCATTAATCAATGTGATACACAAGTTGAGCTTTAACTCATGTCTCACATATTCATTTGTCTTTAAAGCCCCTCATACTCAACTGTTTTTTTTTTTGGTTTCCCTTTCTTTATCTTGTGGAAAGATCAACCAGAAATGAATATAATATGGCTACTGGGGTAGGGGTCCTCACAACAGTAGGTTCCCTTGGACTTACCTATCACAGGTTAAGTAACATCAATTGGACAGTATCTAGGAGCCATTTAAAACCTCCCACAATGCCCTGGAGCATCTAACATAGGACACTGTGGAAAAGTTAAAGCAGTGGCTGGAGGATCCAGCTGGCCAGCATGAAGGACCCAAAAAGCACATGGGATGATTAGTGGGCTTTGCCAGGATGGTGCAGCCTTGGCACCTCTTCCAAGAGGCCAGGCTGTGTTTTACCTGGCCTACTGATTTTCAGCCCTTGTTTCTAACATGGCATTTATCCTTTTTCTCCATCACCACATGCTAGGTGGATATTTTGACTGAGCTTTCTATGATCTCGCAGCTGGAAAAAAACCTGTGTGTATGGCTGAGCCTATGGAAAGCGAGTTAGATTGAATACATTCTTAGGAAGCACTGAAAACCTAACTGAAAGGAATACATTTTGTGATTTCTGTTTTAATTCCTGTTCTATAAATAAATCAATGAATATAAAAATATGGAATATTGTAGAGGAAATATCACCTTCCTCTTTTTGAGACACTTGCTTGGCATATCCACACTCCTCTTGTCTGCATCCTGCTTGTTCATACCGTGGCTCTCTCTACTTTCAAGCCTTTCAGGGCAGGCCCCCTTCCCACGTAGTTGCGGGATCCGTGAGAGAAGAGCAAGTTCAATTTTAACCACAAGCGCGGGAGGGACCGGGCAATCCCTCAAGGGTGAGAGTAACTTCTTTTCCCTGATAGGCAAGAGAAACTTGTCTCTGTGAATGTCCTCTCTTACCACAACAGACCCTCTAGTGCTGCTACTACTTCTGTTGGTGGCAGGAACCCGGGGGCTTTCGCTCAGGGGGCTGAGGGGCAACTGTTCTGGGGCACTGCCAACCACATTGTCTTTTGTAGCATCACGGTCTGGAAATGACTTAACAGTGGTCTGGTCGAAACTCTTGTGCTTCTTCTTTTCTGAGGGCTCTGGAACAGTCTGTTTGAGCTCCTTCTTGTCACCAGACTTAGGCCTCCCTTTTGTTTTCACCTTGGGCTTGTCTTTAGAAGACTGGTCCTTGGCCCCGTATGGGCCAGTGGGCTCACTTTCTACTGTCAAGCCTCTCTTTGGCTCCTCCGGCACTGTAGCTTTGATAGACTTTCGGGGCTGCTTGCTGCCCACTGTTTGGTGCAAGGGCTCCTCTGTGTGCACAGGAGACTTCTGGCAGCTCCGCTTGGTAGGGAGATGTACCTCTGGGGCAGGCCGAGGAGCTTTGCTGCCAGTTTTGGAGTGACTGTCTGCTGGCGGGGGACATTCCCTTTTGCTGCTGTTGCAACTCCCAGTGCCAAAAGTTTTCTCTTGCCCTTTGCTCTCCTGAAGACTGCCCCTGCTATGGTCATCCTCAAGTACACTCTCATTGGGTCTCAGCCAGTTTTTCAGCTGCCATCTGTTGGATGCTTGTGGATCAGGCTGCAGAGGAGAAAGGAAAAACAATCACGTACCAAAAGAAAAGTTCAGTCAAATTTTCTGCCATCTCCACCCCTCCATAGCTCTGGTCTATCTTTTATGCTGAGCAAGAGCTGAAGGACCAGTAACGGCAACTCCCACTGAAACCCTCCCATGTGATCCTAGGGCTCAGGCAGAAAGCTTCACTCCTCCAGTTCCTCAGTTATCCAGAAGTGTCTTGCTCTCCCAAATGGCATCTACCACACCCTTCCTTCCTTGCTGCATAGTGTTAACATCTTGTGTGCTGCCACCTCTTTTATAGTCTTTAAATCTGGCTTGCTCCCATGCCCTGCTGCAACTTACTTTGTCTGAAACACTCATATGCTCTTTGTCTTGGATTGCCCACTGTCTCTGCTTCTCTCTCCATCCCCTGTAAGGTTCTCCTGGGCTCAATTTTAGACTGTATGCTGCTTGGAGGTGGGGGTCTCCCTCCTGTACTCTCAAAAGCACCGTACACTTCAGTGCTACTATGTCTTTTTAAAAGAATGTTTTAAACCCCTCCGCTCCAATTAAAACAGCAATTAAGATTTCGGCAGATCTTGCCCGACTGAAAATTATTCACTCAGCCTAATGGGTAGTCTCTTTTGATAATGCCTGCACGTACAACTATCACCTCTCTTACTAATATGCACAGGACTTCCACTTCTGTAGGTGGGAGAACAATTCCTTCCATCCTGCCTCCAGTCTTAAGGAATAAATAGTCCAGCAAGAGATCCTATAAATTTTTAGCATAGCAAACATATACACTAACACAGTTGGGCTCAGTCCCACAGCTGAGCAACCAACAGAGCCACAGGTGCCATGGCCTTCAGCTCACCTGTTGCACAACCCCTGATTAGCTCCCCACCCACCAAGTCAAAAGTGACAGAGAAGGCCATGTATGTACTTGCAAAATGTTTGCCTTCACTAAGGACTATGCTTATGCAACCTCAGAAAAAGTACAATGTGTTGCACAACTGTTTTATGGTAAGATAGTGCCCGCAAGAGGATTATGGCTCCGTGGCACTACCACATGATCCTGCAGAAGCAGACCAAGGTCTTGATGTGAGCAGGTGATATGTGCATAGTTGGCTCTCCACATTTGCTGAGCCTGGGGGCGTAGGACCCCCACAAAAGTGGAAAAACGCCAATTTATCAAAGTATGTGTGCGTGGGAAGAGAGCCGAAGCACTGTGGTCAGAGCAGGCACCCAGGGTCAAAACCAGGTCAGGGAAAGGCGAAGAAAAAGGGGTGGGACTGCATGGTGGCCCTATACATCCTCTCTCTTGCCTGTATTCTCCCTTGGGTGTCTGTGCGTGGGAGCATTGGGAAAGTTCATGGTGCTGAGAAATTGGGGTCTGAGTCATCTTTAGCTGGCCAGGCAGTGACTGGAGGAGAAAGAGAAGGACCAGAGGTTTTCAAAGGGCTGTGTAGCCTGATCAGAGCAGCTATGAAGGAAGGTTCCTCTGGAAAAGAAGCGCTTGAGGTGGCAGTCAGGAGTTGTAGAAACTCCAAATCAATCAATCATAGTATAAATTATTATTTATACACACACAAACACACTATTAATATTAATATACTACTACTAATAATAATATCCATAAAAGTGAAACTTGCACATGTGGAGGGCCAACTGTATTTGACTTTAGAGAAACTTCTTCACAACAGAACAGCAAAGAGAAGAAGAGATGCCTTTGTCTCTTTGCTTGCACAGAAAAAGGCAGCTGAGTTACATGGGGAGGGCAAGGGAGTGCTTCTGATCTGGAGTTTACCAGTATATATAAGTTAACATAGTAGAAGTGTTCTGCTTTTAACAGAAAATTTGGTACTGGAGGCAGATATAACATGGAAAGAACATGGTTCCTATGCAACCAAAAAAAAAGGGGGGGGGATCAGTCCAACACATTTCAGCAAACTTTTCTTCAAAACTAACAATATGTACATATGATCAGGTCAGGTAAACTTTGCATAAGCAGACAGAAATATTTTGACTCTTCTAGAGACCAGCTGAAGCCTTCTTTCTAAATGCATCCAGGTAGTTTTTTCTTTTATCAGTCTTCACTTTTCTTATCACTTCCATTTTGGCAGTCAAACTTACAGCCGTATGCTTTTTTAAGATATTGAAGGTCACTCAGTGAGGCAGGTTTATCTGTTCTTCCCCTTTCTATTTGTTCATGCATGATCACTAAGAAATTCTGGAGGCAGCTGTTGTTTACCTTGCCTGTTATAGGCAGGCATATATGGCTATAGTAGGGTCAGCTATACCTGAATCCCAAGAGAAGCTCTAAGATCTCCAGGTCAAAACAACAGATCAGAATATTTTATGTAGTCTCTCTTAACAATAAGCAATACAAAACCAACATATCAGGAGGATTATGCTAGAAGACCTGCCCTGACAAGACTGTTTCCTCTGTGTGGGAATTATCCTGCACAGGCAAGGCTGCAGGCATACCAGCCCCAGTGGCATGAGTTGGCTCAGCCCAGAAAAAAGGTTTAGTGCCTCAAAACCCTTTGGATTTATGTTATGTGGCTGCAATCTGAAGGCTCTGAAGGTTATTTTGCATTTGTTATACTTTGAAGTACAGTCAAGTTGGTCTAAGGGTGATTAATACCATTTCAAAAACAGATTTTCACTATTCTGTGGTTCCTTTTCTCAACATGCCACTAAGCCAAACACTGTAAGAATGATGTAGAAATTTTTTTTGTTCCTGAAGCAATCTCAAATATGCCTGCTCTTGATTATGAAATACTGGATTTTTCTCCCCATTTTGCCTTTTCAAGTAGGTCAGTGGAGTCCTCCAAAATCCAAGAAGCTAAGCCAAATGAAACCACAGGGAGTCCAGCCAGTCCCAGCAAAGACGAGGAAAAAGAAACAACAGAAGGGAAGAGCCCTTCCTATAAAACTGAATGCTTGACAGAAAGCTCTGCATCTTCTCTCCAAAATTAAAAGTCACAATGCCCAGCTTTTATATATGTGCATGTATATATGCCTTCAATCTCCCTATCGACTTACAGTGACCACATAAATTTCACAAGATTTTCTTAGACAAGGAATGGTTTTGCCAGTTCCTTCCTCTGAAATATAGCCCACAGCATCTAGTATTTATTGGCAGTTTCCAATCTAAGTACTAACTAGAACTGATTCTGCTTAGCTTCTAAGATCAGACAGAATCTGGTGCCTTTAGAGTATTTAGGCTGTCTTTTATATACTGATATATGAACAAAATAGAGAGTGTGAAAAGCTCTAACATCAATTTATCAAAACAGAATTTAGATGCAGACAAGACCCTGACACAAACATGGAACAGAAATTTCAATTTTGTCCACACTGAGATTTCTGTCTTTGACTTGTATCCAAAGACTGATGAGCATTACTGGCCTCTAAACAGAGGACATGTCAGGATTTTCCACAGCTTACAGTTAATGAGCAGCACCTCATCATTCGCCACAAAATACTGATTTTTTTAAAATAAAGAGTCTCTAATGACACTGGGAAAAATGGATCATTCTATATGGCAAGCTGTAACCAACTCACTAAATAAAATTGCAATGGATATTAAGAAAATAGAGTAGTTTTATCCAGCTCAGGAATATTCTGGGCCTCTCCTCTGAATGCAAAACCATTACAAAAATTCAAATATAAAACTACGAATCTGTGGTTCCTCATCATATGCATAACAAAGAAAAAAGCTCTTTTTTATAAGTCTTTTTATGCCTGCCAATACCTTCTTTTCTCTGTCTAGTTATGTTTGGTTTCATTTTGAGCAATGCAAGCACTGGGAAGATGATGAAGAAAGCCCAGAGAAACACAGATTTTTTTATGTGTCATGTGGCAGCAATCTGTCTGGAATAATTAATGCAATAATATTCAGCTGATAAGGAGTAGGATTCTGCACATCTGACCTACTGTAGCTGTGTGCCCCTGCCTACAATAGGCAAGGTAAATAGCAGCTGACTCCAGAACCCCTTAATGAGCATTAGTGAACAGCAAAATAGAGAGGAAAGTGTGGAGCAGCTAAGCCTTCCTCACCAACTAACCCAAATGAATTAAAAAAAAACGCACCAAGATTTATAAGTTTAGCCACAAAAATGGCACAATTGCAAGAAAAGTGAAGATCAGTGAATGAAAAAGAAGGCTTCAAGTAGTCTCTAGAAGATTCGAATGTTTTTGTTTACTTATGCAAGGCTGATCTGAGCTGGTTGTTTCATTTCATATGTGCATATTGTTAGGGGATTTTTTGTGCGGTGCTGAAACATGTTGGGACTGCTTTTCTTTTTTGTGGTGCACGAAACTCTCCCTATTCTTTCCATGTTATTTCTGCCTCTGGTACAAAATTTTCTGTTAAAGAAGTCACACCTTGGAACATATCTACTTCCTTGATTGAGGTATACCTCTACAAAGTGATACCAAAAATCCCACAGGGAGTATTTTTAAACAACTGTTTGTAGTAAGAAACAAACTATTTTCACCACTTTGTAGTATTTCATACAGTATATAAAAAGGCACTGGATAAATGATCAGCACCTGGGTATTTCCCCCAGAAACTGTATTACAGTTATTAAAATAAATTAAATACACTTGGAATATATGACATTATTTTGTTTTTCAGGTCTACATGTTTTGCATGAATATACTGCAGCCCTGTCTGCAAACTCCCCACCACAAGGCCTGATGGAACTAGCTAGGAGTGGTTTTTATAGGGTGGTTGTTACGACATGTGCTGAGTGTGTTATGTACACAGCAGGGAGAACGTCAAAAGTAAAACGATCAAACTCCAAATGCATAGTGCAGGACGTTAGAGCAGGGCAAAGGGGTTGATAACATAGTAGAACAGAGTGACAACATCCCCTCATAAGAATGGTCATCTAACTGACTGATAAAACTAAAGAAGAGATCTGTATTGGCAATGCACTTTGAACAATTCACACACTTAGAACACGGATACCATACCTCAGGTGTGGAGGTTCTTGTTGGGGGATCATTTGCTTCACTGTCACTAGAGCTGCTTTCACTCTCAGAGTCAGAGGAACTGTCTGAATCGCTTGTGCTCCCCGACTCTGGGCTGCTGGAATGTGCCAATGCCACACTCTCAGGCTGTGATGGTGGGGCACTGCAAGCCAATACCATGAGATAAAATTAGAAAGAGGCAAGGATCATCTTTCTGTACTCCCCCACTCCATCTGATATAGCACTGCTAAGAAGAACTATTCAGCCAGCATCAATTAAAATGGCCTGCCATTATTCACTGGAAAATAAAACATAATTCCCCTCCACCAAAAATGATAATCAGGGGGCAGGATAGAGAGAGATGGAGGAAGTATACTCAACAACATAAAAGATCTGGAGAGACTGTCACAAAGCAAGAAAACTTAAAGACTTTTATAAAAAATATAGTTTACAGGACAACGCAAGCAACATTGTAAGTGGAAGTTCTCTATTTCTGCCACATTAGACTTTCTTTCAAGAAAATAAGCCATATAAGCCTGGCTTAAGTATTCCCTGTTCTGGTCTAGTTATTGCCTCCATGACAAAGTTTATGTGATGATTTCTCTTACTGCAGTTTATGTGAAACACCTGCTATGTACTGGTATCAGTCATCTATGCAAAATTTTCCACGGATGAGTGTGATTTAGAGCCATCTGTTCTGTCCCGAAGCATGTTAGCTGGATGCTGTTTAAAAACTGCAAAGACACAGTAGCAGTCGCATGCCATTTAAGGATTTCTGGTAGCAACAGGACAGTTATGTATTTCTCCTTGCCATTATAAAAGTTAAACATTTGTTTTCACTGAACTTTTGCAGTTTTTTTTTTTAAAAAAGTCTGTAGTTTTCCTTTCCAGCGAAGCAAGCAGAGGATTACAGTCTTAATCTGTTCCCCTCTTCTCTGCGTTTCTACTTCAGTGTTTTAAACCTCTCAACTGAGCAGGTTAAATAAGGTGGTATTTTGCCCATCTTTAATTCACAACATTTATTTTAAATATGACTAGAACTTCCACACTTTTATTAAAAGTCAAAGAGATCAATCAGTGGAATGTACTAGAAGGACAAAAAAATCTGAGACTTGCTCTTTAGGTGCCCAGTACAATAAGCCCTGAGACTGAGTATCTTGGGTGTCTTTTTTTCATATTTTGCTGGTACACATTTCTTGGCTCAACCCAAAATTGTTGTCTCAGCCTTTAGGCCTAAATGGCTTGCAGCAAGGTTACGTGAAGGAACTTCTCCTCCTATCCTGATCCCTCAGGTCAACATCTCTGCTAGGCAGGAAGCAAAGCAGGTGGTCACAAGAGAGAGCGGGCCTCTTCAGTGAAGGTATCTAATCTGTGGAATGCCCTCCCAGAAAGGCTCATCTGCCACCAATGTTACAATCTTTTCGGTGCCACGTAGAGACCTTTTCTATTCTCCCTGATGTTTAAAAAACTGTTTTTACTGCTCAGCAATCAGAAGAAGACTAGGACTTGGAAGGGCCACCATGAAGTAACTAGCCAAAATTGTCAAGTGTAAAGATACATAACTGAGTATTAAAATCACAGTTGTCCATGCCATAATATTTCCAATTTCTATGCATGGTTGTGAAACTTGGACCATGACAAAAGCTGATAGGAAGAAAACTAACTCATCTGAAATGTGGTGCTGGAAGGGTCTATTTTCTAATCAGTGTTTTATTGTCCATCTTTTTATATTTTTAATGCAGTACACATTGCCCACAGAAGTCTCATTTCTGGATGCATTCAGTCATATCCAATCAGCCAATAATTCATTTCCCTTCTTCATATGGGACCAAGGCTGAAATACTAACTGTGGATTTTACTCCATGGTAAATTAAGCCCCATTAATATAAACAGAACTAGACAAGAATTAATGCATTCATGAATAAGGATCTCAAAATATATAACTCACTGAATGTTGGAATGGAAATGTGCAAATTAAAACCCCACAGCTGTGAAGTCTATTTTGTGGCTTTGGGCCAGACTCAGTTAACTTTCAGCTAACCTATATCAGAGGGTAATTTGCAATGTCACCCATAAGGTATCCTTGGAGGGCAGGCTGCCTTGAATTCTTTGCAAAAAAAGGACAGGACAGAAATGTGAGAGGGGAACAGTAACGACCCCATTCCAAAATTCTCAGCAGTAATAAAGAACTGTCAAATCACTTCAGACCACATAAAAAAACACAATGTGATCCTGGTTACTGCCTTGCTAATTATCTGTGCTGAGAAGACTGTAAGGTGGTCATTTCTTTCTTGTCAGAACAGGTGCCTTGAAGAGATATAGGAAAGAAGGAAATTCAATAGGTGATGTTTTCAAGGAGAATGAGGACAAAGACAGAGATGGGTTAGCCTGTTGATTTTCTGTATATGTTTGAAGGTGTTAAGACCCTTGCCAGAAAGAAGATCACAACCTTAGGGTATAAAGGACAAAGCTTGTAAACCATGTTTTGTTGGTTGAGGACCAGGCTGAAGGACACCTGTTCATCCTCTGTCCCAATTCAGCTCCAGTTATCCCTTCCCTTCCCAGTAGGAATGATGGCCTTGCATTATATGTGTGTCAATGCAAATCTTAATCATTGTTAAACTGAAGGGAGACAAGAACCATGCTTCAAAATAGTTTTCCAAAACACAGAATAGATTCTGTACGTATTAATAACCATCGTTTGTTATTAACCATGGTTTTTTGGTCAGTGTATACGTCATGCAAAGTCATGATTAAGGCAAGCAAGAAGGGGGATGGAAAACTGGAGAAAGGAGGGAGAAGTATAATTTCTTGAGAATGGGCCTGATTTCCAGATTGTGGTTTGCAACATGGCACCATAAAATCTGCAGCAGCTCAGCCCCGTCTGATACAGCTTATGAAAACATTATGCATGTTTCTGAATATGGTGAGATACACAAAAAATTGTCCTGTTCCTTTCACAGACATCATGGTGAAGGAAACCAGTAATTCATGGTCAATACCTTCTTTTCTTATTCTTTTTATCAATATAGTAGCATACCCAGTCTGTCAATGTATGCCAACAGGAAATCAGCCCTCCAACCTACCTGTAAAAGTTTAGCTAGTTTCACTCTCTCACCATTTAACTTTCCATCCACTCTTAAGTTTCTTCCAGAAGAACTTCTGTTTACATACATCAGAGGTGGGCAAAAGTATGGCCCACAGGTTGCATGCAGGTTCATTTTTATTCCTCCTGCAGCCCACTTTTGGTCTTAAATTGGCCAATTACACTTCTGATAAGTCTCTAGCAGGGGCAATTGGCCATTTTCAACCTTTTAGTTCCTCCACTGCATTTTATAATTTCTTTGATAGAGAGGTATTCCTAAAATCAGAAATACTCAGAAGTCATCTTATTTTGAAAGAAAGACTTCCTTGGAAAATGTCCTAAAATGTCCAGTCATGTCTCCTGGAGGTGCAGCCCTCCAACTGCTGGAAGTTCACCATTCATAAAAATATAAACATCAAGCCTCCCTCACACCCTGTTATTTGTGGTATCTCTTGCCAAAGAAACTGTACCTTGGAGGGGTTGATGAGGAAGATGGCTTATCGGAAACCTGATAATGAAGCAGGAAAAAAAAAAGAAGATGAAAGTAAAAGTTAGTTTACTCAGTTAGAAAGGAAAACAGACCAGAAAGATCTACATGGATATTTTGTGCATTTATGGGATTTAAAAATTTGTATACACACACTGACTTGGTCATCATCACCATCTTCACTGTCACTGAGCTGAAGATCCTCATGCAGTGTTCTGTAAAAGTAAAGGGTGATCAGTGCAGTTTCCTGCTTGACATTAGAATATCATAAACACTCTTTTGAAATCACAAGATCATCTGTTAACAGTTTTCTATTTTGGATCCAGTGAACTCAATTTTGCTTCCAAAGTTTAAGTCCATCTATGTTTAACACGTGGCTCTATTTGGAAAGCATTTCCTAGTCGGTTGAACACCCTCTTAGTGTTCAGCTTGATCTGCTCACAGTATTTTTTCTGGAAAACGTTTTATGCTGAACATAGGTTGTACTTCTACATGGCAAAAAGGCCATGCTGGACCAACTTCTCTCCAAAACAGAGTCTTTACTTTCAAAAGCTAATACCCATTGTTAGGGATGTTGCTGGGCGTGTAAGTGTTCGGGCAAGAGCTGGAGAATGCAGTGGGATAAAAAGGAGAAAGGAGGAAGCTTAGGAAAGAAAGTGAAGAAGGGCAGGGAACATTGGAAGGGCAGGCTTGGTCATGAGGATCAGAAGCAGTGGAAAAATGGGACAAGGAGTGGCCACAGGAAGGGGCAGAGGAAGTCTAGAAAAAAGAAAGCAGAAGCAAGGGGATCTGCATGGGAGGATGTCTCTCTTACCTCCCCCCACCTCTTTTCCCTGTTCTGCAATTTCTGTGGTTGACTCTTTATGTGACAGATATTGGGGGCTATCCCCTAGACCTCACCACTCAGACCACACACACACAAAATGCAAGCACACTGGAAAACCCAACACCAATTTCTATCTCTCCAGATCAGTAGAAGCCCCCTTCTTCCATACACACATGCAGATTCTTAAGACAAACCTGAGTACCTAGAGATCAAAAGGATGCATTTAACACAGATGTAAACAGAAAACCAAGTTCTAAAATGCACTTGGGCTACCTGGAAAAGGATCCTCTACCCACGCTGTTAAACTCTTTAGGAGAGAAATAAACATTTCTTTCTTTCTCCCTCCTTCATCTTTTATCCATTCCTCCACTCCCTCCCCTACAAACTTCTCTCTCTTTCCACCCACTCCTGGCCATGAAGGATAACTGCCCCACTGAAATTAAGCTTCTAAAAAGGCAATAGCTTCCACTGGCAGGAGAAGAATGGTTTGTTCTAAGTTTAACTGCTACACAGGCTGGGATGGTGAGTACAAGATATGTGATGAAGGGTTAGTCTTTACTTCATTAAATGTGACATCCTTGGAAACCCCCTACATATGGGAAGTCTCGCAGGGAGGACCTAAAATCTGCACTGATGGAAGATATTTTCTAATGCTAAATTGCCATGTAAGCGGGGGGGGTAGATTCTGCAGCATGTGGGAAATAGGTGGGGGCTAATCCTGTCAAAAACTGCAGCCTCCTCCTCTTTGATCATTATAATCTATATGGCTATTAAGATGAGAGGGAGGATGCAAACTGGCACCAGGGCTCTCAAGAACAGATCTGAAAACCTGGGAAATATATTTGGGACTGGGATCCCCTTGGATAAACCCTAGCAACATAATGGCCACTGTTATAAATGAAGGTTCACAATGTAAGAAGCTTACATTCCATCTAATAAAATAGGACCCTCCTGCTTGTACAAAGCAATGATCTACTTAAAAGGTGGCAGCAAAATGAAAGATGTTTAAATGAATATTAATAATACTGATGAATATTAATCTCTATCACTAGCTTAGAATTTGTAAACACTACTAATTAAAGAAAAACAGAAGAACAGTCTAGTGACAGGAGTGAAGAGCAGAAGGGAAGGGCAGCAAACAGTTTTGTAAGGATGCGAAACTTCCTTTTCTGCTAAAAAGAGAGAAAATCAATTCTGAAGTGACAATGGTGTACAAAGTGCTTTATAGCATAATATATACAACAGGTTAGATCCAGACTGTCCCTTTCGTTGGCAGAATGGACTGAGTTCCTGTAGAAGCTCCTTCTGTAGCAAAGGGTGAAAATTTAAATTTCTATCCCTACTGTTCTGGAGATTCCTCTGATCCTTCAGTTCCTCTAATGTGATATTTGTTGGGAAACCTCAGGAAAACAAAAACTGAATGATCCCCATGAGTTGAAATAAGAATAACTGAAAATATTGACATACAAGGATGATTATGATGATTTTGCTTTTGTTCTGATAACAGGAGAATAGAAGGATTTCATTCCTAAAAACTAACCTTCCTATGCTCAAATGAACTCATAATGGCAAATATTTATTTTTCCAGTTACACACCATAGATTTTGTCCAGAAAGTACATCCAGCCACTTCTGAAAACACTGACGTATGAATGCTTTGGGGATGGATTCTGGCAGCTGCTTAACCGCAAACAAACAGTGCTCCGGAGAGCCAAGTGGAGTAAGTGATGGATAACCAAGTCCACATGAAACCACAGGAAGAACAGGCTTCTAAGCCAGATAAGATTTTTTTTTTTTAGCCATTTGCCAATTGGCACACCTAGCTGAACAAAAATTACCCACAATTTATTTCCATGTGCACGTTTACACACATGCACATGTGCACCCCACACACACACACACACACTAGTTTTCATAAGCAACAGATGAAGAAGTCACTATTTCTGGAATATACCATGTTAGGACTGGACTAAAAATTGTTTTTGGGGAATAAGGAATAATTCAAATATGGAAACATAAATGATTATCTCAGGGAAGCTAAGTTATATTAATACACAGCATTTAAATAGCAATCATACATAGTTTCCAGCTATTCTAACAACCAATATGGAAGGTTAGTGCACTATTAGATAAATGGAAGACCTGTAACAAAATGGTGCAGTATATCCTGATACTATCAGCGGCATGCTCCTGTTCAGGTCTCTAGTCTTGTTCAAGCTTTGTGTGAATTCAGGAAGGGAAAATGGGGAAGAGAATGCCTTTTATGTTATACAGTGGAGAGGTTCCAGAGAATGAGAAGTATAAGTGTCTTTGTTCCTTTCCTTCCTCCAGAAGCATTCCTTTACACTACAGGCAAAAGAAGAGTTATTTATTTTAAAGAAGTTCATTCTTTGCATCTCCTTTGACCAGTCCTGAACAATTAATAGGCTGTTATAGATTGGATAGAAAACTTTTTCTCTTTTCTCCACATCTCCAATTTCCTTTTTCTCTCTAGCTCCAAAAACGTCCTCAACATTGTAACTATCTTGGATACTTAGAAGCCCTTTTAATTTACAAGTGTATATATTTCTAACTGTCTTCAAATATTCTCCACTAAGTATACACAGCCATTCATTTGAGATGGCCCCATTTTGTTTGAAAACCACCCAAAACTGAGTATTAAAAGAGAACAAGTAGAATCTGCAACAGCATGTTTTGGTCTGAAGGTCTTCCATTCAAGATTCTAGATGCTACATTTCACTTTCCTTAATTTTTTTCCTAAAGTATTTTTATAGACTTGCAAGTTTTATGCGTTATTCTGAGTATGTTGGCGCCTCTCTCTTGTGTACAGGATGGCACTGCTTTGGCTACATTAGGCATGACACTCAGAGAACTGAGATTATTAATACACGATAGCCAGCAGGGTATGAGATGTGGGAATATGAGAAGCTCCAAGTCAAGCAATTGGTTTACCGAGGTCAGTACTGTTTATACAAGTGCTTCTTGGGATGTTTGATAATGAGGACCAGCAATTATTCTTTTTTCCCTCAATGTGCCAGGGACCAGAACTGTATTCATGCCCATTTGCTACAACTATTTACTTCTTTCCTGGAACTCATCAAGGACTGGCAACCAACAGCTCAGGAACAGGCATGGGGACAGGGACCACTACTTTGAGTGGCACAGGTCTACATTATCTAGCAGCATTTATCCTTTTCCTGCCCTACCTGGAAATGCCACTGATTGAACCAGGGACCTTTTGCATACAATGTCTGAGTTGCCACCTCTTCCTATCGTAAGTGACCCTACTGGAATCCTTAGCTGCGGCTAAGATCTGAATCAGGGACTTCTGCTTCACAGCTTTGCCTCTTAGCCGTGAAGCTACCTTCGGTTGCTCTCCAATTATTACATCTCCTGTCCTAGCAAAACAGTTTCCCTGCAAACATATGGGCCAGCACAATTCTGTGTGGAAGGGCGGGGTACCTGGCATGGTTGCTGGCAATGCAATCAGTCCTTTGTTAAGCCCCAGTTAATGTAAACACAAGCTAATGAAGTTTGGTCCTTCGGCATTTGTGGTGTACAATAGATCCTGTTATGCAAAAGGAGGCGCTCTATCAAGGGATTATCATCAGCATAACCACAAACCCCAGAAGGCAATCCTACATATATTTACAGAAAGGTAATAATAAGGTTCCCAACATGAATGTCCCCTTTCGTCCTGGATCTACAGTGCTGGTTCATACAGCGTTATGAAACCAGCAAGCATACAGTTGCCAAAAAAATAAAGCAGAAGCACACAGGATACATTTGGAAAGAGACCAAAAGCCAACAAAAGTGAGCATTTAATTGCTCAAGTTTTCTGCCAGTATAAGATATTAAACAGAGATCAAAAAGATCATGTTGGCATCAGGTTATTTAAACTTACAATCAAAATTCGAAGTGCTGGTTATGACCTTTAAAACCCTACAGTGCTTGTGTTCAGACTATCAGAAAGACTGTGCCTCTGCCTATGAGCTTGCCAGAGCTTTAAGATCTGTGGGGAGAGCTTTTTCTCAATCCAACCACCGCCACAGGCATGCTTGGTTGAGGACATAACAGAGAGCATTCTTCATGGCTGCTCCCAAGTTGTGGAACCAACTTCCCTTCCTGCTGTCTTTCCACTAGCGGGTAAAGACCTTGGCTGGCATCCTGTTGGTTAGTGACAACCAAAGTAGACCCATCCAACCAACTGCTGAATGATGAACCAACACATAGGTAAATCTGACTGATTTGGTGAGCCCGCTCTAGAAAATATTGAGAACAGGATTTAGGCCAGCATTTGGTTTTTCATATGTCGTGGCAAATGGAGGTGTTTGTTTCATATGTGTTTTTTTCATACACTTTTCATATGTTATGGCAAATGGAGGTGTTCTATTTCCTTATGTTTCAAATGTATTTTTAAAGCCGCTTTTTTTGGCTTAACTATGTTTTAACTTTTCTATTAAGAATTTTTTAATTGTATTCTGTTTTTAAAAGTTTGCACACTGCTTTGATTCTCATGCTGGGAGAAAGACAGGATAGAGATAAAATAATAAAAATAAAATGTCAGCACGCATTGAATAGACAGTATCTTGGCTGCATCAGTGGAGAAGAAAACTAAACACGCTTGCAACCAAGATAACTATTTTACTATATATCTATCCCACCTTTCTTCCTCTAAATTCAAGGTGATCTCCCATCAGCTAATGACCAGACCCCTTCTTACATCTGCTTGGCTGCAGTTATATATCACCAAAACATATCTTGGATTAGGCATAATTATTATGTTTGCTCTACATTGTTCTGCAATGATGGATGTGAGTTCCTCTACCCAACTCCTAGAATGAATGAACAGCATCCTAGACTTTCCTATTACAGTATATTTTCCAACTATCCCGATTTAACAGGAACAGTTCTAATTATTCCTCTGTCAGCTCACTTTTTCAAGTGCTTTTAAAATGTCCCAGCTTCTCTTTCCATCTCCCATGTTCTCCCTTTGGTCTCAGTTTACGTTAATTGCTGCATATTGACCTCAAAGTGCAAAAGTAGTTGTATTCAATTAACAGCAGGGGACAAAGGAAAGAAGAGGGCAGAATCTTGGCCTTCCCTGTAGATTCAGGAAAAGCAAACTGCTGCAGTCTCTCCTGACTTTTCTATTCTTTCTAATTAATAACTTTTGCTATCTTGACCATACTCTGATGTTGATTGGCCATATGGTCTCTGGTTTTTGTCTGTGGAAGGTATGTTATTGCTCATGTAAAGAAGTCACACAGGTCAGTCTACTAGAGAAACAGCTTTAATGTACCCTAATTCGTGATATGCAAGAAGGTTTCTATGCATATAGCTAACTATATCCAGGGAGATTTTAATGTGAGAGGAACTTTTTTTAATGACCTCCTACCTGCCCTCTGAGACAGGATAGACTACAATGCTATAATTTCATTGTGCATAACGCACAGAATATGCCAGACAGCAACTCGGAAACTGACTGTCATGATTATACCACAAAAGGAGTCGCACACATGCATTCACTGCTGGTTTGCATGCTACTTCTTCCACAGGACTAGGCAGATGGAAGATTTAGCACCTTGCCTTTTTCTGTCAAAGCTAATAACAAATGAATAGAACAAGCACAGTTAAAAAAAGGAACAAATTAAAACCCCACACAACTTTAGAAGTCATTGGTATATAATTTTAAAGAAGAAAACAGTACTTGCTTAGATTGAATGCCCTCTTAACTGCAACCTGGGTTAACTGCTAAAGACCCAACTTATTATTTTTTTTAAAAGCCACTGCTTGCTAGCAGAAAGATGATGGGGAGAGCAGTCTAGCTCCTTTTTGTATAGGGAGGTCTACACCCTGAGGTTGGCCACCAAGAAACTCTGTCCTCATGCCTACCAAATGTACTTATGAGGTTGGCTAGACTGAGGCCATTTCCGCACAACACTCTTATAGCATAATTATTCCACTTTCAACATCCTATGGAATCTTGGGGTTTGCAGTTTCGGGAGGGGCCGGCCGGATGTTGAAAGTGGAATAATCGTGCTATAAGAGTGTTGTGCGGAAATGGCCTGAGAATAGGATAATCATATGGGAGAATATGCATGCAGCTAGCCTGAAGCCAAGAAATATTATGAAATGGTTACTGCCAAACTCAAGATGCAAGTCATCTACTACTAAAAAGAGAAACTGAAGTGTAGTTTTATGGTCCAAGATGGAAGACATCTGAGCTCAAAATAAACCCCCATTCAAAAGAAAATAACATTACGTGGGAAGACTGAAGACTACATCTACTATCCAAAGACGAGACCATTTATTTTTCCATTATCTTATGAAGAGCTTCTCCCAGAATAAAAGACAGAGACAAATTGGCTCTGTTGGCATATTATTAATAGCTTCCAGATAAACTATTAATAATGCAGCAAAAAACTGATGTATTGTTCCGAGGAAGAAAGAAAAGAAGGACAGTTAAAGGCTTCACAGATGAGTCACAGCTGTACCTGGATATATAAGAGAAGAACACTTCCCTAAACAAGGGCTTTAATGAACTCTTAAATATGTTGGCCAATATTCTCTATCAGCTACTTATTTAAGCATACTTAGTTAAATATACTCAACTATGCAATCTCTCCTGGCCTGACTCCCATCTCAAACCTCACATTCACACATGTTCCTATCACTAGCGGGATGGACCTCCTTCTCCTCATGCAGCTGTTGCCCAGTAATTTAGGTCCAGAGGGAGGGGGATTACAATTGTGGCAATATTGTCACAATTGTGACTAAGTAATTAGTGATTGTCAGTACAGAACAATAACAATATATAAGTAGCTAGTGTAGAGTACTGGTCCATTTTCTTCATTTAAATGGAAAGGCCCAATTTAATTTAAAAGCCCATACTGTCACTTCCATTTTTGGAAAGGCTCATTCTCTTTTATGTAAACCAACTGTCCAAGAAGTGCTCCAACTTGAAGTGCTCCAATTTGGTAGAATTTGCTACCAAATTCTGCCCAGTTGATAAGTCCTTAATTCCAGCTGCAATTTGCATTTTAAATATTTGTATTCTGGAATATATTGTAAATGGAGTTTTCAGATTCATGCAATATCACACGAAAACTCTGGAAAGTCAGACTTTTTTAAAAAAGAGAGTGGCAACACTGCATTTTTTAAAGTCTGCAGGCACTGAATGGGGAAAAGCAAAATTGCATTTTTAAGCCTGTAGTACAGCGAAGGAAAAGCATGCAGTTATCACTGGGGGGGGGGAATGTTTAAAAGGGAAGGGCATTTACTCACAGAATAGCTCCTAAAAACATTATATATCAACTAGCAGCACTCTAACTTAATGAGCAAGCTTGTCTCTTCTAGGCAACCCCCGACAAAAAAAAAGAGAATGAACTCGCCACCTGCTCTTTTAGACAACAAAACCTGCTTCCATTCCAGCAAAGCCAGGTGCTAAACTTAAGGGCCAAACTCCAGAATGAAAAGCCCTCTGGGAAACCCACGTTTGTTCTGCAAAGCTGCCTGCTTAATTTGGGCACACAGATGCAGAGGGATTTCAGCTGCTAATTAACCAGCACAAATGCTGCTTGCTTTCAGGCAGCTACACTATGTAATGTGAACGACTCAAGGTGGCTGGAGTTTCAGACGGTCACATGCATTTCAAAAGAAAGAGAGTCAGAGTAAAAGAAAGAGCACTATTGTACAGAGCAACACACGCACACACAAATCAGAGCTGAATTCTCATTAATTAAAAAAATAAACAAACATGAGCCCCAGACATAATTAAGTCTCTGGTGCAAAAGAGGTTTGTACTATGTATGCACCAATCTCTGGGAAACCGTCATTTCTTCAACTTTTTTGTGGACTGATAGGACATTCCCATTAATTACTGATAAAAGTTTTCTCTGGCAAAGTAATGTAGATCTTTCTCTTGTGCTGGATGCCGTTATAAGATGTGTATTAACTAACTACCTAATAAAACAAAGCAGCATCCAAGGATTATGTTCCACATTCTAACATAATTGCAACTGGACTCACACAAAACACTGGAGCTGTTAATATTGGAGCAGAACCGACCAGGCAGATTGATCTAGTCCCACCAGCCTAATTTTGACAAAGGAGAAATGCTGATGATTCATAGAAATATGCAAGCAATTTTTGGCTTGGATGGATGCAGAGGAACCTCCTTCATCTCCAGTTATAAGAAGACTGCTGTTAGACTTGTAGGTTTCATACTCCTTTAAAACCCAATCTGTTGCTAATTGTACAGACTTCAAATTATCCTTTTGAGTAAAAGAAAGACAGAAGGGACAAAATCAACCTCACAAATAACAACTTCAATTCCACATTGCCTTGAAAAGTGTTTTACTGCTGGGTTTTTATGTTGCCACCACCAATTTTGGTAATGATGGGTGAACATCAGTCACCATAAACAGGGCAAGAAAGCGCTGCAAAAGTAATCATGGGCCTACAGGCTATCCACCTCTTTTAAACACTTGACGGTTTTCCTACAGAGATGCGTGTGATGCTTCCCTACCTCTTCCACTACAAGATGAGACCCATTCACACTACACAATTATGTCATTATGATTCCACTTTAACTGGTAAGTCTTCATCCTATGCAATTCTGGGGTTTGTAGTTTGGTTGAGGATTCTAAGTACTCTTCCTTAAACTGAAAATCCACGGATTCCATAGGATGGAACCATGGCAGTTAAAGTGGAATAGTAGTGTTGTAATTCTATAGTGTGAATGGTGTAGCACAGTCACAAAGAGGGAAGTCCTCATGTCATCCAGGAATTGCAACTCTCAGCCATACAACTTTAGCCCCACCTGCAATATTACTAAGAATATTAGCCGCTAGAATGCAAAAGTGCTATATAAAATCCTGAGAATATTATACTACTATCTTATCCAGCATTGTCAAGATACAAACAAAGCTGGTGAGAGACTTGCAAGAAAAGAAAATACGTGGTTGTATATTTTTCTTCTCTACCATATAAGGATGCATTTATAAAAAGTTATTAACTACAGAAAAAATGTAGATATTTCAAGGTTTCTTGACCACATACCCGCACAAACACACACTTCAAATATATGATCATGTTGCAAAGGCTAGATTCCAGAATCCTAAACACAGAACCTTAAAAATAATCAATGTCCATACTTAAAAGCAAGTTTTTAGTCCTATGCTAGCAGTGCTCAGCAGGAGGTAGAGGAGGTCTGGAACAGTTCAGATATCAAAAGCTCATGAAAAGAAATTGCTCACTCAATACTGTCCTAGCAGACTCACTTTAGCTTCCAATGACCTTCTTCCAATGTTTCAGGACAAGACAAACAATCTGCTACTTTCCAGCTGCCCTGGACAGTAAATTTCACAATCCCTGACCACTGGCTATTTTGGCTGGGGTTATAGGAGTTGCGGTCCAAACAAACAAACAAACAAATTTATTGTCAAGCGGCAACGTTCAATCAAAATTTACTCTCCTGTAAAACTTAAAACAATTAGGCCTGGGGAAAGTGTCTACTTGCCCTACTACCATCATAGGTACCACTGGGAAGGACATGGGAGGGAGCCCTCTCAGTGGCTGTTCCCTAGCCAGACTTCTAGTGGTTTCAATTCTTTGTCCAACCAACATCATTTACACTCGTCCCTCCACATTCGCTAGCATTAGGGGCACAGGAACTCCGTGAAAGTGGAAAAAACATGAATAACTCTACACCCTCCCAAACCATATTTCACACACACAAAATGTACGATCACCATATGGTGATCACCACCACCGTGGATTCCTTTGAGGCATCAGGGTTCCTTCACAAGGCAGAAGTGGGTGGCTGGTGGGGTTCCTGCCACCTCCACTGCTGCCCCACACCATTTTTACTAGGAACCTGCAAACCTTGTTCGCTGTTTTTCAGTCTCACGAGGCTTGCAGTCTCAATTAAAAATGGCATAGGGGGGCAGCAGAGGTGACAGTAAATAATCTGTGAAAAATCTAATTTGTAAAAGTGAAACCTGCAAATGTGGAAGGCTGACTATACCTTCTTTATTTGATTTATACCCCACCTTTCTCCTTATGCAGGAACCAAGGTAGCCTACAGTGGTTAAAAACATGTATTTATACAGAATTTTAAAAAAAATTAAATAGCAGTACAATTAAAAACAAGATTAAAACAATGCCCCTGAGTTTGCCGCCCGGGGGTGGTCCCTGAGTTTGCTGCCCCTCTCACAGGAGGGAGGACCTATCCAAAATACCAAATGAAAACTGCTCAATTGGCAATGGGCTCTGGCGTTCACATTCAGACGGGGCGCTCTGCAAGTCCTCAGAGATGCGCCTGCATTCCTGTGGCAGCAAGTGCCCTCTGTGTCTCTCCCCCACCCGCCTTCCTCCTCGGAGGGTCGGCTGGGCTGGGCTCATCCCCAGTCTTGGAGGTGGGGGAGAGGCAGGCACCTCTCCCCACCTCCTTGGGCCCCCTTCTCTCCTCTCCTCCTTTTCTCCCTCCCTCCTTCTCTGCTCAGTCTGCTGGTGTCAGCGCTGCTGCATTGGCTGGAAACAGGTTTGACTTTAGATTGGGAGGGAGAGAGGGAGGGGAGGAGAGGGGGAGAAAAGAGAGCCCCCTCTCCTGGGGTTGCATACCCTACCAGCAGACCTCTCTGGGAGGCTCCAGTGCCCTTCTAGTCACTGGAAATCTGCCAGCATGTGGAGGGTGGCCCGGCACCACCCCCAACAACATGCCGCCTGGGGCGCCTCGCCTCCCCCCCCCAGTACACCACTGTTGCAAGCATTTGGGATTGTTTACACAGGACCAAGATTATTGCTTTTAAGGGCCAATTCAGCTCAAAAAAATCAGTCACAGTGTACTGAAAGCAACAGAAAATATCTGTAATAGAAGGGCAGCAAAGGACAGAACAGTATGCACAATGAATAAGCTTGTCCTATGAATGAATAAGCTTTCCTATTAAAAGTTTTGGGGGGAGAGAATTAATTCAAAAACATCAGTGGAATGTTAACATACTATAATTAGAAACTGGAACAATCTAAACTATATAAGTGGTATGGTTTGTAAAGATAATAGTTTTTCTGCTGTACGTTAAGGCCTTGTTTGATCAGTCTTGTTGAAAAAAAAAACATAAAGAGTATTAATTGGATTAACCAAGAGGTATGAAGGGCTAATAGCTGTGGTAGCCAAACAGAGCATCCATATTCACATGCATTGTATCTCTAAAAGCTAGTCTAATGGATTAAAATTAAGTATTTTTAATCAGAATGCTTGGTTTTACACCTATGCATATTTGTCTGAAAAATCCTTTATGCAATATTAGTCACGAAAGTAGTACTTCATTAGCATAGTAAATCCTCATCTAAAATGGAAGTGGTAATTGGCCTTTTAACATAAGTCACTGAAACAGTGTAAACAATTTAAGAAAATCCTACACATAGTAGAAGTTATGTCTTTAAAGCAGGGGAATCACTACAATGCAAATGAGAATCGACATGATGCAAACGAAACACACCCCATCTCAATTCAGTTCACCCTTATGACACTGCTTTTCAAACTGTGCTTGAGCGGGGTGGATGTCTTGACTTATGAGAAAGCCCAGGTAAGGAACTCCTGTTATCTGAGGCTCAGAATTTATCAGTGCTGTCATCTGGTCTGGCTAACCATGCAGAAAAATTTCATTACTCAGCAGTAGTTCTGAGGAAATTGACCCAATCAATCAGGCCCTGGTTTTCCTTTAAGCCATTGGTACAATTAAAGTCAGTGTGGATATGTGAAGTGAGCTGCTAGCTAATCACTTGAGGAAGGAACAGCTAAACAAGAGGTCCATGGTTGTTTAACATGAAGGTCAAACCCACCAGAGTCAGCTCTGCTTTATTTCTTTGTCTTGTTGGACTCCTGTGAGGTCCAGGCATTAACAAACCAGAGACTGAAGGAATCCGGGCTTCTCATGATTTCTGGATACATGTTCACTACATAGATATCCCTTCCAGACAGACAGTGAGGTGTAGTGGTTTGAACGCTGGACTTTGACTCCATGAGAACAGAGTTCAAATTCCCACGTGTCTATGACTGGGCAACCTTGAGCAAGTTATACTCTCTCAGCCTCAGAGGAAAGCAATGGCAAACCACCTCTGAACAAATCTTGCCAAGAAACCCCTAGCTGCTTTGAGTCCTATTTGGAACAAAAAATGAGGGGGATATAAATCCAATTGAATCAATCAATCAATCATTAATGGATGATGGGTTCACCATAGCTTGCTGTTAGTCAGAGACAACTCGAAGGCACACACCTTATGGAGGTGCTTTAGTTTTATCTTTTCTATATTTTTTCATGGTTTTTATACTGTTTTTAATTTATTGTTTTAATAGGATGATTTTAATCATGTTTTAAATTTTTATTATTTTGGACTAATTCTTTTGTGAGCCACCTTGGTTTCTAACTCCAGCAGAAAAGTGGCATATCAACGAAATAAATAGATAAAAGAAATACCATGTACTGTGAGTCTATTATTATTTGTGATGGGTCCACATGTGTCTAGTTCTTTCAGGTGCGCACAAAGTGACAACTGTCAGTGGCTTTTTGATATGCCTGAAGTCCAGATCCTCTGATTTATCCAGCAAGCAGGAGTTTGTAATATTATGGAATCTATCAATAACATAGGCCAAAAGAATACAGTAGCATTGTAAATGGAAGTCAAGATCATTTAATTCATATTCCATTCAACACTAAAGACATAGGACCAGTTTTGACCATTATGTTAGAGCTTACAAAGCCAAGACATCTAGGCATGCCACCCCTTCCCTCCTTCTTCTCAGTACATTGCAATTAAACTTGGAAGCTTTCTATTAACTCTTCAGTGTAATATAGCAATGCTTTCCCAGGAACCATAAAGATTCTATAAAAAACCTCTAGTGAGGATTGGGGCATTTCAGAATATGAAAAAGTTAAGAGAAGAAAGAATCACTTCAGGTTTTGCTGGCAACACATTAGCTGTATTTTAATCTGTTCTCACTAGTTTCTAGCATCAGTTCCCCTATACCAATGACAACTCATAACAGCTGGGATGACTGCTTTGTTTACCAAAAACACTCCAGCATACAGAAAAATTATGAAGATTTGCTGACCACAGAAATCAAGCAGCATGCATCTCCTACAGCAGCCAGACAAGATGAAACCTGCATCTTTGCTTAACAGCAGACCCAAAGCCTTCTCAAAGATTTTAACCTTCAAGAAGAAAATACGTTACGTTCCAAATTCCCCCCTTGTTTTGCAACTGCAAAATGAAACCAAAGAAATCATACTGCACTCTATGAAGAGAGAGCAATTTGGCAGTGTCTGGCAAAAAGAATTGCAAGCTGAGCTCCAGCTTCAATCCAATTTCCAATCATTGTTGTCAGATTTGTGGAATTTCCATGACTTGTAAGTTCAGTGTGTGCATTTCTGTGAGACACCTTGGTTTCAACTTTGGGAGAAATGCAGCCTCTAAATGAAACACATTGTCAGGGTAGGTTTCTTATTTGTTTTCTCAAGTTTCAGAAATGTGTGCTTTCTCATGGGAGGTGTGCCACCATCTGGGAAAGCATGTTCCACTGGACATATGCAGCTGGATGTGCTTTTCTTGGCCAATTGAGTTGTGGGGCAAGCTAGCAAAGCAGGTAGATCTCAGAAATATCTGGATAATTATCTTCAACCAGAACCTGCATCTATAAAGACTTCATGCTGATGTTCCATTAACCCAGGACAACTATGAAAGACCAGAGCTTAAAGTACAGTCATTGCCACAGAGGGGTGGCAGCATTGGCCAGTTCTTAACTTTCCTAGTCAAATTCAGAGTCCTAAATCCAGCATGTCCTAAAACCCTAAGGAAATGATGCAAATCACTGCGTCCTCTTCCTTTGCTTACAAATATAGATATCCAAATTTATTAAGTTCTTTTGATGTCAGCCTAAGCAGGCACAAAAGAAGATCTGTATAACCCAGTGTTCTCACTAAATCTTACCCAGACCGGATCTATCTTAACCAATATTCTCTCCTCCAACTGGCATCAGCTCTTGAGACGTTTGTTTCCATCTGTTACTAGATCCCACTTAAAAGAAAATTCTAACCATGGACACAGTTTCTCTAACGACAGACTTTCAAATGCATAGAAAATTTAGTGTATCTACTTACGATGTTCCTTGTTGAGAAACAGACAGGGTCTTAGAAGGTGCATCATATTGCTCTGTAAAAACAAAAGCGAAACAAATAAAACAAGAGGGATTATGGGAGCTCTGGAGGACTACAGGCTCCACAAACTTGCCATGAAGCAAGGTTGGGATGCAGGCGAACTGACTGGTGCTAAACCCATGCAAGACTGAGATAATTTACTAAATTCTAATGGTTCAATGGAGTAGATCCCCTGAGTTAACGGTTGAATGTTGAAGTGGCATATAATTTGGTCCCACTGATTTAGAGGGTCTACTCTAGCTGGGACTAACAAGAGGGTTTATGTACACTGGGTATGTTCCCTCTTAAATTGGGAAGGACAGCTACTATCTCATAAGACTGAAGGACAGTCTTGTTGGACTGGGACTGAAGGACAGAGTGTTGGACTGGGATACAAACATGGACACAAACAGACCTATCAAACTGGCCAAACGTGGGCCAGTAATTTTCTCTCTCAGCCGGACTTATCCCACAGATTTGTTCTGATGATAAAGTGAAGATGAAAAGAGTCATGTGCGCTACCTTAAGCTAACTGAAAGAGAGGTGAGTCTATAAAAATCACTAAATAAACAAGACTGTTATAAAATGCAAAATGACTGTGACAGATTGGAAAACTCGGCGAAAACTAACAAAAAGTGATATAACAAAGACAGAGGGCTCCATTTAAGCCAGAAGATATCCAGATAGCTTCTGTCCTGTATTTGTGCATTTATTTATTTAATAAACAAACAAATAGAGCCCAGAGGATACCTGAATATTGGCATTACCTTTCCATGTGGTGGGACTGTGTGGTCTTGTGAGGCAAGAGGCTATGCAAATGGCAACAGGGCTGCCGGGAGGCCTCTGCTGACTGGCCAGACTAAATGTCCCAAACAGCTAGTAGGCAGCAGCAGTACTGAGGGGTGAGACTGGTGGAGAGTCTCAGGCCCTTTCCACACAAGGGGGCGTGAAACGCGGGGAAACGGGGTGGCGCACGCGGGAATGGAGCTTACCTCGATCCGTCGCTGCGGAGAGCAGTGCGTGTTCACCGCTCTACATGGCAGCAGTGTCCGGCAGTGCCCGGTGGTGCCGAAAATGGCGGCTGGCGGCTTCCAGCGGCTCTCCGCCAATCGGAGAAGTGCGCCAGCTGGAAGCCCGCCCCCGGGCAGCTCTGCAGGGACACGCTTGCGCGCCCCTGCAATTCCACACGAGGCGCTGCGACGGGCTAGCATGCGCATGTTTCATATAGAGCACATGAAATGTGGTCCTTATAAAACACGTACCCCCGCCCGCGGCCGCACAAGGGCGGTTTGAGGTGTGGAACCTCCACATTTCTAACCGCCCTAGCACACTCCACGATGTGGACGACCTCCGGGTGAGGTCGTCCTACCCCGTGTTACCCCGTGTTTTCCCCCCCATGTGGAAAGGGCCTCAGAGACAACAGCAGTGGCGTCATAGCTAACACTTGCTAATACTGTGCAGGAAGCGGAACAGTAAACCCCTTTTGAATGTTTTTTTTTTTTAACCACAAAAACCTTATGATGGGACAATCCAGCATGAAACAACAGGTGGTGGTAGAAGACAAAATTTCCAGGCTGGGTGGCATTCAACAAGCTACTGGGATATAGCAGAGGAGAACTATAAGTATCACTGTGCCTAATGACACAATTCGACTCAACCCAAAACGATGCTTAGCTGTTGACATGCTCCAATGTGAAAGAAAAGTCCAACGCTGCACAACATATATTATAGGAAGGTGGAATGTGAGAAGTGTGTATCACAAGAAACTAAACCTAGTAAAACAAGAAACTGAACATTTTAGTACTTGGGGTGACTGAGCGAAAGTTGACAAGAGTGGGACATTTTTGAGTCAGATAATTGCACAGTATTTTACTCACGAACTGAAAATCTAGGAAGAAATAAAGTGGCTTTAACGATAATGAGAGTTGTAGCAAAAGCAGCCAAAAGATAAAATGCAAAGACTGACCAAATCGTGGCTTCAGGGAAAACCCATCAATATAATTTTAATCCAAGTTTATGCTCCAACTACAGAGGGAGAAGAGGAAGAAATTGAAAGATTCTATGCAGAGGTCCAGGAAGAAATTGATCATATACCAAAACAGGACTTCTTGTTAACAGAGCAGAATCAAAAGATTGTAGGAAAATTTGGCCTAGGATCAAGAAAAGAAGGAGACAAACTGACTGAATTTTGCAAGGCCAAGAGCTTATTTCATTGCAAATAGATTCTTCAAGCAATCCAAGAAGCAATTGTATACATCGACATCACCTGATAGCCAATATAGAAATCAAATAGACTATATAATTGGAAGCAGAAGATGGAGAACCTCCATTCTCTTGTCAAAAACAAGACCAAGGGCAGATTGTAGCATAGACGATGAATCACTAATAGGAAAAGTTAGAGTAAAACATAAAGATGAACACTAACCCAGCCAGCATGCCAACATACAACTGAAGAACATCCCGATAGAATTTAAAGATAATGTGATAAATAGACTTGCACTATTAAGCCTAATTGACCAGGAGCCAGAAGAACTTTGGACTGAAGTCAGGGACATTGTCAGGCAGGAATGCAAAGACACTATCTGAAGCCGAAAAGAAAGAGAAGCTTCAGAGGATGACAGATGAAACTCTCCAAGTAGACAAGGACAGATGAGAAGCAA
Organism: Iguana delicatissima; assembly: GCA_948472985.1. NCBI lineage: Eukaryota > Metazoa > Chordata > Lepidosauria > Squamata > Iguanidae > Iguana > Iguana delicatissima. The sequence continues at coordinate 243,689 of CAOKZL010001047.1, forward strand.
AAGTGAAAGGGGACAGAAACAGAGTCAAAATCCTGAATGTAGCTGTTCAACAATTTGTGCACAGGGACAAGGAGAACTACTATAATAATTCATGTAGCGAAACAAAAGGTGACAACAAAAACAGGAAGAACAAGAGGCCTCTTCCACACAATCCAAGAAATCAAAAGGAAATTTAAACCAAGAGTGGGGATGCCCTACGAACAGCAGAGGAATACATTACATGACTGAGTAGAAGTAAAAAGACAATGGAAACAACACACAGAAGAACTATATAAAAGAGATGACAAATTCATTCATGGGAGAATCATATGAAGACGAATCTCCAATTTCAGAAAGTGAAGTGAAAGCTGCACTCAGAGCACTTGGGAGAAATAAATTGCCAGGAACAGATGGTATACCAACAGAGCTGCTTCAGTCTACAGAGACAGAATTTACCCTAGTTCTAACTAAAATCTGTCAATAAATATGGGAAACAAAAGAACAGAAGAAGACCGCATTACAGAAGGATAGATTCAATCAAGGAAGACATGTCCCTGAATCTGGAACACAGGGCAGCTGAGGATAGGAAGACTAGGAAGTCTCTCATCCACAGGCTCACCATAAGTCAAATTCAACTTGACAGCTTTAACAAGAGCAAATCAAATTAGCAAATCAGTTAACAAGAGCAAGTCAAGCCTGAATTCTCCCTAGCAGCCAAGATGACTAAACTGAGACTGTCATACTTTGACCATATCATGAGAAGACATGACTCACTAGAAAATGGCAGCAGGACAAGAGGAAGACTGCATTACAGGTGGATAGACTCAATCAAGGAAGCTATGTCCCTGAGTCTGCAAGACCTGAGCAGGGCTGATGACGATGGGGTGACTGGAGGTCTTCCATTTATAGGTTTGCCACAAGTCAAATTCAACTTGATGGCAGTTAACAAACAACTCAGTCACAAACTGGATATCAATGAACAGCGTGGTGTAGTTGGGAAGAAAAATCACTGTGATTTCAGGCTATGCTGAATTCTTCACAGAAAGCAGTAGCTCTATGTTATTCTGCACTAGTCAGCTCTCATCTGGAGTACTTTGTTTGCACTTGTACTTTAAGAAGAATGTAGACAAACAGGAATGGAAAATAAGTTCTGTGACGAAAGTTTGAAGGAACTGTTTATTTTTAGTTCGGAGAAGGGAACACATAAGAAGGAAATGAAAGCACTCTGCAAATACTTGAAGAGCTGTCACAGAAAAGAGGGCAAAGATGTATTCTGTAGCTTGAGGGGGAGTAGTAAGTCTAATGGGCTTGAGATTCTGAAAGAGGGATTTTGGATGACTGTTAGGGGCATAGACTCATACAGTTGGAAGAGACCACAGGGGCCATCCAGTCCAATCCCCTGCTATGCAGGAACACACATCAAAGCACTTCCAAAGGTTGGCCATCCAGCCTCTGCTTAAAAACCTCCAAAGGAGACTCTACCACACTCCAATGCAGAATATTCTACAGACAGCTCTGACCATCAGGAAGTCCTTCCTGAGGTTTAAGTGGAATCTTTTTTCCTGTAGCTTGAATCCATTGCTCCTTGTCCTAGTCTCTGGAGCAGCAGAAAACAAGCCCACTCCCTCCTTGACATGACATCCCTTCAAATATTTAAATATGGCTATCGTGTCCCCTCTTAACATTCTCTTCTGCAGACTAAACATCACCAGCTCCCTAAGTCTCTCCTCACAGGGCATGGCTTCTAGACCCTTCACCATTTTGGTTGCCCTCCTGTGGACACACTCCAGCTTGTGCACAGCAACTTCTATACAATAAAGGTAGCTCAATAATGGGAGATAATGACCTAGACTCTAGGTCCTAGAGCAAGAGTGAGACCTGTGCATCCTTCCAGATAATAGAGTCATAGAGTCAGAAGGGCTATAAGGACGATCTAGTCCAATCCCTTACCATGCAGGAATACACAACTAAAAGCACTTCTGAAAGATGCTCATCCAACCTGTTTAAGAGCTTTAAAGATGGAGTATTCACCCCCTGTGCAGCATCTATTCCACTGTTGAAGAGCTCTTTCAGTAAAAAAGTTCTTCTTAATATTTAGATGGAATCTCTTTCGTATAATTTGAAACCATTGTTCTGTGCTCTAAAGCAGCAGGAAACAAGCTTCATCCCTTCAGATATTTAAAGATAGCTACTGTATCATCTCTAGTCTTTTCTTCTCCATGCTAAACATACCCAGCTCCCTAAGTCAATCAGCATAAGGCTTGGCTTCCAGACATCTGATTCCTCACTACTGGCTATGCTGGTTAAGACTGCTAGGAGATAATATTTAACATCAAGAGGGCTGCACAATTCCCATCACAATTCCAGAGAGATGGGTGACTCTGTCTCACTGGAGGTCTTGAAGCACAGTAACTATCTGCTGGGGAAATTCTAGCTTTAGATTTCCTACATAGCACTGGAATTAGACCAGACAGTCTGCAGGGGCCCCGTTCTAATTCCATGAATAATCACATTTGGTACACTTGCAAATTTTCTGTCTACAAGTTAATGGATCGAGAATTTCAAATATGGCTGCAGCATATTTCACATACATAGGCTGGATCGAAACCATGAGGCACCGGTAACTGTACTGCCGATTTTCATTTCAGTGGACCCTGAATGGCAATTTCTGTGTGGTCTCTGCTTAAATGAATGCACAATAGCAAGACACAGCAAATGACAACTGACTAATTAGACATCTTTCTTTTTACTTACTCTGGCTCTGTATTACTGATCCACCATGTCGGGTTTCCTAGAAATAAGAAAAATGGAAGATTTATGCGCTGTGCAAAATACCAAAATAGAATGAAACTCCACCAAGACTTCACCAGATGCACTTTATTAGCCCAGTACTTTTCAGTCTGTCAGCTCCCATCTGCAGTACAGATGTAATAATGCTGGCTTGCCTTAGATGGCTACTGTAGTCATTTTTCACTTATTTATGTTGCACTGTCAAATTACCTAGCACAAAATATAAAGGTCCCTGCCCCCAAGGAGCTTACAATCTAAAATTTCATGCAGAAGAAACCCTGGAAGAAGGGAAATGAAATGAAAGCAGGAGTGAACAGGGAAAGAATAATTATTATTTTGACCACACACAGCTCTTCTTATTTATTTTAAAGATTTAAACACTCACCTTTAGTGGAACTTCTACAGAAACAGTAGCTAATAGGAACTTTGTCATGGGCTATAATTTTCCCACTTTCACATTAGAGCCTTTGACAGAGGACCCAGGAAGACCTGCTTCAGTCCACCGAAGACCCAAAAGATTTTAGCAGTGTGTTTTTTTTCCTTGACAATTTTTCATCTCAATACCCCACCCCATAACAGCTCTAAAGACTGGAAAACAGTGCAGTTTTGTGCTTTCCCCTAACTCCCTTAATCACCCCAGACAAAAATAAGCTGACATTGAAACTGGAAGTGACCTCACTCACTTCTTGTTTCCATTTTGGCCAATGTTCGGCCAATTTTGGAGGAGCAAAACCACTGCTCCGTGGTTTTGAGCCATTTTGGTGCATTAGAAGGGGGGAAAAAACCTATCTGGAAATTGTAAATTTTATAGGGGTTCCGGGGGCACAGGGGTGACAATTTGCCCTCTGCTCCCTCCAGAGTTGTCCATCATTGACCTAATCAAAAATTGCACTTTGAAAAGGAATTTTAAGGATGTTGTAGGCTATATTTCAGACAAAGGAACTCGCAAAAGCACTTCTGAGTATTCCTTTGCCTAAGAAAGACCTACGAAATTCACAGGGTCACCAGAAGGTGATTTGCAGGCACTCATGTGCACCCACACAGAGAGGGAGGGAGGGAGGGAGGGAGATAAATACAAAAGAGAAAAGAGATGAAGCAATGTTCTGACAAGCAGTTCTAAGCTTAAGAGGCAGTAAAGGAGAAACGACTGAATAGTTCCAGGAGGCAGTGGTTCTAAGAAAATTAAATGAAGTGATGTAATAGAGTTATTATGAAAGATCTCTGAACGTTATACACAGAAATGTAGACATTTTGCTAAGTTATTATTATGTGTTCGGAGCATCTGCCTGAAGAACATATGAATTCTATTTTCATCATAGAAAGCAAAGTTCTACCGCAATGCTTTCTGCTCTGAAAAGATTTTCTTTTCACACCATCTAACCCCCTTTCAAATAAACTGTGCGTGTGTGTGTGTGTTTTTACTGAAACATAAATTGTATGCAAATTGTACAAAAGCATGAACAGCAGAAGTTTACAGACACACATATCTAGAAGCCCACACATACCAAGACAGAAGTAAAGGTTTCTCTCAATTCCCATGGAAACCATACTCTTCACAGTCATACATTTATGGATTTTTTTCCCTTTCACATTTACACTTTTTTTCCACTCTGAAAATGTAGGAGATATCAGAAAGACAGACATTTTAACTGATTAGTTCTAAGTGAAAAAAACAAACTTTTTTTTTAAATTACCTTTGCAGGAAAAGGAAACTTTGAAGGCTCAGCTGTGCTGGGTGTATGGATGGCTGTCAAAGGAGGTGGCCATGAATGGGTCATTTCCTAGGGCAAGAAAATTGAAGATCAGCACCTGATTTCCTCATTTTCTATCCCACTTACCACTGCAGGACCCAAGAAAACCATGCACACTGGGAAAACTCACCTGCTTTTGCTCCCTGATCCCTAAGGGAATTCTTTTCTTTTCTTTTTGTTTTGCTTTGTTTTCATTATATTACAAGACCAAACCTTTATGTGTATATTATAATATGGGATAGTACAAATAATAAAGAAAAGGAATTACAGTACATAAAGAAAAAGGTTATTATACATTATTTTGCATTCAAAACCAATTTGTCTTTTTGGTCTAGACAAACTACAATTTAGAACAGAAAACGGGATTTCCTTGTACATATTTTCTAGTTGTTAACTTGACCATTATTACACACAAGAAGGCTACTTTCTTTCATTAGTTGTTCCTATATTCCTTCTATGCTTACTACAGAGTCCCTAAAGGAATTCTTGAAGTATCATCGGAATACTATCATTGGAATATCATTGGCATTGGGTTTGGAGAGAAGGGATACACTATTCTATCTGATGCTTTTCTGCTATCACCACACTTCCCCTGTTTTCACTATTTTAATTGTAATAAATACAGAGATCCCCTCCCCATCCATGGTTTCATTTTCTATGGTTTCAGTTACACGTAGTCAACCTCTTCCCTCACAAACTCACCTTCTTCCCTCCCACCCTTTGCCCTAATCCATCGCCCCAGGCTCAACATGACGGCAGCTACATAGCCTGATCCAGGTCGTGATACCCACATCTTGCCTGTCTGCCCCTCACTTTAACCACTCCTTTGCCAACAGTGGCCCTATCCAGCAGTACAGAACCACTATCCGCAGTTTCAGGCATCCATAGTGGTGGTGGTGGTCCTGGAATATATCCCTTGTAGGTAAGGGAGGGAGGACTCTGTAGTAAATTTTAAAGTATAGGAACGCAGTCAGTTTTAGCAGGCATTGACAGCAAGCAGCAGTACAGAAGCATCAGTGTTCCACAATCACAATTTTATTTTTCACTTCCCTGACTTTCCCTGGCCAACTTGTATGACTATTTCCCTGTCATTCAAAAACAACTGTAAGTTTAAAAATGCATAGGTTACCATTACATTAAATAATTGCATGGATTAAAACTCCACAAACATTGAAACATATTTCTGTCAGGACAGGGGCTTCAACATGTACGTTTTGAAACTACATGAAAAATATACACTAAGAAGGAAACTTTGATACAGGTAATCTCAGAAGAACAGTATGCCTCACAAATGAAATTCGTCGCTTTCTTCCGCATTGTAAGCGTTAAAAAAACACTATCACTGGAGGCAGCCATTTTTTCACATGGTCCATGTGGATTATTTAGTTCTCTACCACAAATTTGGTGGTGACCACAGATCAGATGACATTCAAAAAGAACATTCAGAGAAAGGTCTATCAACAGCTGTTAAGGAGAATGACTGAACAGAATTTCCAATATACCTCTGAGTGTCAGACAGTGAGGAAAAAAAAGCAAAGGCTGATTGTCTCTGTCAGGTTCTGCTTGCAAATGCTAAGAGGCAGAATGGTTGGAAGCACAAAGAAATGGACCTTTGCCAAGGCAATGCTTCTGGCCCTAATAACCAAAATATTCCTGGGCTAGTACTGATACTGTCTCTGCATTTGCAGAAAACAGTACAGTTGGCCCTCCATATCCATGGATTCTGCATCCACAGATTCAATCAGCCATGGTTCAAAAATATATTTAAAAAAAATCCAAAAAGCAAACCACCATTTTTATAAGGGACACAATTTTACTACACCACTACATATAATGGGAGGTGAGCATCCACTGATTTTGGTATCCATGGGAGATCCTAGGACTAAACCCTAACAGATACCAAAGGCCTCCTGTATACCAAAACTGCAGCGAATTCTGGCTAATCAGTAATGAGCAAGCGTGCTGCTGCTTGCTTTCAGATTACTCTTGCAAGGCATCTTCAGAAGCAGCTGAAGTAATCAGGAACATATCAGCAACAGAAAGTTTAATGTTTGACCTGGGCCCCTGGCTTGTCTCTTCCATGACAAACCAGGACTTGTAATTGGTTTATCAGAAGACTGACAACCTACGCTAATTTGTCTATTGCTGGTACATTCCTTGATATGTTTGTATCCCTGAACTCACTGGAGGCTGAATATTTAACTACTCCCAATTGTAGGAAATGCTAAAGGGGGCAATCAGATTGTAACCATGCTTCCCTGTTACCAACAAGCCAACAATACAGCTTATGTTTGTTATCCTTAGCAAATCTTTTAGAAGCTAGAACACTTCAGTTTGACTAGTACACACTTTTTTTATTCATTGGGTGGAAAAAGAACTTCTGAATTCACACTCAGTAGCTCACAATGGAAGCTTGAAAAAGCAATTCTTCAGTGTTTAAGAAGAATTACTCAAATCTCTCTCTTAAAGCATATTCTGGACACCACCAATACACTCACCTTTAAAATTTCTTCAACACAATGAACTTCATTGGAGAAAGGTTGCTGAAAAACACCAAGAAGAAAAGGTGATTATTTCATGCGCTGGAGGAACTTAATGAACAGGAATGTACACTTCAATTCAAATACAGTTGGCCCTCCATATTTGTGGGTTTGACTTTCATTGATTTGATTATTTGCAAGTTTTTCCAACCCTCTCCTCCCCCACCAACCACAAGCACTTCTTTTCTGGGGGAACCTTGGCCATTTCCGCATGAGACTGTTATAGCACTATTATTCCACTTGCAACATCCTATGGAATCCTGGGGTTTGCAGTTCCGGGAGGGGCCAACCAGCCCCTCCCGAAACTGCAAACCCAGGGATTCCATAGGATGTTGCAAGTGGAATAATAGCGCTATAACAGTCTTGTGCGGAAATGGCCCTTCTCTCTTGGCAGCTCTGATCAGGCCAAGCAGCCCTTTAGAAACCTCCTCTACCATCACCACCAGCCACTGCCTGGACAACTAAGGATCGCTTGCAGCCAGATTTCTCAGCACCACAAACCCTCTCCCAATGCCCCCCATACCCAAGGAAGGAGAGGAGTGTGAGACAGGAAGCATAGGGCCACCATGATGGTCCACTCCGTTTCCCTCTCCTTTCTCTGACCTGGTCTGGACCCTAGTGCCTGTTCTCTCCATCATGCCTCAGCCTACTTCCCTCACCCATATTCTGATATTTGTCATATTTCCACTTTTGCAAAGGTCCTGCACCCCTAATCCTAGCAAATGTGGAGACCCAACTGTTTTAGTTTTCTCATGTAACACAATAAAAAAATGTGGGTTTTCTGAATACTAATATAACCAGCTACACTGAGGGACTGAGTTTCTTGCTCTACTTGTGTGTTCTCAACAGATATTGCCTTCTCTAAGCCAAGCACAAAATCACTGGAAGACTATCCTGGATAGATCCATCTGCCAACAACTGTTTGGTGCTGTTTGGCCAGATGGACTTATAGAAACTAACTTGCATCAGTGGGAATTCCCAAACATCAGAGAGACCACCAGAACTACAGGCGTAGTACCAGGCCTCATGTCTGAAGGTCTACTTTTCTCCTCTAGTTAGCAAGTGTACAAAAATAACCACCATAGGAGACTTCTCCTCTAAGGAATAAGGCTAGTGTGAAAAGAAAAGTGCCTCTCTTCTTTTGTGTTCCAAGACTTTAGGCCACACCCATTGCTTTGTTACAGAAACACTTAGAAATTCAGCCTCTGTGCAACACAACCACACAAGGCTTAAATGCTTTGGTTTTCTGTGGGCAGTGTAATTTTCACTCACAGCAGAGAAGAAGGCAAGCCTTGGCTAGACCTTAGCATATTAATCCAACATTTAGCTAGCAATTACAACACCACACAGTAAGCTACAGTGAGATAGACCCTCAAGTAGAGGGAAAGAACTAGTAAGGAGCTTCTTTGTAAAAGCAAACAAAGTAGTGATGACAGCATCACCTGTGACACAAGAGATCCGAAGTCAAAATTTGTTGACCTATCTTTCCACCAAGGTTCGAAAAGAAGAACCACCCATATTTCAATGCTATTGGTGATGATAATTTAGTTTCTTTTGTGACTCCTCTCCCCTATCTTCCCTCGGAAAATCACAGAAACCTTATTTTTGATAGATTTTATGTAGCCTTTCTCACTCCATATATCTGATTCTGTCTCAGTTCCCATTCTTCCCTGCCCATTCCTTCCCTGCCACTTTGTTAGTGTCTCCCAGAACTCTAACTGGGCTTTGCAAAAAAGCTAATGGGGGGAAAAGACTTGCAAAACCAGAACTACTACAGAGTTGCACTTGAACTTTGCTCTTGTTTTGTTCAATTCTATATGCTATAGAAGCTCAAAACAATGCATCCATCCTAAACATACTTTATCTATAAACTAGGCTGGAGATAACAGAAAATACTTCAATCTTCTGTTCAGTGTTCAAATATAAATAGTGGAAAACATGAATATTGCTTTTTATTGCAAAAGAAGGCTGAATAAATGCAAAAACTGAAACATGAATGATAGGAGTTTGCATTAGAAAAAATATTATGCCTTCTAATATAGGCAGGCTAACAAAACTTGGAAACTCGGAATGATTTTCCTGATTATCAGCTGATGTTACAAGGAAGGCTATTTCCTCCCCTTTTTGGGGACAACGACTACACACTACTTCTCCTCCTTCTTTACTTACCCTGAGTAGTTGAATGAGGCTTGCCTACGATTATGAAGTGAGCTGCCAACTAAGCTGAGACTTGAACCCAGGGTTTCCTGGTTAACCCTTCTTTGTCTTAAATACTAGGTGATAACCAGCTTTCACTGACTAGTTTATGAGTAGCCCTTAAACGAACAGGAGACCTCTCTTGCTGCAGAGCAATGCCTATGGCAAATACATTGTGCTGTTTACAACATGCCGTAAACCAGTAAAATTGCCTAGCCTGAAAACAGGTTACGTTTCACCACAGAAAGAAGGTGGGAGCCACAGTTTCCTCACTAAGGGATGAAATACAGAATGTTGCCAGTGTAGTTTTTATGAGTCCATCTGATGGGCTATTCCCAGTTAAAGCCCTCCAGTTTTCTCTCTCTCTCTCTCTCTCTCTCTTTTTTATTAACTTGCAGAACCAGTCTATAAAGAAAGGGGACATGCTTTAATGCAGGTTAGGTAAAAACAGGAGATTAAAAGAGCACCTTTTACAGGATGACCTATTTGGGGCAGGTGCATGCACACAGAACCCTCCACAAGGTAGAACAGGGGGATCTTGGTAATAAATGACTGGGAAATATACAAAGCTGATGAAAGGCTGTCTCTACTGAAATGTGTTAGGAACAGCTGTTAACAGTGGGTCTCAGTTTAAGTCAATGCAACGATCAAAAAAGTTCTCTCTCTCTCTCTTTCTTTCTAATGGGTGGATTTTAATTCTCAGAATGCTCCCCCTAAAAAAAAATAAAAAAGTTAAATACATTCCCTTATAAGACAAAGATGGTGTGCATTCTCACATCACATTAACCCAGTGGTTCTCAACCTGTGGGTCCCCAGATGTTTGTGGACTTCAGCTCCTAGAAGCCCCAGCCACTACGGTCAATGCTCAGGGCTTCTGGGAGCTGAAGTCCAAAAACATCTGGGGACCCACAGGTTAAGAACCACTGCATTAACCCATAATTTAGTTGGGGGGGAGGCAATCTGAGCAATTTTGAGAAATTGAGGACCAGAAGAACAGGGGGAGATATCTGCAGGTTCAGGGCTGCACTTTGCTCAGCCACAGTTTAGCACTGGCCGAGCAGGAAAGAGCCACAGCGAGCCACGGGTTTGTGCACTCCTTTTCTTTCTCAAACATGGCTGAGAGGAGTAACTGAACAGTGTTGACCTTGGCTACTGATTACCTAAAGCTTCCTGGGACATTTGGCCATCCAACTATGGTTAACATTTAACTATTGTTTGAACAAGGCAATTTCAGTAACTACAGCTGAAAGCTGGCCTGCTTGTAATTAACTAGAGTTTGTTTATACAGACAATATAACAAATCATGATTAAGCAAAGGCAGCACCATGTCTTAGCCACACAGCAGGAGAAGGGAACAGGAACTTGCTCATGCTCATTCTTATGATACAATGCATAAATCTAGCAAAAGATAATTAGATTAAAATGAGTGCAATCAGACTGGGGAAAACATCAAAAAGAGAAATACTCTTCCTAGAAATGGTTACATGAAGCTGCACTTTACTTCAATGTCTAGACCAGAGCTTTCCAGACTTTTCATGTTGGTGATGCACTTTTTAGACAAGCATCATTTCATGACACAGTAATTCAGTTTTACTAGCAAACCAGAGCTTAAGCTAACCTCTTATAAGAGATACAGACACATACATAAATTGTAATAACAAAATGTATGGGGATACAACATATCTCACAAAAACTTTTCATGTATTTTTAAAAATACATGATTTATAAATAATAACATACATTTGCAAGATTGTAGGCAACACACCTACACACTGACGTGTCATGGTACACCGTTTGGAAAGCCCTGGTCTAGACAATCCATTCAGCAGATCTAACCTTTTGCTGCAGTGACTGTGACTGAAACGAGGGGAGAGAGAATATGCATGTAAAAATAGAGGGACAAGTTTAGAAAAAAATAGGATGATCCCAGAGATTAGACAGAAATTCTAAATCAGATTAAATTTCTGTTTACGTGCTTTCCCACGAAGCACTGTTACTTTATAGCAATCACATACATGCAGGTCAAGTAATCTGGATATTTCCTGTTGTGATAATGGGGCTTCCCATTATCTAGACTTAGCGAAAGGGGGATATTTCTCTCTTCAGGTAAACCAAGGGTTAATGAGGTGTTGGGATTAGATTACATTTTAGTGTGGGTCAACATCACAGGTCATAGGGTGAGAATTGACCAATCAAAAGGAAAGAGGTGAGCATCTTCGGGATGCTTCCAGGGAGAAGTTATAAAACTTCTTTGGAGGCCATGTGGAGAGAGAGAACAAAGGAATCTCCAAGAGGCGAGATCTGGCCAGTCGTAGGCTGCAGGCAGGCATGCCTCGCCTCCTGGCTCTCTCTTCTCTCTTAGACCATCTAAGCCTGTGCACCTAATTGTGAGTAACTAGAATAAGATAGTTAGTCACGTTAGGGCTGTTTATTATTTTGGAGTTGGCTGATCTAAAGAATGTATCTGTTTTTGTAACTACTTGTAACTTAAGCGTGCCTGGAGGGGGCAGCCTCTCGCGTGTGTTATTGTCTTATTTATTTGCATGCCTTGAACAAATGCTCTTCTGTAAAACTTCTGTTTCCTCTCCATTCCCACGCCATCTTTCGGCACACACTAGATAGGACTTCTCTCACTCAGAAGGAGGGACGTGAGAGGGAAGGAAAGGTCCTTAGTATAGAGATTGGTAATCCACTGAGCAGTGTCCCACTGTACTGCTCAGATATTCAGAATTCAGTGGGTGGTGGCAGCAAGAATTAGTAAACGCTGGGGGAATTTCCAGCTCCTTTTCAAGGGTAGGAGTCAGGCTTGGGGAGCTGGAAATAAACTCCAGTATGACACCTGTCAATGTGTAGAGCCAAATGCAGTGCATCTTCAACAAACCAGAAGTTGAAATGGATTGTCTTCCTTGGAAGATGCACTGCATTTGGCTCTACACATTGACAGGAAATATCCAGATTACTTGACCTGCATGTATGTGATTGCTATAAAGTAACAGTGCTTTGTGGGATGCACAATCTTTTCAAACCCAAAGGCCACTTCTGATACAGCAATCCTCTTTCCTTACTGGGTAAGAGTAGAGAGCTTTCTCCCTATTCCTTCCTTCCAATCCTTTGCATGGTTGATATTTCTTTACTAAAAGCATAAGAGATCTGCATGAAAGGAAGAAGGGCGATACAGAAATAGGGATGCCACAGCAATTGATGGGAGCCTTGAGGGCCACATATTGTGTACCCCTAAATCAAAACCCTAAATCAAAAGCTGACATGACAAAAATAACAGTGATGTGAACAGATACAAAATGATTAGCACCCAAGCTTCTGTTCCTTACGCAAGGGCTCACAGATCAATGGTAAAGTACCTACTTTACATATGGGAAGCCCCAGTTTCAATCTGTGTCATCTCCATTTATGAATAAAAAGCCTCCCTACAATAAGCACCTTTCATTTTGATACGGTGCACTAATCCCTGTTTAACATCCTACTTTGTTAGCATTCCTGTTTACAAAAATACTCTTTATAATGCGATCACCAAACAAAAGGTTTAGAAACAATAAACAGAAACAGTACATTCACCCTCTCTTTCCAAGGAAAAAACCTTCAGTTGATAAATGAGGGTTTTCCCCTTTTTTGGGTTAACTGTTATTTTATTATATATTATTTCATTATGCACACTATAGATTAAGACTCTATAGTCCATTTGTCTCAAACTGCGGTCCACAGTATCTATAATTTAGTGTAGTTCTAATTATTCCCAGGGATGAATTAATTTTAAAATCACACAAAGCAACTTCTAAATAAAGGTGAAAATGATGGTGGTGGTGATTCATTTACAAAACAGTATTCATATCTGAAATCCTTTACCTGATTTGTTTCCTTGTTTGCTTGCTTGCCCTGCTGCTCTTGTATTACAGACTGGAAATAAAGTCCAAAAAGACTAAGGCCACCCAGACAGTTCACAGCTGAGCTGTCATCTCCCAGGGCCAACTCTGAGGTTCTGTTCCAGTGGACCACACACACAACCAAAATACCCTCCAGCCTCCTATTTGAGTCTTGACACTGTGCAACATGCCCACAACTACTATGGGTGGGCTGTAGCATCTCACTATGGGGATGCTGGAGCATATAATTTTGTCCATTCCGTGGTATAGGGAGCAAGGAAATGATGGCATGTGGAAGTGCTCATTAAACGATCAGGAAGATTTATCTAGAAAGATGTAGGAGAAGAAAGGCGCTGTAGCAATGTCAATATGGAAATCTATTCATACTGTCAGTGAACAGTCACAGCTCTGTCCGAAAGATGGAAGACAGGAAGAAGGAAAGGCATTGGGGATGCTCCCTCTCACTCTCCTCCCTGCTGTCCTTCCTTCCGAAATAAGGAGAGAGAAAGGAAAGCAGAGACAAGGACTGATGAGCATGAAAAAGGTTAATTTCCTAGGAGCTCTTCCAGCAACGTCCTCTTGGAGTAGGCTCAGGTACTAGACTGGGAACCACGTGGCACAACCACCAGGAAGAGCCAGTACACAATCTTTTGATTGGTTTAGATGCCTGCCTTTCAGAAAGAATGGGAAAGGCAATCCGTGTCAGGACGTCTTCTGCATACCACCAGAGAAGGTCTCAGATTCAAACCTGGGCATCTCAGGTGAAATCAAATTGGGTCACAGAAAATGGGAAAGACTTCTGGTAAGTCAATGGGGAGCCATGGTGAGTCAGAGTAGATATTTCTGGGTGTGATAAATGAACAGTCTGGCTTGAGTGAGGCAACTTCTCATCTTCTTAACTGCATATGTGAAGGCGCTGAAAGGGACTCAGCTTTCATGGCAGAGAAGTCCGTTTGCTCAAGTTGTGTCCCCCCCCCCACTACCCTTTGGATGGAGATGTTAATGTTGGCTGTTACCTGTCTGGAATCTTAGCTGAAAAGTGGATTGTAAATCTAAATGTGTTAATATTACTGTCTTTGCTTAGTTAAGAATTGCATCTTTTCTGGGTGATCCAAGCAGCTATCCTTGCAACTTTCAGTACTGAAGGTAAGATTTGCAGTCAAGGTGACCGCAAAGGCAACTGCATTTGGTTCCTACAAAGTTCCATTTTCAAGTAAGGATTTTTTTTTTCTTTTCTTTCAAGAAGAAGCTGGATGACTTGTCACACAGTGTTTTTTGTTGTTGTTGCTGAGTCTTTTGATTACTACAAATGCAAGGGAAATTAGGCTCTAAGCTTCCAATGGTGTCCTTATTTCACCCTGACCATACAGCTAACTTTAGCACAGGCCACATAAGACTAGAGGTGGTTGTAATATATGACAGAAGCAATCAAAGCCAAGAGCCACAGATCTGATGGCAATTTCCGATCAGGTAGCTATGCTGGCCTGCTGAAACAAAACATATGCCAAGATACCAAGACTTCAGTTGAAACATGAGTCAAACACACAGTTTGGTGGTTAAACACTAAGCTTTCCTCAGCTGCATGTGAAATAGCACCCCACCTCTGAGTACATCCCCCAAGCACTTTCTCCCATGCCACCCATCAGTTCCCATCTCTAGCAGCCATCAAAACTAAATGGTGGGGTTTCTAGATCAGGATTAACTCCAAGTGTCTCTCATTGACAGAAAAAGAAATTAAACCACTGCCCTGAAGACACCAGATCCTGTCTGTTCTTGGAAGTCAAGTAGAGTTAGCCCAGGTTATCACTTGGATAGAAGACCACCAAGGAACACTAAGTGCTGTAAGCTATATTTCAGAGGAAGAAACTGGCAAACCATCTTTGAGTATGCCTTGCCTAAGAAAACCCTATGAAATTCCTGGGGTTACCATAAGTTTACAGATGACTTGAAAGGGTACATGCACACACACAGTCTAGTGTGTGTCTCCCCACCTCAAGTAAGATAAGAAAACTCAGCAAACAGAGCAACAGGGCCGTATATTTTTTAAGAACTGAAGAAAACTCACATAAAACATTCAGATGGACTTAAAAGTTCCCCAGCTGATGGACCCTTCTAGGAAGCCTATCTGTACAGTGCCACACAGGAACTGGATGTGGTCAGATGACTGACAATCAAAAATAATATTCTGAGACTTCCTGCATTACAGTGACAGTGCAGGGGGAGAGTACACAGCTGCCAAGGAGGATGAGCTCTGGTTAAATCATCAGCTTTGGGGATGAATGGATAACCATCCTTTTCAAAATGTTTCAAAATACCCCCTTCAAGGTTGTTTTAATTCAGGCAATTTAAAACATGACCCTCCCACAAATTTTTCTCTTGATCTGGCTTGCCCATAAACTTTAAGTTTATGGAGCACATATAATCTTGGAGCACATATAATCTTCATGGATCTTCTACATGCACTATTGTAGTCGTCCAAGCTGCCACTGGCTTCCCTCACTACTGAATTGCAGCCTTCAGGTCACTTCACTACAACTATGCTGAAAAAAATGGAGCACAAGGAAGAGTGCATCTTGGAAAACTGATCCCACAACACAATTGCACTTCCACAAGTCTGCTACTGGAAGAGTATTTTAAATAGGGAAGAAGGTGAGTAAGGAGAATCTTCTTGAACAATGCACTTCTCCATTTAGACTGCATTATTCTTCACCCTGCTGCTAGAAGGCACAAAGTGTTCTCAGAAGACAGGAAAAGGAGATTTACACCAACCCACCCCTACTTTCTGAGAATGGGAGAGGTTGTGCGCACATATACGTGTGTCCATCTGAGCACATACTTGCACAGCGGGGAATCTTTGCTTCTAAGCATTTCTTTTGAGTCTTTATTGAAAGTGCCAAGTCCCTCAAAAAGTTCACCAGCTACACACAGAACTTTACTTCTAACAATTTCACTATATGCCTCTGTCTGTTTGTATGTGTAAGAGAGACAGAGATACAGAAAGGGAGAAAGAGAGATTTATATTTAAATCTAGACTCAGGAATAATTATTCTCCTGGTTGCCTGTGGCAGATTGTGTCCCAGAAACAAAGAACGAAAGCTTTATTTTAAAAAATTGACTGTTACAGTAGTGCTTGACTGGGCCAAAAAACGATTCTTCCCTCACCCAAACAAAATGTGTAAGTACGTGCCTTTAAGTCACCTAGCAAAATATGGTGACCACATGAATTTTGTACAGTTTTCTTGGGCAAGGAATACTCAGATATGGTTTGCTACTACCTTCCTCTGAAATATAGCCACAAGATCTGATCTTCCCTGGTTGTAATCCATCCACATACTAACTGGATGATCCTGATCCTGTTTACCTTCTGAGACCAGATGGGATCCAGTGCCTTAATATCCTAATGTTTGCAATACTCTCTCATGTACATTTTGCTCTCTTAATCTTTCCAGAGCATTTGCATTTAAGGAAATTAAGAAGACTGTTGTCTTCTGTCTATGTTGCTTTAATTTTTAGATAGACCTTATATGCAATCTTCGCCTTTATGACAAAGAGCTATTATGTTATTACATCTGGAATCAAGTAAGGACTTGAAACTAAGAGCTTTCTGTGTTGTATATTCAGGGAGGGACAAAGACAGACAGAGACAACATCTGCATATATTTATGTAATACAGATTATAAAATCTAAGCTTGTCTGGTGTTTCTTTCTTTTTTTTTTAAATGCTGGCCACCCATGAGATAATGCATTCAGTACTAAGACAAGCACAAAAAAACCCACGTGGAGTGACATTTTATTGTCAAAATGGTTTAGATAGTATAGATGGAAAAGTAGAAACTGCACACAGGAGTTTTTCTGTCAAGTGCAATTAGTGAAAATACAGCTAAAGCAAGCATATGTACACCAACAATTGAATGTGGATTAATTTGTTGCAGAGACGTTTATACTTCCAATTTTTTAAAAAACTCCATTCTAACTGCACTGTGATGAGGGTTCTTTAAATTGGGGTATTTTAATTGTCTGCTTGAAAATTCGGCTGAAATTCTTTCAAAATTCTGACTGACTGATCCACCGCAACTACAAACTAAACAGATCACACAGAGTTTGATCTTGAAAAATGAATTTTGGGGTTCCAGTCTGCAAATAGATTCAGAGTAGATCCCCGAACACAAATAACACACCTTAATCGGGATTCCTGACAGCTCCACTGATCTTGAAAGCATATGCAAACAGTACTTTTTTTGGCCCTACTCTATTACCAGAAGCTCCTTGAAGATGGACAGAGTCCTGGGTACGGTTGTCAGAGATTCAGAATGTTGCTCTGCCATGAGGCTGAACAAGCCATAAGTTCAGTTCAGATTTTACTTCAAACCATATTTAAGGAAGATCAATTGTGGCTTAGCACAATGACACACCACAGTTCTGTTGCTCTCTTTGTGGAAGCTGCTGCATCTAAAACAGGAATACTGAAAATATTAAAAACGAGAATAGGCTGTTTGCTTACATCATAGTTTAGAGTTTAAACCATGGTTATATAAACCATGTTTCATTTTGATATCTTAATGAAGTCACTGGTTCCATTCAGAAGCAATGTTAAACCATGTTTTATTACTTATGCTATTTATATTATTTTATAAATATTAATATATCAGTTACACTACATATTTATATACATATTGTGTGCCTTCAAGTCATTTCTGACTTATGGCCACTCTAAGGTGAACCGATCATGGAGTTCTTGGGGCGGGGGTGTGTGATGTGACCATTTATGTGACATACAATAACATACCTTTTTAAAATTTATACTGTTATAACACTAAACCATGACTAAAGGTATGTATGACTACTGGATTTGTGTGTCCTGCCCCCATCCCCTTCTTCATACACAAGAGAAAGGAATTCACAGTTTCCCCTCGCACCTGAATACAGGGAAGTGTGGTGTGTTCTAAACAGGTTTTGTTCACAAACCAAAATAGGCAATCACTGATGATGAAATTTGGTATGCAGGTTTGAATACAAGGAAATTTGACACTTAACAATAAGAAATCCCACCCCCATTCATCCATTCTTCCTTCTGTGTTTTGCCTTTGTTTATAAGCCTGAAGGCAAAAACTGTGAAATTATTTGAGAGCCTTTTTTGATGGTATATACATGCATCAAAAATAAATAACTGCTATCAGGTAAAAATAACTTCTGGAGATTCCCCACCCCACATTTTAATTCAATGCAGGGGAAGTCAGCCACAACTGACGGAACGGCTGACTGTGGAAATTTATTCCTGCTTCACCCACCTGACTCAGGCCTGAATTGGGTGAAGGAAGATTTTGCACTGTAGTTAGAAGCCCATTTATGCTTATAGAAGGCTGGTGGAATTTCCTCCATAGCTTAAATAAGAATACAATCATCCATCCTGCCCCTCTCCAACTATTTTGGTTGCCTAGGAGGAATAACAGCCTCCACAACATTTGCACGTAATTGTTTCAACCCAAGAATGCAAGCTGTGGGAGGAAACAAAAATATAATCAAAATTTGAGGGTATAAAATACACACACCACCACGATCAAATTCTTTTTGATTTTAGCCGAAGAGAGGGGAGTATTTTTTAGGACCCTAACAACAAGAACACAGAATTCAAAGCCAGTTGGCTCCACCTCAGAGAGCAAAGGGGTTATGGGACCTGCAGTGCAATTAACAGAACAGTACAGCCTTCAGGCATCTCCTTATGCCGTTTCGATTTAAGTAGATTTCAAAGCGTGTGGCTATACTTATCAGTATGCTCCTAGATCATTCAGTAACCAGCACTACTACTGAGTCGAGAATTTCAGAACTCAGAGGTTTTGAGCTTACAGTTATAGAACAAGAAAGGTCATAATGTTGCATAGCGAATAATCGATGGAATGAGACTGGAGAGACCGAGTGCTATTTCCCTCAGTCCTCATTGAGCCATGAAATTAATTGGTTGCTTTTGTCCATCACACCCTCCCAGGATTGTTGTGAGGATAAAAGGTGGGGGTGATAACCAACTGATATCCAACTGTTCCCATTTGGTAGGAACAGTCCTGATTAATCTCCTGTTCTCCCACTTTTCAGCTGCTTTTAAAATGTCAGTTTTTCCCCCACTTTTCCTCAATTGCTGCATATTGACTTCAAAGCGCAAAAGTAGTTTGCATTCAAGAGAGAGGAAAGGAGAGATGGAATCTTGCCCTTTCCAGTAGGCTCAGGCAAAAGCAAACTGCTGTAGCCTTTCCTAGCTTATGTGTTCTTCCTTACTAATAATTTTTACCATACTGACCATACCAATGTTGCTTGGACATGTGTGTCCCAATTTTCATCTGAGAATGTTGAAGGGTATGGAAATTCAGGACATAAACATAAATAAATAAGGGCTCTGTATGCATAAATGTGAACCTAGATTAAATACAGCATGTCCCATGATTGCCTATTTCTTTCTCTTTGGGTGTGCTCTTCCCCTAGCAGGGCAAGTCAACTAGTATACAAAATGCTTCATAACCAGATAGCCTACAATGAAAGAAGTATACTCAAATGACAGTTCACTGAAGAAACTAGACACTAATCTCACCACCATGACTGTCTACTTCTACTACATGTACTTCAACTCTCCAACATGAAAATTTCGCTCTGAAAGCTACTATCTGTGCCAGGCCTCTCTCTTTAACTTGCTGTTGTGTGCCTTCAAGTCATTTCCAATTTATGGTAACCCTACCGCCAGGTCTTCTTGGCAAGCTCTGATCAGTAGAGGTTGCCTGTGTCTTCTTCTGAGGCTGAGAAAATGTGACTTTCCCAAGGTCACCCAATAGGCTTCCACAGCTGAGAAGGGATTCGAACCCTGGTCTCCAGAGTTGCAGTCCAATGTGCAAATCGGTACATCATATCGACACAATAAAGTAAATGAAAGGGGAATCTTTGGTCATGCGCAGAGTATCAAATTGTCATAAGCTTCCCTCCCATGCTGGGGATTAAGAAGGTGGGGCATAGTGGGCTGAGGCTTTAGTTTATTGACAAACATGAGCTTTTTGCACCTTCTTTTAAGGAGTTTCGTTTTGCCCAAGACCACCCAGCTCTCCCCCTGAACTCAAGTCTCTTGAAGAAGGAAGTAATAATACTGATGGACTGCATCCCAAAGCGGCTGAGAGGATTAACAAAGCTAATGATTATACATAGCTCTTTGCTTTTATATCTAGCATGAACTAATGCAAGCTCAGCACACTCCATTTCTTCAATAGATGGGGAGGATGTTCCCTACCTCCCCCATCCCTTCTGCCACCACAGCAAGAGAATTCAGGCTGGAGAGACAAAGATTTCCAGAGAACTCTTGACTCCCTTTCTTTAAATGACACTGGATGACCCTTCCACTCACCCACATTTTGCATGAAAATGTTTTTTCAAACAATGCCCACATTGCACACTTGAAGGGTAAAGTGCTTGAAGGAAACCAAACATTCTTTTTCTTTTCAAGATGTTAAATGTTTTTCTGAGCCACAAATAGGGTGCTGAGCCCAATCTATATTTCTAGCCCATCTTCCTCCCTCCTCTATTTTTGTTGTCTTCTTTTGCTTGTTTGGGGTACTGGGAAACATGCAGAAACCAGCTGGCTATACGGTGGAATGGATATTTTGTAGATGTACATATAAGGGTGAATTAGGAAGTACTTTGGGAAGGAAGGAAGTTTTGAACATCAACTTCATTTCAATTTAACAGCCAGATAAAATATTTGGAGGACAATTCTGCAAATCTTCACTTTAAATTTAAAAAAGATGTTCAGTTCCTGGGTTACTGTATTTTAAGAAGCCTGTAAGTGTGTACGTTCCTTGAAGAACTTTTATAAACAACTGGGATGAGAACATCACTCTGGGTAAAAGGAATGCTTTACAACACAGCCTCTGCACAGAGCATCAGTTCATCATGCCCCTCTTATTTTTCACACTGACCACTTGTCTCCTAGATCTTCAGAATAGCTATTTCAGAGAAAGCAAAACTCCAAGACTCTGTGCCCCTTGCATAAGCAAAAGATACAACTTCACAGGTCAGAATACAGCATTTATAGGCCAACAAAAAAAAGGTGGGCTATTTATCCATATGATCCCATTCCTGCAAATTCCATTTGTGTAATTCTCTGCTTGTGTTTACCTACTAAAATATTCTTTGAGCAGTTTGTGGCCAAAAACAGTAAAGTATCTGGAACGGTTGCATTAAACAAATTAATACAAGCGATTACACAACCAAACCTGTGTGCTTCCCAATAACTGGACATGCCTGTACCCTGCCATTTAAACATTATCTCAAGAACTCATAGCACTCTTGTTCTTGGTTTCTCCTCTGCCAAGCTTTTATTCAATCAGGAAATATTTCCATAGGCCCTTGTAATGATACATGTGCAACTTCATAATTCTGGATGGAAAGTATGTTAGAAAGCATGAAGCAATCTTGCATTCCAAGATCAGAGGTATAGGAAGTTAAAAGAATGTAAAATCACAGAACACATCTTAGAAGAGCAGTCAGGTTCAACTGCTGAAACCAAATAAAGGAATGTAGTGGATTCATATAATTCATTATGGTATAATCTTTCAGGGCTACATCCTACTTTATTAGATGAAATACTTCATCACTGGATCTGCCCAAATGTCTTAAATGGGAGGGATATACAGCTTCCTAGTTTGGACATAATGGAAAATTTCGGTTAAAGAAACTAGGATGCCTTCATTAGGCTCAAGGATAGGGTAGGAAGAGAATGCATAAGCACATACATGGCTTACTCTCATGATTTTATTTCAGAAATTGATAACCGCTGGTCCTCCAGTTGTGATATGACTCTTTATTCCTATTAATCACAACGAGCATAGTCCGTGATCAAGGACAATGAGAGCTATAGAGACATTATCTGGACTAGGGTAGAATCTTGTTACAATTAGAAATAAAAACCTAATGATCCAAAGACAGAAGATCTTACTTCTCACCAACCAAAGAGACACAGGCTAAGAATCTGATTACGAGACATACTGCAATGTTCTGTCCAGGTGGAACTACAATGCATCTCCTTTCCTAACACCAACAGGACTCAGCTTCCCCCTGCAAGGCCTCCCCTCCAGGCCCATTTAGTGCCTGATGGAGGGAGGACACTGGAAAAGCATCTGGCTATGTGCCTATCACCCAGACACACAATGACAGTGTCATCCTATGAGACCCCTGGGGGAACCCCAGGAGATCTGTGAGGATGCTTTGCTGTTTGGTCAGATAGCCCCCACCACTAAATGTCCAGCCACTAAATGACCTTGGAGGGGCATGGGGAAGGGAGTCTTGCAGGGGGACTGAGTTATTACATGAAGGAGGTAATGAATTCCTGTTCCATATGCAGGCATAACTTTCAGTTGTGTCTGCATATGTCACTAACAGCATGCCAGCAACAATAACTTTCATTTGCGTATGCACACATCACTGGCATGGTGCCGGCCATACAAATTTTAGTTGTGCCTGCATATCTCACTGACAGAATGCCAGGGTATTCAGAGAACAATGTTTTCAGATGGTGTTTCACACTTAGACAAGTCAATTAGCCTAAAAACTCACAAAAATACAAGATGTTCCTATTTGCATTTATTTATGCTCAGGAACTAGAACTTTAGGTATAAAAAGTAATTAGTTACAACTATAGTTCCATTCTGTTACTACCTCACAGTTAGTTGCAGTTAGTTACAGTTTTTAAAGAAATGTTTAAAAAGTAACACTTCCTGTTTCTTAAAAGGAACTCGCCATTACTTTTAGTTAGTCCTTTTTATAAGTCACCTGAATGCTACAAACCCCTGGTCCGAGATACAAAAAGATTTTCTCTTCTAGTCTGACACTGTCATCTCAACAGTCATAGCAGCCAGTCCACAAACCATGGGTATTCCTCCTTCACAACTTCTAACTATATAAGTAACAAAAAGGTTAGTTTTTGCCTGGGATAGTTGCACCTAGAATACAATAAACTCCAACTTCTGTATTCTGACCATACCTTTGTTAGGCAAACCAAAGAGACATAAAATTCTCATGCAAGTTTTCAAAACACACCTTTGTTTTCATCAGGCCTTTTAAATGAGTAATTAATTGATTTCAATCCAGTAATTCATTACTTAATTTCTTAATGTTCCATATTTCTCCCAACATGAGATCCAGGGTAGCTGCAAGGTGTAGCTTTAAAAAATGATAATTAGTCTTTAAATAATTAACTAAATAGACTATCCTGTTGGAAAAAACCAGTACAGTATGACCTCTTCTGGCACGTCCTCTGCACACATGAATGATAAGTGATACAAAGGGTTATAGTCAATGGACGTGGTAGGTATGTACAAGTTGTGTCTATTGATGATGCAACACTCGTGTTTTTTGTTTTACACAGGGGGTCCAAGAAAGAAACCCCTGCATATACAGCAGGAGCACTGTAATCTGGACCAGCATCAACGGACATAAAGGAGCCCTGCAGCACCTTTGAAAGCAACTGAGAAGAGGAGTCATATAACCTGCAGACTGTATGTATCTAAATGCATCACTTTCCCCTTTTCTCCTGTGCATGCTTTTTTAAACAACAACAATAATTGTTGCCTGATGAAGATAAATGTGTGGTGCAAAAGAATGCATAGCTAAGTTTGTATCGTTTTAATAAAGGTATAATTAAATATGGGCTCTGAGAAAGGTTACTGTTACAATGCAAAAAGAATGAAGCTCTCCCTTACCAAGTCAAAACTGTAAAGTAACTCAGCTGTGCCTTAGTTATTAAATTATTTAAATTAGTTATTCAAGAGGATTGATTGCAAATAAGTAGTTATTTGCACTTAAGTCCTTCCAAACTCTGTTTATGACAGTTGCTTAAACTGTTTCTCAGGTATGAGGTGGCTTTAGTTGAGATATTAAGCCTTGTGGTACCCCTGTAGTGATATAGAACTCTTTCCCTTCTTGTAGCTGAGAACTGGTTCCATTCAGAAACATAGCTTTGAATATCAAGAAGTTGCAACTTGCTGTGAATTCCATCACTAATCCTGTAATAATACACAAGGGATGGACTCCTTTGTTGTTGTTGTTATAATGCAGTATCTTTCCGCAACTCATGTTCTACACATGCATTAGATGGAAACTCACAACATTCCCTGCCTTCATGGCTGCTAGAGTGAGAGAGAAGATGGAAACATTTCACACATTAGAAAATGCAAGAAGTTAACATTGTATTAGTTTTAATATAGATAATTCACATACTCCTTTCTATGCTGTGCAGTCTATATTCAACAAACCGATTATTTTAAAAAACCCTAAAGTTTGCTCCATACCTTTTTCCAGTTATCAGTTAAGAGCAGCATTACCAACAAACACAACAAAACTAATTATAATATAAAACACTGTTTCCTACACATTTAACAAAGAAAAATCTTCAAACTGAATCAACCTGATTCCAGTTTTTCTAAGCCCAGAAATTCTCCAGTTACAATATGCTAGACATGCCATTTTTGAAAAAGCTTCATTTTATTCGGTTTTATTGTAACAGCCATCAGCCAATAGCATTTTCAAAATAATATGCTATGAAATAGATATGCTTCAGTACATTACTCTAACTCTGCTGCTTTCCTACTCTAAACAACACAAATGCAGACTTTCATTTGCAATGGCATCTCAAAAACTCCATTGTATTAATATATCTTAATCATAGTTTCCTTGACTTTCCTTGGCTTCTGACCTATATCCATGATTTTCCTTGACTAACCTTCCCAAAGTTATAATATTAACAACACAGAAAGTGACTGAATGCATGACACTGTGACCCATCCCACCACTAATGCAACATTATTATTGTTTTGTGCCCGTGGTGGAGCAAAGTAGCTGTTTTCCATGTCTGTGGTCTCAAGTGGTTCTTGTGAATATCTGAAGATAATTGCCTTTAACTACTGATGATCCCAGACGTTCACATGCTTGTTACAGATGCTGCTTCCTATATGCAAAACATTTTGCTGCCCTACAAGGGTCTAATAACACAGAGACTCTAAATAACTCAGACATGCTAAAAATATTTTTCTGGACTTGAGATTTTCAGTGCACAGAATCCAAAGAAAGGGGCAGTTAATCCAACATGCTCGAAAAAGCTCTGAAAGTGTGTTGCCCATGTAGCAGCCATCCACAGATGGATGGATAAAACAGAATATAACACAGCACGGTAACCTCCTCTTTGGGGGTAACCTCCTCTTTGGAAGTGAGATTTTGAAAACAAAACAAAAGCTCTCTAAATCTTGACCAAAAATATGTTCTCTTTTTTAAAAAAGTCAAGAGATGAAGCTTGTTATTAGACCTTTATAAACATTACTATCTTTTTCAATTGACACCCCAATAGCAGTCACATCAAAAGTCGAGAATGTCATTGCAGAATCTCAAAACTCCTAGATTTAACAAAGCAGCTCTTGCTAGCAATCCCTTTGTTGAACCTGGCATTTGACATTCATGGTAGAATAGACTGGAAAGGTGGCACACCTAGAGCAGTGCCCTGAACAGCAGGGACTCTGGTGCGCTAAGAGGGAAGATTGGAAGGACTAAAGAAACGGTATGAATAGAAGCTTTAAGAATGAAAAGTGCAAACTGCTGGGAGAGGTGGTGGTAAAGGAAAATAAGGTGAAGCAGAGAGAACAAAGGAGGTGGTGGGGAGGTAAACACTAAGATCAAGTAGAAGTATGTGGAGACTACAGTCTGCCTAACACAAGCATGTAGCTGTTGCTGATGACTATAGGCCTAAATTCCCAGGAAAAGAATCACTGTTTACCCATGAAGAAGTACCTGCAAAAGAAATAAGAAAGTGGGTCACTCAGGGACTAAGTAGGTGGCTAACTCAGAGCCTTACTTTAGGCAAGTCTCTTCAGTACTGGGCAGATGTAACTATCACACACAGTACTATGACAACCAATAAACTGCAGATGCTTCCAAGGGCCAACTCAGTTTCTTTGTGTGGTTTAGAAAAGGTGCTACTGAGAGTGGTGGTTCATGGACCATCACTGGTACACAAGCCATCAGCTGCTGGTCTCTGAAGAATTCCTGGGAAAGAAATAAACTGTAGGCAATGGGTACAAACGTGGCATCCTAGTACACTGGAATGGGGTGAGATTGCCAATCCCTGTATCAGGTAGTACAAAACAACAGCTGTTTGGAACGTTGTAATGGGAGGTTGCTTCCTCTGAGATCTCAGAAGGGTCACTCGTAAAAGTTAAAGCCCACTCTGAGGCCATTTCTAAACTACACTGTTCTAGCACTTTTATTCCACTTTCAACACACTGTGAAATTCTGGGGTTTGCAGTTTACTGAGGCCAAAGAGCTCTCTGGCTGAAAATCCTAAATGCCTCTCCTTAAAATGCAGAGCCCAGGATTTCATAGGATGTTGAAAATGGAATAATAGCACTGTAACAGTGTAGTGTGGAAATGGCCCGAGCAACTCAAAGAGAGATAGCAAAAGTATGCATCGTTGAGGTCAATTTGCAAATGAGACAGAAATTACTGGGACTGCAACTGCTCTAGCTGATTATTAACAATAGATGAGATGAAACTGTCTCCAAAAACAGGACAGATAGAGTGTACAGGGAACACTTGAAACTCTCTACTGCTACAGACTGTGTGTTGCTGGTAAAAACTGGTATTTATCAAGCAGATTACACTAGACATTCTTTAACTCCAACTTTTATAAAGTTATTTAGAGCAGTCTGTCTCTTTGCTGTTCAGATGCCAACCAAAGACACTTCTTTAAATAGGACTTTGGAGGTCTAGAAGAAAATTCAAATCTATGTTATTACTGTGGGAGCCAGTGTGGTGCAATGGTCTGAGCACTGCATTATAGCCTTGAAGACAAGGTTTTAATTCCTCACTTGGTCATGGAAATCCACTGGGTGATTTTGGGTGCATCACATACTCTCAGCCTCACAAAATGCCATGATAGCTTCACCTTAGGGTCGCTGTTAGTTGGAAATAACTTGAAGGCACACAACAACTTGCAAATCACAAAGACAATAATAAGAGTGAAAGAAATATAACTAGAGAAATTTGCTTATGGTATATTTTTATATGAAATAGCATGTCTTCATCTGGCCTTTTATTTTACTACAATGTTAATCTTTGTTGTCAGCCATATGAGAGGTCTATAGACAGGATATAATAAAATTAACAAAATGCAAGTACATAGTCCAATATACAGGATATCATTTTTTTTATTACAGATTTTTATCATCATGCATTTTTGGTCATTATACTTCCTCACATGTTTGCAAACATGTGAGGAATGCTTACTTAACACTGCTCTAGTTAACACTGTTATATTTAGTTTTAATATTTAGGTGCTATGAGTATGTTATTAAAACCATTATTGATACTGGTGTTCCTTTGGAAGCAAATACACTACCAATGAACAAAATGTGCCATTGGTGCTGTTAGTGCTGCCAGCATTCAACGATTAAACATGGAATCCCTTGAAGTCTACTGTTTAGGATTACAGACAACTTCAAAAATATTTCATGAGCTGCACAAGTAAGTAGATAACTAAAACTTCCAGAAATGTTGAAACCATGCCAGAGGAGAAATTTCAGGGGGTTGGGGAGCACAAAAATTAGGGGTCAAACTAAAAACTCTGCAATACTTAACATTCTACTGCTATTAAAAATCTAAAGTAACTTTGTTTATGAATATATAGTTTGTTATGTATTATATGGGTTTGGTTATAAAATCATCATAGTAAGTTAAATTTTAAAATATGGACCAAAATTGACTTGGGTACCCACGTCTTCATAAGTGGACTTAACATCTGCAAAAAACAGGATTCAATAGTTTTGCAACATCCATACTCAGGAAGGGGTTGCTATTGCATTACTACATAGTAAAGTGACTGATGCTCAATGAGTTGTACTGCACATTGAGGATTCAACGTTATCACAGGACACTCTTGCCAGTTTCCTATTGAACATTCTCACAATTCACTATGTTCCTTAATGCCTCTGCTATGTAGAGTTGGGCAATGCAGATCACAATAGAGAATTCCAGCCATGGTTTACTCTCAGTGAGTGAAGTGTGCCTCTCCCTCCCATTTTTCTACTCCTCTTCATGCCCCTGGCTTTCACTTCTCTGAAAAGCTGGACAGTTATATAACTGCTTTGCTGAATCAGACCATTTAGCCAAGCAATGTTTTCAGCAGCTACTGGCTAGATACTTCTAGAAATATACAAACAAGATATAAAGAAAAGCTACACCTTTCCATTTTGTCTATGCATTTTCATAGGCACATGTATGAAATGACACCAATACACAAGCATTAAAATGAGTAAACAGGAGAGCTGGTATTATCCAGTTTATTTATTTTAAATGAATAGAGAACCAAAATTTAGAGGGGGGGGGTTATGAAATTAAGTGTAGAAAAAGGCCATAAATCGTAAGAATTTGATTTATTAATATAAATGAATCTGAGCTTTGACTGAAAGAACACGGAGCATTCACACTGGTGAATTTGTTTCAAAGAATCTGAAAGCAGACTGTTAGATATGAAGATTCACTGGTGACTGGGGGGAGTATGGAGGTATCTATACTCTGAGGAAATGATTTAAGCAAAACAGAGTCAGCAAAAGATCTCTGGGATTACTGCTACCGTAATGTAGTGCTATTATGACAATAAACCACCCTGCATTCATTATTGATATTCCTTCCTTCCCTACTAACAGGAAACCACTTTTGCCAGTATTTAACAATCCCTCCTCCAGACAAAAATCACTTCCTTCTTTGTAGTGCAGGGGGAAACAGAGACATACATGAAGAATCAGAGAAACCCCAGCGTTTATATGATGACGGCTCTCCCCATCCCAGAAAACCACCCAGATTCAATCCATACAAAGTGGGACCTGGACTAACACTTAGTGGAACAGACAAGGTGTGTTGCGAAAGCTTAAATCAGCAAGGAGTAATTTTTCCATAGAATCATAAGGTGTGTCTTTTTCAGACTGAAAGGTAACACAGCAAATCAGGATTTATGGCTTTCAGTACACAGCTGCAAGTGTTAGCTTAACAAAAAATCTAAGGAGAAGAAGGAAGTCTTATACTTAGATTTGTTTTGCTTTCCTACGTGCTAAATTTGCAATATCTTCATCTCTATAGTTATGCACATATAAACATGAGATGAAAACAGACACAACTGACGCAATTCTGGATGCAATTCAAGCCTGTCTGAAAGACTGCATCTCCTGAAATGAGTCTGCCCAGATTTTAAGATGCTAAGAGAAGGGTGTTCTCTTGTCTCATCATCATCACACGTACAGTTGGAGAGGACATGAGACAAAGCTTTGTCAGTGGCTGCCCTCAGACTTCCCTACCATGGGAAGTCAGATGCATGCTGCCTCTGTTTTCCTTTTCCTGGCAGGTACACATCTTCTTATTCTACCCAGTCCTTTGACTGTTAACTGCCCATTGCAAAAGCTCTTTTAATTAGGATATGTTGCATCATCATCATCATTACTACTACTACTACTACTGCTATTTATATTGTGAGCTGCCTGGCTCCCATACTAAGAGATAGACAAGATATTAAATACTCTTTGTCACATTCTACCATGAGTGGTGGCTGGGAGAATATAAGGGAAACCTGTGCAGATTAAGGGGTGGAGCTCTGCATGTAACAACCAGAGAAATGAATGAAGTTGAGTCACAGGCTCATTTCTCAGTATTTCCCACTGAGTTTCTCTACAGGGCAAAGAGGAGTATGTCACTTAAGTCTTGGTGGTCCCTGGCAATAAAAGATATTTAAAGGGAGTCTAGAAAGAAATGGTTAATAACCGCTGCACTAGGCCATATATGGGGAAAACAAGCACCTACATTCAGCAAGACAACATGGGCTTGACAGGTCCTGTTTCTTCACCACCATAAAAAGAACTGGGACCTTCGGACGCTACTTTCAAACCTATCCCTGTCGAGCAGTTTCCCTCAGTGCACCCCATTACAAAACATGACTAAAGAACATTAATAAGGAAATCTTAATGCCACAGAATGATGGTCATTTGGATAACTAGGAACTGGTTCTCTGGCTTCTGTCATCCACTGACACTGGTCATCTAAGCAACAGTACACCCTTTAATCTGTGGCGGGCATGCTGCTCACACGGCTTTGGTGGAATTCTGAGTAGGTTTCCTATCTCCATTTCTGCCAGGCTGTATGCCAACCACAGCCTGATGATAAAAATGACTACCATAGTAGCAACAACTATGAAAAAAATATTTAGAATCATAGAGCTGGAAGAAATCCCAATGGCTGTATAGTTGCTGACACGAACAATCCACTTGCTAAACTGGGCTGGGATCCTGCTACCACATTATAAGGTTTGTTATGCAAGATGTTGCAAGGTCAAGCATGCAGGGAAGAAAGGCAGAGAAATGTTGCTAGCTCCAACCAATCTACTTCTGAAATGCCTACCTTCCAGGTGAGTCCTAAAAGCCAGGGCTTTCGGGGAAAGGTTGGCTTGGAAAATAGATATATAGCTCAGTGGTTCTTAGTCTTTTTTGGGTCAAAAGCCTCTCCAAGAATTTGATGAAAGCTATAGGACTGCACCTCACAAAAATGCATTTCTTTTTGAAAGAAATAAAGCAGAAAACTGGGGGGGGAATTATTTTTTCTTTCTTTAGCCCTGGTTTACAGACCCCTTGAACCACAACCTATGACTAGCAATGCTGATCCTCACAGATAACAGAGCATTTCCAAATTCGTTTTTCTATCGTTATGACCATCAATCTTTTCTTCCAAAGAGAGATCTGCCCAATGCCTTCCTTGTTAGCTTTTAAGTGCCAGGCAAACTCCAAATACTTTCCATCTTCAGTTTGTTTTATTTATCAGTTGGCTGAAATCTCTCCAGGAAGATACTATTTTGCTGGGGGGAGGTTATCTATTGTGATCAATTAATTGTGATTAGTTTTAGTTGTATTCTGTTTTAATCTGTCTTAGGAGCAACCTTGAGTTCCACACTGTGAGAAATGTGGGACATAATTAAAATAAAAAACAAACATTAAAAAAGGAACAAATATTTTCCTCAACTGTCTTAGCAGTTTGAATAGGGCTACTGCTGTGTATATTCAAATTGATATATTACAGGCGAGGCCTGTAACATGGAGACCTCCAGTGCATCCCCTTCTCTTAAAAAGAGCTTTATTTCAAGGTTCTTGCCAGTAATTCACTCCAAGAAGGGCATTCCAAATCCAACTTACTTCATGCTGCTAAACCCCCATGGTATTGCTTGTTCAGAGGAAGGGAAAGACAACCCCACTCTGAACAAATCTTGCCAAGAAGATGCCAAGACAGGTTTGCTTTGGGGTTGCTATAAGCTGGGAACAACTTCAAAAGGCAAACAACACCAACTGCTTGCTTATTAAGATTTTTGTACTTCTCCAGATTTCAGTAGTTTCCCCAACATACTTCCCCTGAGCTTCCCAGTGGTTCTGTCTCACCCTATAACTCTAACAGTACTTACCACCTAACCCGCTATTAGAAAGAACGGTTTTGTATGGCAGTTTTATGGTACTTTATTTCCCGTGGAGATTCTGCAAAATGAGGGCATATTTTTAAATAAATACATGAAAATAAACCACAAAAATTTCTACCATTCACAAATGATGCAAAAGTTCTTCTTTAAAATAATGCCAGTCAGGTGGAAGTTGGTTGATGTCCATCAGTTCATCTTTTAAAGACATATTGTGGGGCTGAGACATTAGAATATTTCAGAAGAAGAGATGGATTTTGGTTGGGTGAGGGGAAAAGGAATGAGTGGATTTTATTCCTGGCTCTCAGGAATAAAATACTTGGCAGTCCAGTGCTACTATCTCTGCTTGCCATATTCACATTCCAGAGCAGTCACGCCAATCACACACACCCGCAGCAGATGAACTCGTACAAAAAATACACAGTCAGCCCTCCGCATTTGCAGGTTTGCTTTCATGGATTATTTGCGAGTTTCTTCAACCCTTCCGCTACCACCACCACAGGCACTTCTTTTCCAAGGGAACCTCCTCTCTTGGTGGCTCCAATCAGGCCATGCAGCACTTTAAAAATCTTGCCTCTGGTCCTCCTCTGCCATTTCCAACCACTGCCTGCCCAGATAAGGATGGCTCACTGCCTGATTTCTCAGCACCACAAACTCTCTCCCAATGCCCCACACACCCAAGGAAGGAGACAGGTGAGAGAGAGGAAGTACAGAGCCACCATGCTGACTCCCTCTCCTTTCTCTAACCACATTTGGACCCTGGGTGCCTGTCCCCTCCACCATCTCAGCTCCTTTCCCACAGACACACACACACACATTTTGATATTTAAATTTTTTTCACTTTTGCAGGAGTCCTGCACCCCTAACCACAGCAAATGTGGAGGGCCAACCATAGCTGGAATTATTTTGATTATTCCCAATTAGAATCAGTCCACTGAATTAATTTTTGAACAGTGAATCAACACATAAATAAATCCCACTGATTCAGTAGCTCTAAGACTAACAAGAGGACTGAGGCCCACATCTTTGTACTGCAAATAAGACAGAACTTAAAACTTAATAGCTGTGGGACTATTAAGAAATTAGCACGAGACTCTTAGAATAAGAAAACAAATTTCTAAGTGTCTAGAAATTTCTAAAAGCTGCAAGAAGGTAAACATCCATTTTTATGTTCCAGGGCACACTTAAACACTCACCACACGACAAGATGGAAAAATAGCCCGCGAAGTAGTGAGTGATCTACGGTTAACCAAGTCAGCTTGTGCAGACTTACTCTATTCTGGCCTTCACTGGTTTTGATGTAGCCTTATACTAGTCATAACTGGGCAGTAAGGAAAATCTGAAAGAACCTGAAAGAATTAAACTACACAATGTACTACAGACAGATCATGGGCTTTGGGATGACATGCAGCCTGCACAAATCAGCTGAGTGCGCTTTGGAGCCAATTGATGATACAGATAACACTTGTCACTTATAGTATGTGATTAAGTGAGAAATAATCCACATGACCTTTGGATGTAGAGTAGCCTCTGTAAGCAGATCTTACTGGAGTGGTGGCTGGCCTTTTTAATGCTTGGAGTGCCTCTAAAAAGAGTTTTAACAGCATTCTCTGCCTCCAGGTGAGCAGCTTTAGGTTCCACTCATGGAAACACAGGAATCTGTTTCACTAGCACCTTGCACACTAGTGCATTTGCTCAATGCACAGCATGTTCAACAACATATAAATAGAATCAAATGACGATCTAATGTCAACGTTGTATACCAGAATTCCTGGTACACCTAGATGAAAAGAAATTAGGACTGAAATTCTATTAGGAACTAACAGAAATCTCTGCGTTCTGACAGCAGTGGTACAAATCCAGGCAATAAAGTGAAAAAACAACCCTTTTCAGTTCTCACAGCTTTTAAATACATGCTTGCAAAGCTATCAGTTATTCAAAAAGTAGGTCTGAAAAATAGATAGGGAGTGGTAGGGTTCAATCAAATGGATAGACAAAATGTCTCCTAGAGCACAAAATCAGATAAACTTGCAGGCATTTTATTCAACTACCAGTGGAAGACAAACGTCCTTAGAGATAGGAAGCTAATGAATAATTGATAAAGCAACCATTTATTTATCTGGTAAAAGACAGTCCTATAAATGGGAAAAATAAAAACAAACTAAGTACAGTCATGTAACTCCCAGGGCACAGGTAACTTATGCTGTATGAAAATTGAATGTTCTCAACGTATCTCCAGAAGAATAAAGGAAAAACATATAATGGCTATAATTCAGGTTTAAATAAACACATTAACCAGCATATCAGCTGAGTAGCCAGGCAATTTCACAATCTGTTTGTCTAATAAAGCTGTTCTTAAACTGTGCACCTTTCCACAGGCCCAGTGAAAGAATGCCCTTTCAGTAACATTATTGGAAATCAAAATGATCATAACTGGCAGGGATTGGAACACCGGTGTTATTTGCTGCTTTCATCCTCTGGTAAACCCATTAGGGAGAGAGTACTGATCTAGGAGGAGGGCCAGCACAGCGGAGATGGACTATGACCTTGGAGACCAGGGTTTGATTCTCTGTTCAGCCATGGAAATCCATTGGATGACCTTGGGCACATCACACACTCTCAGACCCAGAAAACCCCATGATTAATTCACCTTAGGGTTGCATAAGTTGGAAATGACTTGAAGGTACACAACAGCAACAGCAACAACTGATCTAGGAAGCAGCCACCAAAGATCAATTTGGTAAGGCCCATTTCAAAGGGGTTTTTGGAAACACCTATGGACACATTTTTTATGTCAGCTATGAAGCACACCACAAACATAGCCCTGTGGCTAAACACAGTAAGCAAAGATCAAGAAGGGGGCACACATGATAGCAGCCAGTAGAAAGAAAATTGTCTATTATTATTCGCTTTCTTATTGATCCCAGATGAAAAGATAGGAATGTAAAGAAGGCCATGCTGAGCAGACCAAACACCTATCTTGCCCAGCACCCTGTTTATCACATTGGCCAACCAGATGCCTATGGGAAGCTGCAAGCAGGAGATAAGCCAAGGACAAATAACTGTGGTGAATCTGGGGGCCTCCACATGCCACATGGACTGCAAAGAATGGGAGGTAGGGAATATACCAAACCTGGCAGGAACATCACCTTTAATTTTGAGAAACTGATAATTTTAAAAATGCTACAACAGTGCATGGTGCCCCTGCAAACTGTTTCAAATGTGGATTGCTACTCCCATCAGCTCCCATGAGAGGCAATTCACCTTTCTTCTGCCAGAAAAAGGGCAGTCTATGGAGTTTTAGAGGAGCTGAGAGTCACAAAACTGCCAGGGGGGTTACATGTGGCTCCAGGGCCATGCTTTCTCCACTCTGATATAAGGACAAAGCACCTGCCAACTTGTCTCTGTGAGGTTCTTTTCTCAGGCAATCCCATAGCTGCCACCAAGTGGTCCCCCCCCCACTTTTTCATGGTGTTCACTGCAATTATCAAGAGTAAGGGCTTTCTCGAATTCCCACCTTTAGCACAATGTAAGGACTTCGTCCTGTTCCCCTTGTGTGACACCAACAGTAGGAACCACCTAAATGCCCTCAAGGCTCCTATGAAGATTTATGAAATTTCTTTCCCCAAGGGAAACCACCCTCCTATATGTGATGCTGCCATCACAGACACCTTATCGGAATCCAACCCTTCATGTACTTGGCATTTTCAGAGACCAAAAGAGTATGAAAAGAAAAATCAGTTCTTTATTTACAGAAGTTAAAAATAATAAGGCAGAATAATTATTTATTACATTTAAAACACCACACACTTTCTCTCATACTCCTCTCTAGCCAGCTCAGATGCTTTAAAATCTCTCATTTACTCCTAAACCTCACAGAATCATAGACTTGGAAGAAACTACAATGCCCACTGAGTCCAACCTGAGTCCCTGCCATGCAGGAACACACACTCAAAGCACCCCCAGCAAATGGCCATCCAGCCTTTGTTTAAAAACCTCCAAAGAAGGAGACTCCAATACACTCTGAGGCAGCACATTCCACTGTTGAACAGCTCTCACCATCAGGAAGTTCTTCCTAATGTCTAGGTGAAATCTCTTTTCCTGTGGTTTGAATCCATTGCTCCTAGTCTATGGAACAGCAAATAACAGCTTGCTCCATCTTCACCATGACATCCCTTCAAATATTTACACATAGCTAACATATCACCTCTTAACCATCTTTTCACTGGGCTAAACAAACCTAGCTCCCTAAGCCACTCCTCATGAGGCATGGTTTCCAGACCCTTCATCATTTTGGTCGCCCTCCTCTGGACATGTTCCAGCTTGCCAATATCCTTCTTGAACCGTGGGGCCCAGAACTGGACACAGTATTCCAGCTGAGGTCTAACCAAAGTGTGATATTATTACTTCCCTTTATCTCAACACTATACTCCTATTAATGCAACCTAGAATCGCATTGGCTTTTTAGCTGCTGCATCACGCTGTTGACTCATGTTCAGTTTGTGGTCCACTAAGACTCCTAGATCCCTTTCACATGTACTGTTTTCAAGCCGGGTGTCACCCATCCTATATCTGTGCATTTCATTCTTTTTTCCCAAGTGTAGTATCTTACATTTCTCCTTGTTAAAATTCATTTTTGTTAGTTTTGGACCATCTCTCTGTCACGGTCATTTTGAATTCTGATCCTGTCCTCTGAGGTGTTAGCTATCCCTCCTAATTTGGTTTCATCTGCAAATTTGATGAACATGCCCTCTGTTCCATCATGTAAGTCATTGAAAAAGATGTTGAACAGCACTGGTCCCAGGACAGAACCCTCTGGCACCCCACTATACAATGCCTCTTGGATCTTTCGGTATGCAGCAGAGGACTCTGATGAGATATAAAACTGGGTAGGATGGCTAACACATTGGAAGATAGAAACAAGAACGTAAAAGGACCATGATAATCTATGACTTGCATGATGGAATAGAGGGCATGTTCATCAGATTTGCAGATGGGCAAAATTAATAAAATGAAATTCAATTGAGACAAATGCAGGATTCTACATTTAGGCCACAAAATCGCAGGTACACGGTAGTCAAGAATACTACATGGAAAAAGAACATTGGGATTATTGTTGATCATGAGTTGAATATGAGCCAGCAATATGATGCTGCATCATATTGCAAAGGCTATTTTAGCCTATATTAGTAAGAGCATAGTTTCCCAAGTCAAAGGAAGTAACAGTCCCACTAGATTCTGCACTGGTCGGTCAGGCCTCATCTGGAGTACTGCATTCAGTTCTGGGCATCTTATTCTAAGGAGGATATAAACAAGTTGGAAAAAGTTCAGAGAAGGGCAACAAGGATGATAAGAGGTATGGAGAACAAAGCATATGAGGAAAGGTTG
Organism: Iguana delicatissima; assembly: GCA_948472985.1. Lineage (NCBI taxonomy): Eukaryota > Metazoa > Chordata > Lepidosauria > Squamata > Iguanidae > Iguana > Iguana delicatissima. The sequence continues at coordinate 280,722 of CAOKZL010001047.1, forward strand.
GAGGAGCTGGGAATTGTTCAGTTTGGTGAAGAAAAGGACTGAGGGGTGACATGATCATACTCTTTAAATACCTCAAGGGCTGCCACAGAGAGGAGAGTCCAGGTTTGTTCTCTGCTGCCCCAGAGAGCAAAATCAGGTCTAATGGTTTGGAATTACAGGAGGGTAAATTTCAGTTGAATATTAGAAGGATCATCTTGACAGTGAGAGCAGTCTGGAAGGGAACCAATGGCCTAGAGAAGTGGCGGGGTCTCCTTCTTTGAGCATTTTCGAAAAGAAGGTGGATAGGTACCTGCTGGGGATACTTTAGCTAGAAATCCTCCACTGAGTAGGTGGTTGGACTCGGTTGTCCATGAGGCCCCTTCCAACTCCATAATTTTATGAAGGCTTGAAAAGTCAGTCCCTTATTCAGAGTCTCTTCCTGCCTGAGGAGAAAGCCTTACTACCATCTTCTAACCCCAAGGATGAGGCACTAGCAGAATCTCCAATCTTCTCACCTCAAAGGTCTTTTTAAAAAAAACTCAGGTAAGGGCCATTTGACAGTCCAGTCAGTTCCCGGGCTTGGGACCAAAGCACCTACAGGTTTCCCCTATCTTCATAAGTTGGTTTTAGTTTCTTGCAGAGACAACATCCTCCAATAGCTGTCTTAGCAAGAAAGAACTTCAGCCAACAGGATTCATTTGGAGCTATCCAAGGGCCTGTTTTCATCTGTCTTCAGAATAACACAGTTTGTTACAACTTTTTCTTGATGTGACATGGTTTTACGTATCCTAACTGGAATACACATGTTTGACCTGACTATGCCTACTGTGTCTTGACTTCCAAAACAAGCCTCAAGCATCACACAGTGAAACCAACCACCATAATCCACCACCAGTCTGCTTCTATTAAATGCATTGCAAATTTTCAGCAATGGAATACTATTAGAGCCCACTCCAAAATCTCTCCGTAAAACAGCAACAAATTGGAAGCTAGAACTGGTTGTCTCTGTCTTTCAGATAATCCCAAGATGGGCACACTCTTTCAAAAGAGAGTAACACTGAAATTATTTCAGAAGCCACAACTACATTGATTAAATTGATGCACATTAGCTATCCTGTATATCTGTCATTTTTTAAAAAATCTTTTCACCCTTATGCTGTGAGTTTTCTACTCTGAAATAATTACATTCAAGAGGTAAAGATATTGATGCAATGTTCAACTCAGCATTAAGTTGCTCCAGAAATGAAGACTTCCAGGGTTTTATTTTATGTTAACTGTATTTGCTTGTTTTTTATACATAGCACGTCTGCCTAGCAGACGTCTGCTTCTGAGACAACAGGCAGGAGCTCAAAGGTTTTTCTGCAGCTTTTAGAAAACTGATGCCAGTGGTATTTGGCAAAAGGAATATGTTTCGATCTGTCAATTATCTATCCAAGCCTTTGGACGGGAAGGTTGGAAGGAGGGGCATGCATCTGCCTCAGCCACTGAAGCCATCCTTGTTTACCAGCCACTGAAGCAGGGACCTCTCTTCTACCTGTTTGCTTAAGACAACCCTCTGAAGAAGTAGTCTGTCCGCCGGCTATTTATAGATAGCAGCCCAAAAATACGACATCTGGCTGCAGATCTCTGAAGCAACCTGCCTTACTTTCCCCTGCCCTACCTCGAATTACTCCATTTAAGAAAATCCCTTGAGCTGGCATAGCCAAATCGTATTTGTGAAGGGACAGGGGCAACTTACCTCCGTGAACATGTCTTACCGCCTTCCTACATGGCAAGAGAGGTTTCCTGTTTTCATACATTCCCTTGTCAGCTGTAATCAGTGTCAATAAGGTTAGCGTCTTTTGTGCTGGCGGCTGGAGTGGAAGCCCTGACAGGAAAGAACTTTTTAATCTCTTTCCTCACACTGAGCCATGCAAAGCCAGCAAGCGCTCCCAGGCATAACTCCCTTGGCTCCTCTCCTAAAAAAACGCTCCCTCAAGTACACAGTTGCTAAGCAATCTTCGCCGTAGTGTGGGCCCCCACACATAACACTCCCCACTGCTCCTTGTACGCTTGAAACTGGCAACATCTGCCCCTTTGGCAGTTTTGACTTGTTCAAAGGACCGTGTGGAGAGTTGTTCAAAAACAGGGGAAAACACACACCGGTGGAGACGTTTCATCTGCACTCTTCTAATAGCTAGCTTTGCTAATACTTTCAGTTTAAAAAAAGAGGGAAAGGAAGCATTAGCAGAGGGAAAATGCAATCCACGTAGTCCAGTGGGAATCACCTACACAAGCAGATAAAGCAACGTAGGGGGTTTTTTTTCTTGTGTATTTATGCATTTCAAACCTGCAGAGTTTGGTAGGGTTTCTAAAGATGAATTTTTCCACCTTTCCTCAATTTTTATATTACCATTCCATAAAAAATAATGTACTATGTCATAGAGGGCTAATTACGATGAATCTTTTAATAACAGTTTTCATTTCCAGTATTAAAACCATTCTTTTAAAAAACAGCAGATGTCTTACCTTTTTGGAAAAAAAAATATTGCGTTTGCACATACACATAGATGTCTGTACACAGCACACACACAAGAGTGAGGAAAGTTTTTGCTGCTGTTTTTAGTTCTAAGTATCAGACTCTCCTTTCACATCAGGATTTTGAAATCAGTGTTACAGAGAAGGGATTACTTTTATATAAGCTCCCATCTTACCTCAAAGCGGAAAGCATAAACTAATAGGCAAAGGGAAGTCATCCAGATGGTGTATTTTTTTATGATCTGTTCCTTTTTTACTACACTTACACTACAATCTATCTAGTCAGGACCGAATTCCATTGACTTATATGTGGAAATATATACTGGTAGGTACGTACAGACCTGAAGGCTTAATCTATTCCTAATTTTTAAATCAATCAATCAATCTTAAAATAAAAACATGGATTAATGTTTTCTGTTTCACAGCTCACTAAAAAGAAGATGTGGGGAAAAGCATCATCAACATGGGAATTTATTTAGAGTTGGGATTCTTTCTTTTACACCCAGACAAATGTACCCCAAAACAAAAATGGTATAGTAAAAGCTTCATCTGGAGTAACATATAGCTAGCAGACTACTTCAGAGGACAGAGAATGAGATGCTTGATTCATCATACTTCATTAAACAGTTCTATAAACAACTAATAGATAAGTACAAAGGCACAAGATCCCATCTGATATTGGAAGCTAAGCAGGGCCAAGTCTGGTTAATACCTGGATGTGAGATCACCAAGAATATCAGGTGCTGCAAGCTATATCCAAATGAAAGCAATTGCAAACCACCGAATATTCCTTGTCTACGAAAACCCTAAGAAAACACATGCTTATGGCACATACTACCCCTACTCCTATTAGTTAATGAGTTAAAAAAAATACAGGCAAAATTACCGCCTGGATATCATACGCCATGTTACTGGCAGATACTGAGGTTCAGAAGATGCCTCATGATTTAGGCCATTACACAGCACAAATTAGCACTTACTAACAATGTAAAGTAGCTGCTTTGTTGGGTTATATGCTTGATAATATGGTAGAATACAATGGCTTGAATCCAGCTCAGAGTAAAACACGCTTAAGACCATTAGTGCCTTCGGCAGGCTTAAGTTGTACCTGGATCTGTGCTGAATTAAGCCTAGCATCTATTATAGCACTAAAAGTTGGTAAAAACAGCCCCCATATGATGTATTTAAAATGTTTGTTCAAAACCATTTTCCTCACCAGATATTCAAGAGCTGGAGTCACATATAAACACCAAGTTTACAAAGGGAGTTCTGTGGCACCTTACCAATGAACACAGTTTAGTCTTTAAGTTGCCACAAAAATGTACAAACTTGTGGCTGATCTGAACAAGCAGCTCCTGTTCTCTATGTGAACCATTTCTGGACAGGCAGTCACACAGAAAAAATATATATGTGAAAACCAGCATTAAACCATCTCAGTGTACAGCCCAACAGGCAACACCAGTTCCATGGTACTTTTTCCCCTACGATCACGGGCATTTAAAATTGGCCTACTGAAATTTGGTCAAAGAATTTGTTGTGTGGTTTCAAGTTGTTTCCAAACTATGGTGACCATAAGGAGGTTCTATCATGGGGTTTTCTTTCCAAGAGTTGTTCAGATGGAGTTTGCTTCCCTCTAAGACTAAGAGAGTGTGACTTGCCCAAGGTGACTCACTGGGTTTCCATGGCCAAGTGGAGATTCAGACCATGGTTTCCAGAGTCATAGTCAGTCAAACCACTACACCATGCTGGCTCTTTTGCAAGAACACTTGCCAAAAAAAAAAATAAAAAAATTAGCAAATTGTCAAGATTTCCACAGTGACTCAAAACTTAGGCCAGTTACAAAGAAGATATGTAAAAAGTATATGATTTTTAAAGGGAGAATTTCACCACTCTGCAAATAACCATATTAAAAACCGAAGTGAGACCTGCAGCCAAATGTTGCAGTGTACAATGTGTTTATTCAGCCAGCCAGCCATGGGTTCCTCCAAGAGAGGCCATTCCAATTCCCTCATTTTACTCCTCTCCTGATTCTCAGTATTTTCATATTGAAAACCCTGCCTTCATAGGCTAGGAAGCAGTACTGAATCCCTGCTCCCTCCCCACCAAAAAAAGATAATTTGAACTTCAGTAAAACTTTGCTTTGTGATGGTCCCCAGTTCTGCTACAGTCCTGTCAGGCCTCAGCAGCTGAGATGGCTATCATTCGATATAATTACACCCTGCCTCTTCTGCAAGGTGCCCAAGCTTTTATCCTCACAACAGCCCTGTGAAGTAGGTTATGCTGAGAGGTAATGACTGGCTGAAGATCACCTAGTGAAATGCACAGTTATGTGGGCATTGAAACTTGGGATCTTTAATTTAGATCATAGCCTGATTATTTAAATCTAATTATCAGAGTATTTCTCTATGCTGATCAATCAGTATCATCAGCAGGGTTTAATCAGAGAATACAGATTTTGGGAGGATTAGTTTCATGCTGCTTCTTATATGGTACATGCTGGGACTGGATACCAGTGATCTTCATGTCAGTACATTAAGGCACTAATGTCTTTGTAGCAGAGCACCAACTCTGTACCACACATGAGTCTGCAGCAAAGTATGTCCTTCTATGAGCCAGATGAGAGGAAACTGATGGAGCAGAATAGGAGAACTGGCAAAATGTGATAGTGCCAGGAAGCTGATTGCTCAAGCAAAGCGCTGGATGCCAAAATAGCTTGGCACATCTACTGGCCAATTTTTCTGGCCTCAGTCCTGCCCGACTTGCCCATCGGGAACAAGGCTGAGATCAGTTCTTCTGGTAGCCCAGATATGCTATGAAATTGTTAGTTTGTGCACTGTCATGAAGCCTATGGAGAGTTTAAAAGTGCAAACACAAACCCCCAAACACACACTCAATCTATAATAAAAATTACAGAACTGGCGATTTAAAATTTACAGCAGGACTCTCTTTCCAATCTTCCAGGAAAATAGTGGCATCTAGGTGTTCACACAGCACAGAAATTGCTTGTCTATGGGCTTCTTTACCCTATTTTTGTTACAGAAAACTGGACTGCTGTTGTTCTCTGCAGAAGCACCCGACATGCCTATTCTATAAGGCTACACTCCCATTCTCTACTCTCTTAACTGTAACCTATAGTGTTCATTTCTGTTTCTGGAAAGGCTGAGCCTGTGCCATTAGCAGAATGAGTAGGTAAAGAACCAGGGAAAAGACTGAGTGACACTCTGAAATTGAGGGGTTATGCTGCTTTCAGTGGAGTTTCTCTGTTTCTTACTCTCTGTGCACAGATTAAGCAGGGTTGTACTCACTGTCCACTAAATACCAGGTGCCTCTTGAATGTTACGAGGACATTTGGAAGCTCTCAGATTATCCTTATTTCAATTGTCTTCCTCTCTCTTCCTCCACATGCAGACTAACTTCAGATCACACACAGTCCTCAAAAAACAACACTCTGCCCTGGAAAGGGTGTTAAGATAAAGGCCAACCAACACCACTGAATCTTTATCTCACTGAAGGTTGCTGCATTTTAGGACACTGTTCTTTGCTTATTAATATGCACAGTGTTACTCCTCACCACCCCCAGCTTTTACAATCTCTATTGTTTGGCACATCCCTGCCTTGTTTGAAACATTTGTCCATCATCTCTCCTAAATATTGCTCAAGCTTTTCCTGCTGGTTCTTGCTGCCCTTTCATGTCAGTGCAAATTCCAATAATGCATGGAATGATCCAACAGCTTCTTATTAGGAATTCTAACCTATCTCTACATCAAACTGTGCTCAGTGAAAATAAAGGCCAAGTAAAAGAACAGGAGATCTTTTTAATTTTTTTTTTCCATTTTCATGCCTGGGGTTGCTCAAGATGTTCCTAATTTAAAGGAATGACTATTATTCAAAAAGATTACTGCGCTACAGAAGAAAGAGCTTTCTACATCTTAGCACAGCCACTATTCCTGCTCTGGCCACAGATGTTAAACTGGCCACAGAGATCAGGTTCCTCATGGCATGTACCCTCTACTGCAATTTCCCTGCCTGTACTATTCAACCTGCTGTACCATTTCATAGACTGTACTATCTGATATAATTTCCCATGTAAGTGGGGCTAGTTTTCCCAATTTACCAGCTAATGCCACTGATTACCAACTGCCATGTTGCAGGCTTTGAGCTGTAATGAAAAATAAACCCAAAGCAGGGGAAGCAACTCACTTGTGATCACCAACTCTAATGTCAAACGTAACAGAAAATGGAATGTGTGACTCCAGATACTGTTGGACTACACTTCCCATCATCCCTCATTACTGAAAATACTGGCTAAGAGTGACAGGTATAGCAGCCAAACAACATCTTTAGAGCCATATGTTCCCTACCTTAGGACAGATCATCTCATCTACACTACATGGCACATTCTGGAGCAAACACTACATAAACTGCAGCAGTAGAACCAACTAACCCACTTTGTGTGACAAAGTGAACCCTGGGCCACAAAAGCTCATGTTCCACTAAGTGTATCAAACTTAAACTACCACAAAACTCTCTTTTGTTGATACATATTACAGATTCAGATTAAACAAACAAACAGTGATGCCTTTGCTGGTTTTAGGGATTCTTGGACTTGTAATCCAAAAAAGTAACTTTCCCAAGCCCTCTTGAAATCATGAAGTGCTGTCCAACAACATCTGAAAGCCTTGAGGTCATCAATCCCCTGATTCATTAACAATGCACCTTTGTAGTACAAAGGTATTTAAAATATTTTTAAAATAATTCTTTAAAATACTGCACCCACCACTCTTAACTTGCATTCCAGTGGAAACACAATACAGCTGAAACTCAGCTGTTTAAAATTCAACTAATTTAAGCCCAAGTTTACATACTGTTTCAACACATTCTTAACTATTGGGACTGTATAGTGCTTAAACTTTCCTGAAAGATTTTTGTCTTTTTTCTTCAAAAAGAATGGTTATCACCACAGATGTCCTACATGACACATCTGACCCATATTTTCAAGCTACTAAGTGAGTAAAGAGATAGCCATTAGAAAGCAACGCACTTAATTATGAGAACATTATAGCAACTTACTGATAGCATACGGCCAACAAATACAATTTATAACATGGGAAAACATGGTTTAAATTGGTCTCTCCTGCTGCATTTTACCATTTAAACTGCTCTGATTTAAAATTCAGTATATTCTGTTCACTATCAGTGCCACTTATTCTGAAACTTCCAGCCACTGCTTTTGATGTCATCCACCACAAGAGGAAATTAATTACAAAATGTGTCCAACAGAAACATTCAAAAGACTGATAAGCCAAAGCCTTGTGAAAAGCTATATTTACAGCCAAGGGCCAATTCTGCATGTGTCAGTATATGGTTGGGAAGCTTAACAAATGTCTTGTTGCTCAATATTATTCCTTTTTATTTCAATCTCTTGCACTGTCACAGCTGTCATGATCTCCTCTAGGAAAGTAGGTTCCTCTATGCTTTTCTACCCGGCACAGAACTGTTCCCTTCCTGCATGGTTGTACCTTTGTTATCGCACTAATATACAAACACACAGAACTCAGTTCCACTACTTCCTCCACTATGACTCATTTGATGCCCACGGGCACCAACTCCTTTATGCCTTGGTCTCCAATCTCAAAAAGAAATAGTGACTTATTGCCAGGGCATGATTGTGGACAAACCCAAAAAACAGACAAAGGGAACTTTAACCTGGGAGAGTCCCTCTCAAAAGCCCCAAATCTTAGTGAAGAGAAAAAAGGAAAATCCTTTCCAATGTGTTAAAGAGTGTTGTGGCATATGTAGCAAAAACAAATCAACCATTCATCCTCACTCCTTTCAATCTCATTCTCCACTCCTGCCATGTAAAATTCAAACCTGTGGATTTTGAGCATCACCACTCTTTGACAGGCATTTCAGTATTAGAAAATTCCAAAAAAAGCAAAGTTTTTTAAATTCAAATTTTTTTGGGGGGGGAGCAGGGTTAACTGCTTCCTAGCCAAAGGGCAGGGGTTTTTAAAATTAAAATATTAAATTTTTGGAAAGGGAAATAAAAAGTTTGGGGGCCCCTTGGGGGAAAACCCCGCTGGGGTGAAAAACCTTTAAAACGAAAATTTGGTTTAGGTTTTATTTTTTTAATATGGAAAATTCCCGGGGTTAAATTCTCCCTTTTAAAACATTCTTTTTAAATAAACTTTTGTCGGCCCGTTTGAGCCCCCGTAAATTTACAATTGCAATTTTTTTTTTTTTTTGGGGAAGGTTTTGCAAAAAAGGATGGGGAAAGGGTTTACTGGGGATGAAACTGGTTTTTTTATCTCCAATTGGAGGAAACCCCGTGGTACCTTGAAAAGTTAAATCCCTTTCTTAAGGGGACAACTCCCTTTCTAACCAATTTTTGAAAAAAAACCCATTACCTTTATTGGCAAAAATTTTGGGGAAAATTAAACCCCCAAAAACAAACCCCTTTCCTTTATGGGAATTTTTGGCCCCATTTTGGGGGAAACCTGGTGTTTGCCTTTCTGTTCTGGTGGTTTTGTGGTTTTCCCCTTTTTTTTTTCTTTTTACTGCCTTTTAAAAAGGGAAAAAAAAAAGGGGTCTGTTAGGGTAAACAAAATTTGAAAATTTTTTCCTTAAAAACTAAAATTGTTATTGGTAATCCCCAAAAATTCCCTTTTTTTAAAAATTTTTTTAAGTGATCACTTTGAAACGGAGGGAAAATTTTCAAACATTTTAAAAAACCCAAAACCCCACCAAATTTAATTCAAAAATCCCAGGTTTTAAAAAGGACATTTGGCACTTAATAAAAGGACTAATTCTTTCGGTAAAACTTGGGTGGATTCAACCTTAAATTTTAAAACAAGATATAACCCAAAAAGCGCTAAATTTCCTTGGTTTTAATTCTTTTTCTTAAAACCAATCAGAGGCATTTCGGAACCCCAGTTCTGCCCGGAAAGGCCATTAACCGGGGAATTTGGGGTTATTTTTTTAAACCCAAAAAAATTGGGGGTGGGGAGTTTGCCAAAGATGGTTTTCCAGGGTTTTCCTTTCAAGGTATCCTTTTCCCAAGGAAAATTTTTTGGGGCCTGAGAGGGAACTGACTCACATCCCTTTTTTAAAGATTTGGGCCCCCCCTTACTTTACAATGGGGGCTTGTCTTTGTCTTTTAAAAGGTTATAGAAAATTTTTAAAAGGATGATAAACAATACTAACTTTCCCCTTAGTTGTTGCTAGCATATTATAAATAGCTTTTCTATACCATTTTGTTTTGGGGGCATTTGGGGTAAAAAAACAACTTAAAAAATTTTTCCCCCCTTTTTTGGTTCCAAATTTTTTTTTTGGGGGAAATTTTGGGCCTTATCAATGGTTTTTTTTTAAGGGTTTTTATTGGTTTTTGGGGAAAGTTTAAACCTTAGGTCTATCGGTCCTACCAATAAATTTTTAAATTAAACAATGGTTTCGGGGATTGACTGTTTTGGAGTGAAAAAAGGGAAAGGGGAAAAGGCATAAACACCCCGGATACTTCCCTTGCCTTTTGTTTTTCTTTCCGCCTTTTTAAGGGGGGGAGCTATATTAAAATTTTTGTCCTATTCAAACCTGATTGAAGGGGCTGAATTAGAATAAAAAAGCAGCAAAACCCACTTTTGGGGCGGGGAAAAAATCCAAAGGAGGGGCAAAAACCTTTTTTTTTCCCAAAAAAAAAATCTCTTTTTTTGAAGGGTTTTACTGGTTTTAAAATTTTTAATTTTTGAATTTGCCCTCTTGACAATACATTTTTTTTGGTGGGAATTTTAGGAAATTCTGGGACTTCTAGTTCCAATTCCTGACAGAAAAAGATGCTTGCCAGGGACCTGAAACCTCTCTTTCCCAACTGCTACCTCCATCTTTCCCAAGGAAAATTTGTGGGTCCTGAGGGAGGGCAGCAAATGAAGCCTCAATGCCCTTTCACTTTGAATGGAAGGGTGGCTGTCCATCCCTCACACTGGGTAGCAACTGATTCTCAGTCTACAGCATTCTGTTAAAAGCCAGCTATCATGCAGCATATTCAACCTGGATGATCATACTATACACTAAGGCTCAACCCCATTCCAGTTGTTGCAATGAAGAGCCCTCAATTAAATGGAAAATACTTAACATTCAAACCATCGCTTTTGGGGGCACTATGAAAGTACAATCAAAACAGACATAGCAATTTTACCAACCTCAATTGGTTCAGCAGGTATTTTCAGTTTGGGTAAGTTGGTCTTGGTGTTCGCTTTCAAATTGGTTATTTTCCCGTAGGATGGTTCATGGTATTCCTTGGGAAGAGGCTTTAGCTGGAGACTCATCTGGTGCCTGATCTTGACCATCCATTGGCCGGACGTAGGCAGTTGGTTTCTGCTGTATTGCACTGGTTTTGGATGACAAGGACGAGGGAAATGTCTGCGTGGAAGGCTCGGCAGTGACAAGGCTACAGTAGCATTCACGCTGTCCTGGGTTTCGTTATCACATGTTCCAGCCACTAGCTCCTGAGGAGGGGAGCTATTCTGCCCAGGTTTTTTGTTGTTGCTGCTACTCTGAGGCCTGGAATTGACACGCTGGCTGGAATGTAGAGGTGACAAAGGTGCAACAGGGGAAGACAATGTGGACAGCAGGGGAGAAAGTTCCAAAAGAGAGGCTTGCACCTCGTGTGTGATATCTCTTCAATGGATCTTTCACTTTTCTGCTGCAGGCGCCTGTACTCGGCTTTCTTGAGTCTTGCAGCTCAGCTCTTGACTTTGCCTCTGGTGGAGCAATACATATGTGCCTGTACTTGGTTCAGTTACATTGTTCCACCAGAGGCAAAGTCAAGAGCTGAGCTGCAAGACTCAAGAAGTCCAGAGTAGCAGGCGCCACAGAGAAAAGTGAAAGATCCATTGAAGAAGATATCACACACGAGGTGCAAGCCTCTCTTTTGGAACTTTCTCCCCTGCTGTCCACATTGTCTTCCCCTGTTGCACCTTTGTCACCTCTACATTCCAGCCAGCGTGTCAAATTCCAGCCTCAGAGTAGCAGCAACAACAAAAAACCTGGGCAGAATAGCTCCCCTCCTCAGGAGCTAGTGGCTGGAACATGTGATAACGAAACCCAGGACAGCGTGAATGCTACTGTAGCTGTTACTGCCCAGCCTTCCACGCAGACATTTCCCTCGTCCTTGTCATCCAAAACCAGTGCAATACAGCGAAACCAACTGCCTACGTCCGGCCAATGGATGGTCAAGATCAGGCACCAGATGAGTCTCCAGAGCTAAAGCCTCTTCCCAAGGAATACCATGAACCATCCTACGGGAAAATAACCAATTTGAAAGCGAACACCAAGACCAACTTACCCAAACTGAAAATACCTGCTGAACCAATTGAGGTTGGTAAAATTGCTATGTCTGTTTTGATTATTTACTCATGGTGCCAAAAGCGATGGTTTGAATGTTAAGTATTTTCCATTTAATTGAGGGCTCTTCATTGCAACAACTGGAATGGGGTTGAGCCTTAGTGTATAGTATGATCATCCAGGTTGAATATGCTGCATGATAGCTGGCTTTTAACAGAATGCTGTAGACTGAGAATCAGTTGCTACCCAGTGTGAGGGATGGACAGCCACCCTTCCATTCAAAGTGAAAGGGCATTGAGGCTTCATTTGCTGCCCTCCCTCAGGACCCACAAATTTTCCTTGGGAAAGATGGAGGTAGCAGTTGGGAAGAGAGGTTTCAGGTCCCTGGCAAGCATCTTTTTCTGTCAGGAATTGGAACTGAGAGTCCAGAATTTCTCATGGGGAAAACTATAGTCAGTCCCATTGCCCAGCAGTTAATGGCCTCCCTGCTAGGAACTGGAGTGCCTGCTAACACTACCTGCTGAAAGTCTGGAATTTGAGATGGAAGAGGAAGTTGATAGCCGAGGAGTTTGAGCAGAACAGCAGTGGGCACAATCTGTTTTCCAGAATGTGAAAAGGTGGTCTCCTATGCAAGCACTCTTATTCTGTATGAATTAGGTACCCTATTATTCAAGATAGCCAAAAATAGTCCTTTTTCTAGTAAACCTGTATGGATTTGTGTTTTGTGTAATTGACATTTGGTTGGTTGGTTGGTTGGTTTGATGTGCAGTGTTTGAAGGTTTTCTCTGTGGTGTGCAGAAGTGATCATCTCTGAATATCATGTTTGTGCAGTTGTAATTCTTCTGTATTAGTTAATCCAAATTCATCAAGAGTGAGCTGAGCACAAAGGATGGAAATTTTTTCTTGTATAATTTTTGCCATTAGCTCAGATATTTCTCATCTTGTATATTTTACAAATTTAAAATGCAATCGTAAAATAATGAAGCAAAACAAACAGAGGGCGAACTACAACATAGCAGCTTCAGAACAACAGAAGGAAGAGGCAGATAAACACAAACTGTGGTCAGTCCAAAATCGTGCCAAAACAAAAGTGTTTTCTCCATCAAGAAGAGGGTTGATTCAGTCTGGAGCTAAAAAAACTCTCCCAGGTTTTACTGTCAAGAATAATAGGCTAGAAATGATGTCAGTGCCTAGGAGGGCATTTAACAGCTATTTCAGTCTCAAAACCATTGAGATTTTTCTCTCCACCATTCTTTGGACGCTAGAAAAAAGAAGCCACGTTTCATCCCCAGTGATCTCTTTTGACATCACATCTTCGTCAAATCCTGATTGGCCCATTGAACTGTTCAAGGCTTGTGTGTCACCTGCAGCTGTGAATTAATTCTTGACGGCGTTGGCTCACGGCAGCACTGACAAGTTAAGCCTTTCCATTTGAACAGCAGAGTCGGCTTTACTGTGGAGTCATTTAATCCACCGTGGATGATTGTGCTATAGATCACTTTGTACTAAAACTAAACCTGTACAAGTCTTTCTGCTGTTAAAGATTCTGTCATCTCCAGCTTTGAGTATTCAAGTGCCCAGACAGTAAGAAAGATCCATGTTACAGTAAATAACTAGATTTGGAAAATATGGATATGCAGGTTGCCACATCTGCTCTTATGTGAATGCAGTGTCACACAGCTGCGTTCTTTAGTAACCCTATATTTAGAACTAGAATGCATTCCTTCCTCTTATTTTGGAATTATTCTAGACTACTGAAATGCCTGTCAAAGAGTGGTGATGCTCAAAATCCACAGGTTTGAATTTTCAGACATGGCAGGAGTGGAGAATGAGATTGAAAGGAGTGAGGATGAATGGTTGATTTGTTTTTGCTACATATGCCACAACACTCTTTAACACATTGGAAAGGATTTTCCTTTTTCTCTTCACTAAGATTTGGGGCTTTTGAGAGGACTGTCCAGGTTAAAGTTCCCTTTGTCTGTTTTTGGGTTTGTCCACAATCATGCCCTGGCAATAAGTCACTATTTCTTTTTGAGATTGGAGACCAAGGCATAAAGGAGTTGGTGCCAGTGGGCATCCAATCAGTCATAGTGGAGGAAGTAGTGGAACTGAGTTCTGTGTGTTTGTATATTAGTGCGATAACAAAGGTACAACCATGCAGGAAGGGAGCAGTTCTGTGCCGGGTAGAAAAGCATAGAGGAACCTACTTTCCTAGAGGAGATCATGACAGCTGTGACAGTGCAAGAGATTGAAATAAAAAGGAATAATATTGAGCAACAAGACATTTGTTAAGCTTCCCAACCATATACTGACACATGCAGGAGAACTGGCCCTTGGCTGTAAATATAGCTTTTCACAAGGCTTTGGCTTATCAGTCTTTTGAATGTTTCTGTTGGACACATTTTGTAATTAATTTCCTCTTGTGGTGGATGACATCAAAAGCAGTGGCTGGAAGTTTCAGAATAAGTGGCACTGATAGTGAACAGAATATATAAAAATTTCAAATCAGAGCAGTTTAAATGGTAAAATGCAGCAGGAGAGACCAATTTAAACCATGTTTTCCCATGTTATAAATTGTATTTGTTGGCCGTATGCTATCAGTAAGTTGCTATAATGTTCTCATAATTAAGTGATACTCTAATGGCTATCTCTTTTACTCACTTAGTAGCTTGAAAATATGGGTCAGATGTGTCATGTAGGACATCTGTGGTGATAACCATTCTTTTTGAAGAAAAAGACAAAAATCTTTCAGGAAAGTTTAAGCACTATACAGTCCCAATAGTTAAGAATGTGTTGAAACAGTATGTAAACTTGGGCTTAAATTAGTTGAATTTTAAACAGTTGAGTTTCAGCTGTATTGTGTTTCCACTGGAATGCAAGTTAAGAGTGGTGGGTGCAGTATTTTAAAGAATTATTTTAAAAATATTTTAAATACCTTTGTACTACAAAGGTGCATTGTTAATGAATCAGGGGATTGATGACCTCAAGGCTTTCAGATGTTGTTGGACAGCACTTCATGATTTCAAGAGGGCTTGGGAAAGTTACTTTTTTGGATTACAAGTCCAAGAATCCCTAAAACCAGCAAAGGCATCACTGTTTGTTTGTTTAATCTGAATCTGTAATATGTATCAACAAAAGAGAGTTTTGTGGTAGTTTAAGTTTGATACACTTAGTGGAACATGAGCTTTTGTGGCCCAGGGTTCACTTTGTCACACAAAGTGGGTTGGTTGTCTACTGCTGCAGTTTATGTAGTGTTTGCTCCAGAATGTGCCATGTAGTGTAGATGAGATGATCTGTCCTAAGGTAGAGGGAACGTATTGGCTCTAAAGATGTTGTTTGGCTGCTATACCTGTCACTCTTAGCCAGTATTTTCAGTAATGAGGGATGATGGGAAGTGTAGTCCAACAGTATCTGCAAAGTCTCACATCGGTTACTTCCATTTCTGTTACGTTTGACATTAGAGTTGGTGATCACAAGTGAGTTGCTTCCCCTGCTTTGGGTTTATTTTTCATTACAGCTCAAAGCCTGCAACATGGCAGTTGGTAATCAGTGGCATTAGCTGGTAAATTGGGGAAAACTAGCCCCACTTACATGGGAAATTATATCAGATAGTACAGTCTATGGAATGGTACAGCAGGTTTGAATAGTACAGGCAGGGAAATTGCAGTAGAGGGTACATGCCATGAGGAACCTGATCTCTGTGGCCAGTTTAACATCTGTGGCAGAGCAGGAATAGTGGCTGTGCTAAGATGTAGAAAGCTCTTTCTTCTGTAGGACCGCAGTAATCTTTTTGAATAATAGTCATTCCTTTAAATTAGGAACATCTTGCAACCCCAGGCATGAAAATGGAAAAAAAAAATTAAAAAGATCTCCTGTTCTTTTACTTGGCCTTTATTTTCACTGAGCACAGTTTGATGTAGATAGGTTAGAATTCCTAATAAGAAGCTGTTGGATCATTCCATGCATTATTGGAATTTGCACTGACATGAAAGGGCAGCAAGAACCAGCAGGAAAAGCTTGAGCAATATTTAGGAGCAGATGATGGACAAATGTTTCAAACAAGGCAGGGATGTGCCAAACAATAGAGATTGTAAAAGCTGGGGGTGGTGAGGAGTAACACTGTGCATATTAATAAGCAAAGAACAGTGTCCTAAAATGCAGCAACCTTCAGTGAGATAAAGATTCAGTGGTGTTGGTGGGCTTCTATTTTAACACCCTTTCCAGGGCAGAGTGTTGTTTTTTGAGGACTGTGTGTGATCTGAAGTTAGTCTGCATGTGAGGAAGAGAGAAAAATGAAATCAGGGTAGATCTGAGAGCTTCCAAATGTCCCTCTTAATATTTCAAGAGGCACCTGGTGCCTAGTGGACAGTGAGTACAACCCTGCTTAATCTGTGCACAGAGAATTAAGAAACAGAAACTCCACTGAAAGCAGCATAACCCCTCAATTTCAGAGTGTCACTCAAGTCTTTTCCCCTGGTTTTTTACCTACTCATTCTGCTAATGGCACAGGCTCAGCCTTTCCAGAAACAGAAATGAACACTATAGGTTACAGTTAAGAGAGTAGAAAAAGAATGGGAGTGTAGCCTTATAGAATAGGCATGTCGGGTGCTTCTGCAGAGAACAACAGCAGTCCAGTTTTGGAACAAAAATAGGGTAAAGAAGCCCATAGACAAGCAATTTCTGTGCTGTGTGAACACCTAGATGCCACTATTTCCTGGAAGATTGGAAAGAGAGTCCTGCTGTAAATTTTAAAATCTGAGGTTGTTGTAATTTTTATTATAGATTGAGTGTGTGTTTGGGGGTTTGTGTTTCACTTAAACTCTCCATAGGCTTCATGACAGTGCACAAACTAACAATTTCATAGCATATCTGGGCTACCAAGAAACTGATCTCAGCCTTGTTCCCGATGGGCAAGTGGGCAGGACTGAGGCCAGAAATTTGGCCAGTGATCCCAAGCTTTGGCATCCAGCGCTTTGCTTGAGCAATCAGCTTCCTGGCACTATCACATTTTGCCAGTTCTCCCGATTCTGCTCCATGAGTTCCTCATCTGGCTCATAGAAGGACATACTTTGCTGCAGACTCATGTGTGGTACAGAGTTGGTGCTCTGCTACAAAGACATTAGTGCCTTAATGTACTGACATGAGATCACTGGTATCCAGTTCCAGCATGTACCATATAAGAGGCAGCATGAACTAATCCTCCCAAAATCTGTATTCTCTGATTAAACCCTGCTGATGATACTGATTGATCAGCATAGAGAAATACTCTGATAATTAGGAACTTAAATAATCAGGCTATGATCTAAATTAAAGATCCCAAGTTCAGATGCCCACATAACTGTGCATTTCACTAGGTAAATCAGCCCCAGTCATTACCTCTCAGCATAACCTACTTCACAGGGCTGTTGTGAGGATAAAAGCTTGGGCACCTTTGCAGAAGAGGCAGGGTGTAATTATCTGAATGATAGCCATCTCAGCTGCTGAGGCCTGACAGGACTGTAGCAGAACTGGGACCATCACAAAGCAAAGTTTTACTGAAGTTCAAATTATCTTTTTTTGGTGGGGAGGGAGCAGGGATTCAGTACTGCTTCCTAGCCTATGAAGGCAGGGTTTTCAATATGAAAATACTGAGAATCAGGAGAGGAGTAAAATGAGGGAATTGGAATGGCCTCTCTTGGAGGAACCCATGGCTGGCTGGCTGAATAGACACAGACTGTACACTGCAACATTTGGCTGCAGGTCTCACTCGGTTTTTAATATGGTTATTTGCAGAGTGGTGAAATTCTCCCTTTAAAAATCATATACTTTTTACATATCTTCTTTGTAACTGGCCTAAGTTAGTCACTGTGGAAATCTTGACAATTTGCTAATTTTTTTATTTTTTTTTTGGCAAGTGTTCTTGCAAAAGAGCCAGCATGGTGTAGTGGTTTGACTGACTATGACTCTGGAAACCATGGTCTGAATCTCCACTTGGCCATGGAAACCCAGTGAGTCACCTTGGGCAAGTCACACTCTCTTAGTCTTAGAGGGAAGCAAACTCCATCTGAACAACTCTTGGAAAGAAAACCCCATGATAGAACCTCCTTATGGTCACCATAGTTTGGAAACAACTTGAAACCACACAACAAATTCTTTGACCAAATTTCAGTAGGCCAATTTTAAATGCCCAGAATAATGATAAGAAGGCCCATGGAACTGGTGTTGCCTGTTGGGCTGTACACTGAGATGGTTTAATGCTGGTTTTCACATATATATTTTTTACTGTGTGACTGCCTGTCCAGAAATGGTTCAGCATAGAGAGAACAGGAGCTGCTTGCTAGATCAGCCACAAGTTTGTACATTTTTGTGGCAACTTAAAGACTAAACTGTGTTCATTGGTAAGGTGCCACAGAACTCCTTTTGTAAACTTGGTGTCTATATGTAACTGCAGCTTGATATTGGTGAGGAAAATGGTTTTGAACAAACATTTTAAATACATCATATGGGGGCTGTTTTACCAACTTTTAGTGCTATAATAGATGCTAGGCTTAATTCAGCACAGATCCAGGTACAACTTAAGCCTGCCGAAGGCACTAATGGTCTTAAGCGTGTTTTATTCTGAGCTGGATTCAAGCCATTGTCTTCTACCATATTATGAGCATAACCAGACAAAGCAGCTACTTTACATTGTAGTAAGTGCTAATTTGTGCTGTGTAATGGCCTAAATCATGAGGCATCTTCTGAACCTCAGTATCTGCCAGTAACATGGCGTATGATATGCAGGCGGTAATTTTGCCTGTATTTTTTTTAACTCATTAACTAATAGGATAGGGTGATATTGCCATAGCATGTGTTTTGTTAGGGTTTTAGTTAGACAAGGAATATTCGGTGGTTTGCAATTGCCCCTCTGTTTGTTTGCTTCATTATTTTACGATTGCATTTTAAATTTGTAAAATATACAAGATGAGAAATATCTGAGCTAATGGCAAAAATTATACAAGAAAAAATTTCCATCCTTTGTGCTCAGCTCACTCTTGATGAATTTGGATTAACTAATACAGAAGAATTACAACTGCACAAACATGATATTCAGAGATGATCACTTCTGCACACCACAGAGAAAACCTTCAAACACTGCACATCAAACCAACCAACCAACCAACCAAATGTCAATTACACAAAACACAAATCCATACAGGTTTACTAGAAAAAGGACTATTTTTGGCTATCTTGAATAATAGGGTACCTAATTCATACAGAATAAGAGTGCTTGCATAGGAGACCACCTTTTCACATTCTGGAAAACAGATTGTGCCCACTGCTGTTCTGCTCAAACTCCTCGGCTATCAACTTCCTCTTCCATCTCAAATTCCAGACTTTCAGCAGGCAGTGTTAGCAGGCACTCCAGTTCCTAGCAGGAGGCCATTAACTGCTGGGCAATGGGACTACTATAAGTTTCCCACCAGAAATTCTGGGACTTCTAGTTCCAATTCCTGACAGAAAAAGATGCTTGCCAGGGACCTGAAACCTCTCTTCCCAACTGCTACCTCCATCTTTCCCAAGGAAAATTTGTGGGTCCTGAGGGAGGGCAGCAAATGAAGCCTCAATGCCCTTTCACTTTGAATGGAAGGGTGGCTGTCCATCCCTCACACTGGGTAGCAACTGATTCTCAGTCTACAGCATTCTGTTAAAAGCCAGCTATCATGCAGCATATTCAACCTGGATGATCATACTATACACTAAGGCTCAACCCCATTCCAGTTGTTGCAATGAAGAGCCCTCAATTAAATGGAAAATACTTAACATTCAAACCATCGCTTTTGGGGGCACTATGAAAGTACAATCAAAACAGACATAGCAATTTTACCAACCTCAATTGGTTCAGCAGGTATTTTCAGTTTGGGTAAGTTGGTCTTGGTGTTCGCTTTCAAATTGGTTATTTTCCCGTAGGATGGTTCATGGTATTCCTTGGGAAGAGGCTTTAGCTCTGGAGACTCATCTGGTGCCTGATCTTGACCATCCATTGGCCGGACGTAGGCAGTTGGTTTCTGCTGTATTGCACTGGTTTTGGATGACAAGGACGAGGGAAATGTCTGCGTGGAAGGCTGGGCAGTAACAGCTACAGTAGCATTCACGCTGTCCTGGGTTTCGTTATCACATGTTCCAGCCACTAGCTCCTGAGGAGGGGAGCTATTCTGCCCAGGTTTTTTGTTGTTGCTGCTACTCTGAGGCCTGGAATTGACACGCTGGCTGGAATGTAGAGGTGACAAAGGTGCAACAGGGGAAGACAATGTGGACAGCAGGGGAGAAAGTTCCAAAAGAGAGGCTTGCACCTCGTGTGTGATATCTTCTTCAATGGATCTTTCACTTTTCTGCTGGCGCCTGCTACTCTGGACTTCTTGAGTCTTGCAGCTCAGCTCTTGACTTTGCCTCTGGTGGCTGGACATCCCACTGCTCTGTGAGGCTGGTTCAATCCTTGAGTGGGCTTTTTGGTAGTGCACAGAGTTTCCTGCTGAGGGAGCACTGGAAGGAAGGGGTCCCACGGGCTTGTGGTGATAGCTGTTGTTCTGGAATGAGGAGGGTAATATGCTGGTGGTCTTTTCGGGGAAGAGTGGACGATCTGGTTTGTGCGGAGGGATCAGAGACATGACAGTCTCTGGGATCCCTATGTAATTCTGCTGGGACTTTGCAGCAATGAGCTCCTTCATCAGTTCATAATCACCAAACATTTTTTGAATTCGGCTGGATAGTTCATCTGCTTTGTTAATCTGAAACAGTAAAGAACAACAAAGTAAGGGAGGGATGAAAGCAGTGAAACAGGAGGAAGCTTTGGCAAAATGATGAGCAGAGGAATGAATCAAACATGATGAAATTACCAGTTCATCTGATTAATTGATCACACTTAATCTAACAGCAGCAAAAACTCCCACTCGGGTTTTTCAGGAACCTGGAAACTGTTGCAATTTGTGGCAACATTTTTACAAGGCTGAAATGCAATATGGTGAAAATTACTCCATTTCCTCCCATAGTTCACCGAGGCCATCTTCAGAATGTACTGCTAAGGGAAATGAAAGAACAAGGGTCATAGGCAAATATTCTGTTTATGCGTATATCCAGAAAGGGGGGGGCACCATAAGTTCATATAAACTTGAATACAGGTAGGGAAGGATGTTTAAAGTGATTAAATTATTTTAAACAATTTTAAAAGATTATCATTATCATATATTTATTTATATCCTACTTTTTTCCCAGTCTGAGACTGAATGCAGCTTACAACTTTTAAAACAAACATAGCCAAAATTAACAGGATACAAAAGTTGACAAACAACTCAACCATCCTAAAATCTGAAACCAATTAAAACAAATTACGAACAACAACAAATAAAAGTCTAGCACATTACACAAAGCCCATTTCCCACAAGAAATCAATTGAAAAGTGCCTGCCAGAATAAAAAAGGTCTGTGGAAAGATTCAAAGGAGAACGCCACAGTCTAGCCTCTCTGCGAAGGGAGTTCCAGAACCTGAGAGCAGCCACTGAGAAGGCGTTCTCCCATGTTCCCATCAAATGGGCTTGTAAAGATGGTAGAATGGGCAGCAGGACCTCCCTCCCCACCGAAAATCTCAAAACATGGTCAGGTTCATATGGAAGAGTATAGGCCTTCAATTGACATTTATCCCACTGCTTTGCTCCCACCAATCTAGAAAGCACGAGCAGATCTATTTCTTATAAAACTACCATTCAGTGAATCCAATTCATACACCACTGCCTAGCAGCAACTGTTGAAACTGACATCTAAGCCCTGCTACAGAATATAATTTAAACTGGAGTTTCTGGGGACTGAGCCAGAACCTTCTGTATGCAGAACACTCATTCTACCATTGTGCTATGTGCCTTCTTGAGTTTACTTCTTGCCTCTAATTGCTAAATGTTCTCTCACATCTCTACAAGATGCACCATCTTCCTCATCTGGTCGAATATCTCGAATATATGAAATCAGAGAAAGCCAATGCAGAGAAAGAGTCTGTAGTATTTTTGATTCAATAGGCTGCCATAGTCAAAGCTCCAGAAACAGTGTGACTGATGGTATGAAGACTTCTCTTTTGCACAGCATTCAAACTTAAGTGCAATGAGACATGCTATAGATACCTTGTAAGGTTTTTCAAAGAGGGGAATATTTGCAGGGAACGTTTCTCTTTCCTGGTGAGCTTCCTGGTTTCTCCTCTCTTTTGCTTGGATGCGGAGCAAATTCCTGTCTTCATTGTACAAGCTGTGGAGAGACAAAGAATGGAGAGAAAAAATTACTACCTAGAACTTTACTTCACTAATACAGTGAAAGCTCCACCTTTTCAACCGAAACACTGTTGTGAACTGCTAAAGAAGGTACCGTAGTTAAAGAAAGCAGGGGATTTACACAGGCTTCCACACACAATACAGTACCTAGACTTGTGCCTACAGGAATGCAGGACAAGAATAAGTAAAGCAAATAACATACTTGTACACAGAGAAACTTTGAAGAGAAAACTGCATTTATCTATTTAATGTATATCTCATCTTTCCCCTTTCAAAGGATTTAAGGCAACTTACAATGATTTACAACTAAAAAATTAATATAAAAGTTGAAAACACAATTAAGCCTCAGTTCTTTTAAAATACAAGTTAGAAAAACACAAGTTAGAAACACTTTTAAGAAGTAATAAAATGGAAACGTAGCACCTCTCCCCATTAACTGCCCCATCTGCCACAATGTATTGAAAAGCAAGCATCTCTCTAAATAAAATACCCTAGCAAGTCTATTTTCTAAGACCCCCAGTGTCAGAGCTGGTGGCTCATCTACCTCTGTCGTCACGTTCCTTGTTTCAGTCACCACATGGATCCAAGAGATTAGGGAGAGGCAACTCCCTCTGCTGTTCTGGGGCTTGCAGAGGAGAAGACAAGTGGATGAGGGGGCACTTTCTCCCTTTCAGATACTGCTTTATTAAACATACATAGTTCTTGTGTGCACACACACACACATACACACACACACACACACACACACACGCTTGATCCATTCATCAGTCTCCCTAATTGGTTTGGTACTGCCAGCCACAAGGTAGAGAGAAAGAATGTAATAATCTGTGCCAACCTACCCCAAAATTAGATACCCGCTAGGTGTATCTGACAATTCTCAACCCCATCCTGGCTGGAGATGATGAGAACTGCAACACAACGTTTCTGGAGAGAACCAAGTTGGCATCATAGAAGGAAAACTACCAAAGAAGATGGCCGGTAGCATGAAAACTACTAAATCCTGCTTCTGAAATGATCCATGTAATTGGGAGACCGAGGGAGGGAGGGTGCTGCAATCTCCCGACTGCTCCTACAGAGCCTGCAGAGGTGCATTCAAAGATGTTGCAAGGTCTATTCTTCGATGGCGTAAGACAAAATTGTTCTATACACAAATTCTGAGATCACTGTAAGAGTGATTAATGTGGATAACATGCTACGGACAAAATATCACTGAAACGTTCTCTTAGTCCCACCACCTACAAAGGCATTCCCTTTGGTGGGAAAACGAGGGAGGGCCTTCTCTATGGCTGCTCCAACACCCTAGAACTCCTTTCCTGGAAAGGCTATGCTAGTCTCCTGCTTCCTGTCCTTTTGCCGTCAAAGCAGTATGCCCTCTATATATGCATGGGTTCCATTCCACGAACCCTTACGTAAAACAAAAACATGAATGCTCCATCCCATTATCATCGATGGATGCAACATATGTGCACCCGTGCAGGTGCACACCCAGCATGCTCAACTGACCATAACTGGACACAAGGCTTCACATGACTTTATACTGGTGTGTGTAGAGGTCCCACCAGCAGAGGGTGCACTATAACACTGTCTATATTTTAAACTATACAGAGTTTAGTTTTGCAATTATTAAAACAAATATGTCATTTTATCTAAAATAATATATACTACATATTAATAAAATGAGAGTCACTATGGTGTAATGGTTTGAATGTTGGAGTAGGACACCGGGAGACCAGAATCTGAATCTCTGCTCAGCCATGGAAACCCACTGAGTGACTCTAGGCAAGTCACACTCTCTCAGACTCAGAGGAAGGCAAGGGCAAACCCCCTCTGAACAAATTCTATCAAGAAAGCCCCATGATAGGTTCATCTTAGGGTCACCACAAGTCAGAAATGACAGGAAGACACACACTAACAAATTAATAATATACAATAATAGTTAATAGATTAATCTTAACATTTTGTATGTTTTTAGCAATATGCATCTGTTTCTTCTCATCCTGTAAATTGCCCTGGGTTTCACTCCTGGAAAAATAGGATGGGACACACATAAAGTGCTTGATTATTGAAATATCATTTCAGTCCTTTCTTTAAAAGCTCAAATGGATGTGCACTGCCCAACTTCCTTAAGAGGATTACTCCATGAGCAAATTAAAATTCCCTCTTCCCCTATTCAAGACTTGAAGCCATCTTCTTCCTTACAGAGATTCATGCTCTAAACAAGGAGTCATTTCAGTTGTCAATGTCCTGGAAATCGCCTCCAGTGACACAATTAGATACCCCATTGAGAAAATGATGAACTACAATAAGATTTTTACCATTTTAAGTTTTTTTTTTGCAAAAAACTCAGTTTTTACCTGAAAAAAACAAAGCCCCTTTGTTTTTTTTGTGGAAAAAACAGTATTTTTGCTCAGTAAACCATGTGTTCTGCTCAAAATATGTTGACTTATATACAGTAAAAACTCAAGGGTTTGAGGAGTTTTTTGTACAAATTATTTGTTTACAAAAAGTCTCTCAATGTAATGACTAATAAAGACAAATCTTTGAAATTATTTATTCTTGAATGCAAGAAATGAAACAAGTAAAGACTTATATTTCTCATCTTTGAATTACATGGATCTTATTTTTGAAGAAGCTTCTGCTTCTTCAGAATGTAGCTTAAATATGTCCCGCTGACACCAAGGATTTCATGCCAAAGGTTTGAAAAGTAGTTCCCAGGTTGTTTTCTGATCCAATTCAAAGTGCTCTCTGTCTGACCCGTAAGCCCTTTCTTGACTTCAGACCAAAATACTCATAAAAGATTGATCTGTCTCTACATGTAGCCATCTAAAACAGATCTTTTCTGAGCCCTTTTTTCTGACTCCCCAGAATGTAACTAGTGGCTGCTAAGAATAAGGCTTCATCAACGGTGGCACCTCAACTGTTGAATGTCCTCCCCTAGAGGCTTGTCTGGCACCTTCTTTGTTTTTTATAAAGCTCCCCACCCTGTACCGAAAGATTTCAGCCCAGCGTACAAGAAAATCCACATCAGCAATCTAGAATTTTAAAACAGTAAAATGTAATTTAAACAATAGGATTATATAAATCCAAGTTGAAACAGTCTAAAATCATGTACTTGTACAAACTGGATAAAATCCTCAGGGTTTAACAAATGTTTTAACTTGGTGGTGGAATGAAGTCAGCCTCAGCTTCAATAAGGGCTCTAAGGGGATGGCATTCTAGAAACAGCAGAGAAGTATATCATGCAATGTACAGGAGTAAGGGCATAGAGGACAGCCCTTCGAGCAGATTGTGATCCTCAGGTAGACACAGATGTGTGTGCATGTGCTTTCAAATCACCTGTCATCTTACAGAGACCCCATTAAATTTGCAGAGGTTTCTTAGGAAAGGAATACTCAGAGGTGATTTTGCCAGTTCAGGCTTTCCTTCAAGTACGGAGTTCCCAAGTCACGCAAGGCTCTAAAGATCATTATAAAGACCTTGAATTCCAACTAAGCATACTGGCAGCCAGTGTAATTATTTTAAAACTGGTGTTGTGCCATTTTTATAGAATATTCTTATCAGAAACCTGCTGCTCTGTTTTGCCTTAGCTGCAGTTTCCTAACCATCTTCAAGTTCAACCTAGACCACACTGCAATAAGCAGTACAGTCAGCCCCCCACATCTGCAGATTTGACTTTCAGAAATTTGATAACTTGTGAGTTTTCCAACCCCTGCTCCTTCCACAAGTGCTTCTTTTTTGGGGGGAACCTTCCCCCTCAGTTGCTCCGATTAGGTCATGCAGCCCTTTAAAAAACAAACGCTTTTGTCCTCTTCCTCCTTCACCAGAGCTGCCTGGCCAGCTAAGAACAGCTCACAGTCCAATTTCTCGGCACGTGTACTCTCTCCCAATGCCCCATACACCCCCAAGGAAGGAGAGGAAGTACAGGGCCACTTGGTCCTGGTCTGGACTCTGGGTGCCTGCCCTCCCCACTGTGCTTCAGCCCTCCTCCCACAGACACACAAAACATGCATTTTGATATTTGTGGTTTTTCCATGCGGGGGGTCCTGTGCTCGTAACCTTAGTGAATGTGGAGAACCAACTGTAGTCTAATCAGGAATATGCCAATGCAAGAATTACCATGGTGAGGCTATTCGTGTCCAGGAAAGGCTTCAGACATCTGAAAAGAGAAAGCTCAGATGGATCTGGGAGTGTTCCCAAGTTACACACCTGCGCCCAGGTCATTTTGATGTCAGTTTTTAAAAATTTTTAAAAAATAATTCCAGGCCTTTTAAACTGCTATAATTCTGATCAGCTTCACATGTTTCTGCATGTTTTATTATTGACCTGGCCTATGTGTTTTCAAAATTTGTTTTTACCCTTGCAATAAGCCACCATGTAAACTTGGTTATAGGTGACTCAGAAGTGCTAAAACAAAACAAACATAAAACAGGCCATAATAGTCACCCTCAGGAGCAACAAGTGCAGATGCAGATGTCCCTGAAAAATACTTGGGAAAATTACACTAGCTTCCCCATGGCTTAAATACATTCTATCTTGTCCTATCCCTGACACACTCCACACCCTGCCAGTTCTCATCCTGCTGAGACCATGAAAACTGCAGCAAATCCATTTTCCCAAGGAACAGCCACTTTTTGGGTTTCATGCTTGGATTGAATTTGGAGTATTATTACCTACAGTCACGCATCAGGAACAGGGGAAAGAAACTACTGTCTTTCCAATGATTTTCTGTGCGAGCAAGCTCATGAAAAGCCTCAGAATGTTGATTTGTTCAAAAATAACTGCTGTGTGTGAACCAGAGCCTTTAAACCAACCATTATTATTCTCTTCTCAACACAAAGCAGAAAAGACAGATGTGCAAGGCCAGAGGACAACAGTGTTATGTAAGAAACCTGGCAGCGCCCTCAAATTGATCTGTATCCTTCTTCCAACTTGTGCATTCCAACTGCTAATACTTGCAGGAAATGGTCCAGCACTGGCCCCATTCATTTCACTGGGTCTAAAATAGTAGCTGTTACTAGAGTCAATGTCTTTTAATTCTTGGGTAAGTCAGTAGGCTAATAGCAAACTAAAACATTCAATACCATAAATCATTAGCATTGCACATAGACTGAAAACTAGAGATTGCTCCTGAACCTTTAATGACTGTGTAGAAGTGGGAATTTCAACAAGTGTTGCTTGTCATACAAACATATAACAAGCAACACCTGCTAAAGTTTCCTCTTCTAGACAACCATTAAAGGTACAAGGGCCACCTTCAGGTTTCATTCTGGCAAATCTAGTGCTGTATTCAAGAAATATGTTCAGGACCTGTATGGTTCAATGGGACACCTCCCTAAGTGGATTTAAGACCATAAATAATTCATGGCAAAAGGGGAAAGTCACCCTGTCATTTCATTTATAGCATCACCTAATAGGATGGATTATTGTTTTTGGTTGATGGATTATATTTGATGTTTTTAGAGGCTACCTTATTATGCCAATTTTTTTATGCCACTTACAGATTCTGGCATCTGTTCAGAGAACTACACTTCTTCCAGATAGCACAAGGCAGCATCTCTTGATGTCCCTCCCGGCACACACAATCCTCACAGCAATCCTGTGACAAAGCTATACATGACTACTCAGCAGTCCCACACAGTTAAATGAGACTTGCTGCCAGGTAACAATCCATAACGGAGGTAGGCACCATGCAGCCCTACAACTGCTGCTGCACTACAAGACCCAAGAACCCTAGCCAGCCCACCCAATACTGTGGAATGCTGGGAGCTCCAGTGTGACAACAACTGGAAAGCCCCATAACTCTCAACCCTAGAGTACTGGACTATAGCTTGAATCACAGCGAACAGCCTGGTGTCATGTGGCAAGCTTATGGATAGATAAGCCTACTTGGTCTCAGTTCAACACTTCTAGAATTATTCTACCACAGTGACCCACAAACACAATTGGTACAAAAAGTACCAGTAGTATTCCTGCCAATGTACAACACTCTCAACTCCCTCAGCGACCTCAGAGATTGTGGTGCAATAGAAGTCCTCCTAAATAAGCCTGCCAGCTGGGCACATGTATTCCCATTTTTAAAAATTTGGCCATGGGAAATTCAGCAAGGATCCACTTACTTTTCTTGCTCCTGTCCTCTCAGTTGTGATATTACAACCACAGCTTGGAAAAGTAATGCTTTTGTACAACTCAGGACCTGATTGTGTGAGAAACTATTTTTCCCTGTTCATGTTTTGCTCATATGCTACAAAGGTCCTTCTCCTACCATCTTCACAGGCACATCTAGTGGGAACATGGCAGAGGAGCCTCCTCCACGGCTGCTCCCAGCTCTGGAACTCCCTTCCTAAACAGCTAAGACTGATGTCCTCCTTCCTATTCTTTCATATGCAGAAGACAACCTTCCTGTTTTGGCAAGCTTTTAAGGATTAATTGCTCATGAAGAAAAGCCCTTTCACAATGTTCTGTACTTGCTGTTTTCTTTCTAAAGGTCATGCTTTTAATTCTACTGTTAAATTATCTTTTTGCCTTTTGCATAATGTGAGTTTTTTTAGCTATATCTTTTTAAACCTTGAGTCTCAGACTAGGAAAAAGGGGGAATATATCAATCATTTTGGGCTTAACAATCATGGCCAGGCTGGGGTGAGGATTCTGGGAGATGTAGTCCTAAACAGTAAGTATTCAAAACTATTTAAAAAGAAAATTGAAAGGTGTTTGGAAAAGAGAATGTTATCTTTATCCTTGGTCATCTTTTCTGTTATTCTATCTGTTAAATGGCTTCTTTTGATGGATGTTGCATACGCATTTGGGGAGGAGGCGGAGGGAGTTGGCTGTTTTGCATGTTTCTTTTAACATAAAAGCATGACATAAATATTTCAAAATAGAACAAGGTATGTCACTGTTGGCTGTTAAGGGACCATATTAATACAATTTAGATCATGGGTGGGATGCCAGTGACCTTCCAGATGTTATTCAACCACAACTATCATCATGAGCTTGTTTTCTGCTGCTCCAGAAACTAGGACTTGGAGCAATGGATTCAAACTACAGGAAAAGAGATTTCACCTAAACATCAGGAAGAACTTCCTGACAGTCAGAGCCATTCAACAGTGGAATATGCTGCCTCCCAATATGGTGGAGTCACCTTCTTTGGAGGTTTTTAAGCAGAGGCTGGATGGCCATTTGCTGGGGGTGCTTTGAGTGTTTGTTCCCGAAAGGCAGGGAGCTGGACTCGACGGCCATTGTGGTCTCTTCCAACTCTATGATTCTACGATCCACTCACCACACTTGACAGCGACTGAGGGAAAATAGAGTACCTCAAAATCTGAAAGGCCACAGTTTCGCTAGACCTAGTCTAGATTATTTTGTTAGAGTGACCTCTCTGTTGCATTTGCGTACATCTTGAATGGGTGTTTCTAAGAGAGGCTATACATTCAACACAGCACACAGGTAAGAGCAACTAAGTAGTGAATTGAGTTACTGAGGTTGGATAAAGAGGTTATGGCAAAGAAACCTATTATCACACACTCTAGAGATGAACTACTCCCTTGGGCAAAAGGAAAAGAAGAAAATGGCATATTAGTGGATTCTTAGGTGCTACAGGTACGCTGTTAGTTTGGATAAGGACTGAGTATTTACTACATTAGTTAGGCTAAAAAAGAGAAAGGGAGGGGAGATTCCAATGCTCCACAACTCCACACTGGTTGTCCAAAAATATGGGAGAGAGAATGTTATTGCTTACATAGCAGTCTCTGCTGCATTCCAATTTTCCAGTATTTGCAGTAGAAACACATACAGTTATTGCTAACTAAGGCCACCAAAATAGCTGGAATCCAGCTGCACCAACTCACTGACACGTCAACAGAACTATGGTCTGCTTAAGACATATTATGGATCAGAAGTCTCTGTGGTGCATGATAAACGATTGACTTGATCTATCAGCTTAAAACTAAGAGCAGTTTCTATGGCATAGTTAATTTCCATTTTCATGAGGAATGTTAACATGATATGGATGCAAAAAAGGGAAGAATCTTTATACTACATCTCAGATCAGGAAGAAGTAATGTGAGCAGTAATGACTGGGGATGATAGAAATATCTGAACAGAGTTCTGTTTTGCTTTCTCTTCAGCATTCTAACCTGACAATGCTACACAGAAAGTAAATGTTGCAACTTACAGAGCACGCCTGCAATGCCTAGACTGGGTTGGGCAACTATGGAAGGCTAGGGGGCTACATTAATCCCCCAATAGCCCTTGGAGAGCTGCACCTTCCACTGCATCTGTTCTTGCAAAAAGACCCAACTATTTTGCCTCGCAATGCCCTCTAGGGAACATGGAGGCATTCTCACCATGTTTTGGGGCCTTCCTGGACCCCTAGAGTTCATTTTGTGCAGTTTGAGATAAAAAAAAAGGTTCCTTGAAAATTTTTGCAAGCAATTGTTTTGACCTGGGGGGTCACAAGGAACTTCCGAGCATTGGGGAAATGCCCTCAACACCCCATAGAGGTCATTTTAGAGAAAATAAAATTAATGAAAAATTTTTCATGGGGGCACAAAAATGGCCTTGGTAGGAACATAGTCCACATGCCGCACTCTGCCCACCACTGGTCTAGATCAAGAATAGTTCTAGATGAGTCATTTATCACACTGTTTTATGTAGGTTCTCTGCTGCTTCTCTGTTTCAGAAGAAAAAGTACGAATGGCTAAACAGGGCTTTCCTGAAAATAGTACACAGACTCTCCTGTTGAAGAATGGCAAGGTGTGGGAGCCTTCTGGCTTCTTTAAGGCCATTTTATTTTAGCACTAACTTTTGTGGATTCCAATCCACTCCCCCAGATGTACTGATGGAATGCAGTATTTGACCCTCAGGTATAAATGTACAATTACACAGCTGTCGGAGTCAGACCAGGGTGGAATGGTTTAGAAAGATAAACAGGATTGCAAGATAAGGGAATGCCAAAAGCTCATGGTCCCTGATACTCACATATCTGACTTCTACACTTGTCAGAGCCACAATGAATTAAAAACAGGAGAAATATAGGAGGGAAGGTCAGGAAACAAAATTCTTCCTCTGTTAGGTTCAGCTCTGTTTTAACCACCTACTTTGTTAGCATCACAGATGTTCACCAAGTTCCTAACCTATATGCCCCTCCCTTGCAAGTAATACAAATGGAAAGTACTAGAAATACAGGTCCACAATGTCTATCACTCTGTTAAACAGAAGCACAATCACAAAGCCCTAACTAGAGAGGTTTGCTGGCACAAACCATGCTGTGGTCTTAAACCAGCTCAGACCAACTACAGATGAAAAAAAAATCCAGAAAATGTGAAGCCATGGGTAGGGAAGAACCCAGGATTTTTCCTTTTTTTTTCTTTTCCTTTCTTTTTTTTTTTTTTTTGCAGAAAAAAAAATCAGAAAGCTTGAAAAAATACAGTACTAGCACCATTACAAATTGAAAGTAGTTTTGTTACTTCAGGAATATAAAATGTACTTTATATAACTAAAACGTTGTTATAAATGAATCTACAATGATTGAACCGCAAGGAACACCTCAACCAGAAATAACGTCTAAGATTTCATCAGTTTATCAGGAGCAAGCAAAAAAGCAACTATTAACAGAAAGAAAAGAAACCATTAACATTAGTAAAACAAAGAAAATCATTTTCTCTCCCCTATTCTTCCACAGACCCAAGAAGTGGAAAAGCACTTATTTCCATAAAAAACTGAGAAAACAGTATCAAGACCAGGAATGATGTCAGATAGTGTATTGTGTATAGGTGCTCTCACGTCACCTGTCAACTCGTGAATTTCATAGGGTTTTTTTAGCAAATGAATAATCAGAAGGGGTTTTTGCCAGTTCCTTCCTTTGAAATAGAGCCTACAGGAACTGACATTCCTCGGTGGTTTCCCATCTTCTTATTAACCAGCGGGCACTCTCTTTAACTTCCAAGATCAGATGGGATCTGTATATAACTTAACATAAAACTCTACCTGCTACATGGTTTTTAGAAATAATGTGGGAGCGTAATTATATAAACACTTTGTGTTAAATATGTCATTCATCATGCTGAGAGAAAGTTTTCCGTAATCCCATTTTTTCAAGGGTTTAGTAGGAAAAAGGGGGCCTTCATTCCTAAATTCTTGCAGTTTCTTTGAAACAGGCCTCCACATGTCTAAGACTAACAACTGACTATCCATTCCTCTCACAGAGAGTCACCTGCTTTACCATTCCTGAACAAAAATACTTTACCAGGGGCGGAGCTTAGAGTGCGTGGGGGGCGGGTGGGAGGGGCGGCTACAGTGCAGGGGTGTGGCCAATGTGTGGGGGCGTGGCTGTGGTGCGTGGTGGCGTGGCCAGGGCGTGCAGAGGCATGGCTACAGGCCGGGACGCCCCAGAAACATTGCTGCCCGGGGCAAATCGCCCCCCCCCACTCCCACGTTCCTACGCGACTGTACTTTACTAATGAACAACAGCAACCTTCCTCTACTTCTGCTTGATCAATTGATTGCAATAAGAAGTTTCCCCTCTTGTTTTACTAGCAAGATGTTTTGCAAAAGCTATCATTCCACCAACCCAGTACAGCTGCCTTTACCACTCTGATCTGTTAGGGGACTATAACGTCCCCCCGTGCTAAAAAAAAAGTTTTTGCTGAAAATGGGAACATTTTTACCATGGTTTTTTGAGTGGGGTAGGGCCATTTTCAGTACAGAACAGTTTTGTTTTGTTTTTTTAACAACATGAAGTGGTTGGGAGGCACTTTCTGTTTTGAAAAAGGATTCTCTTCAGCCTAAAATGGCCTGGAGAGTCAAAAAGAAGGTGAAAATGATCCCCATCCCGTGCCCATGAAATGGCACTGGGGCTACACGTGCGCAGCAGGTGCATTTTGCCAAACGCTGTGTTGACACTCATCTGCTGAACTGTCAGTTGGTGCACTTAGAACACTGTTGTCATATTAAAGACCACAGAAAGGCAGTTGTACCTTCTCATTTCCTCCTCCCATCCTTCCACCTTGCAGGAAAAACTGGTTGTTGTTGTGTGTCTTGAAGTCATTTCAAACTTATGGAGGCCTTCTTGGCAAGATTTGTTCAGAGCGGCTTTGGTGTTGATTTTGATTGAGGCTGAGAGTATGTGACTTGCCTTGGTTCACTCAGTGGCCTTGAGCAGAGATTTGAACCCTTATCTCCAGGTTCATAGTTCAACAGCCAAACCACAACACCACACTGGCTTTGGGGACTGCAGTTTAACAGTTTTACTGCTTTTTTGTTGTTCTTACATATCTTTGTATGTTGCTCTGAGTGCTTGTTTAATGAAAACGGCAGCTTCGGTCTATTAAACAACCAATATCATTTTAAAAAAATGGGTGGGAAATGTTAAACTAAAAATGTGCAGGGCCATTCTGGAGACACTACAACTTCTGGTCATATCACTGGGTCAAAGTTACTAACAAGATCCAGGCAAAATACTTAATATACATAGTTTTTCAAAGTAAAGCATTCAACTCCTAAATATTGCCATGTTCTGTTGTACTGGTAATATAATGGAAAAACATAATGCCAGCCAAATTGGGTAGTTAAAAGTTTGAAATTATTCCTTAAAAGCATGAATATATTAATCAGACACAGTATTTTTGTAAATAGGTAAGGGAGGATGGAATGATAATTAAAAGAAGAAAAATAAAATCAAGAATTAGTCATAACCTATGCTCAAAGTGGGAAAAAGGATGTGAAATAGTTTCATTTGATATTAAATCAAACACATTTGTTTCTCTTGTAAGTAGGTAGAATGGTTTGAATATGCCTTGAAATGAGGAATCATATCTCACCTGTTTTCCAGCACATCACATAACTTTTGTTTTTGTTTATATTATGAATATATTATCTGCTTAGCAACAGATTAAATCAAAATCAATTTAAGATATTTATTCCATATCATTAACACTGAACATGAAAGAAAAACCCAAGCTAAAAGCTATGACTGCATGAGCCTTTGTCAAATTGTATTTCAGAAAACAGAATTCAATAATTAAATTTCACTTCAACTAATTTTGAGTACTGAAAGAAAGAATGCATATAAGCACAGAAAGTTAAAGGAAAATGTACTGGACAGGAATTTGGGAGAACTAAGTACAAGTTCTCATTTACTTTGCTACTACCAGTGGAATGCCCACCAACGCTGCTAATCTTGTTCACATTTACAAGAACCATGAAGTCTTTTTTGATTTTACAGTGGTTCTAAGCCTGCTTTTTTAAAAAAACAACCTCTGTATCCGGAATTAGCGATAGTTATAAGCATCAAAGAAGTGGGTGGAGACATGTGTGACATATTTCCTTTCTAGAACACATAGTACCTCTTCCTTCTAAAAATTAAGGAAGAACATTTCCCTTTAATACAACAGCAGGAAATCAAGAACCTCAATCAAACCCTTTTCTCATTAATGCCACAACTTCCCTGCTGTGAGAAGCCACCAATTCAACTTTCTCAAAATCAAGGGTGGAGCATTCCCTTGTAAAGAACACCATTTTTTTTTCTTACGGATAGTTATCATAAGATTAGTCACACAGAACCCAATTCTGCTTCTCACTAATATTGTGACAGGAAAACATACCACAAAGCAAACCCAGCCTCTGAAGCAATGGCTCAGTACTTGATACTGATGTCAAATGAAGCATATACTCTCTGTCCTACAAGCATTTTGACATTGCAACTTCTCTTGCCTTTCCATCAGCCTCATTTCAGCAACAGCGACAGCCTTTCTTGCCCTAGAACCTGGTAACAGGATTTCCCTCTAGTAAACATATTCAGGATAGCTGTGTTGGACAATGCAACAAAACACAATGGAATCCAAGATCCACAAAACAGTGATACCTTCATTGGGACAACTAAAAAAGCACGAAATATATTATGCAAGCTTTTGAAGCCCCACTGGCTTCTTCATCAGACTGTTTCTGATCAGACCTTGGAAAAATTACTTTGGTGGTGGCTTTGTGTTGTTGTTTTTTTAAAAAAAAAAATTGGTGGTTGTTTTGTTTTGTTTTTTAACCACTCAAATCTTTCAACTAGTATGGCCACAATCAGACCATGTTAGCTGGAACCAGACAAGATGAAATCTCAACTAATCAAAGCATTCATTATCCAGATGAGTTATTTTAACCACTAAAGAAGGTGTGTGAGGAGTTATTAGCAAAAGGACTGATGCCAGACTCTTGGAGAAACACCTATATTAGTGATTCATAAAGAAGATGCAGTTGGGACATTAACGAAGAATTATAGACCTATTTTAGTACTAAACAAGGACTATAAGATACTTATTACTATGTTGGAAAACAGATTGAGGAAACATATTTCTCAGAATATCCATGAGGATCAGAGATTATTTTTCCTAAAAAGACAACTAAAGAGTAATGCAAGAACTGTTCTTAATACTACTGAATATTTAGAATATTGTAATGACAAGAAGGCTGCTTGCTTGCTTGCTTGCTTGCTTTATTTTTAGATGTAGGGAAAGCATTTGGTAAGTAATTCCAAGAAATAATATTTCAAGCATTGCGGAAAATGAACTTTTGTGAAAATACTACATTCAGTTCAAAAAGGCCAGGTTTTGGTAAACGGCAATGTAACAACATTGATTGAGATACAAAAGGGAACTAGACAATGATCTTGTGATAATGACTCAAAATCCACTGGACTCAATGAAGGCTCTTGGGGGGGGGATTAAAACGTATGGGCCATGCGTCAGGTTTAAAGTGAACTATGATAAAAACAAAACTGTTGACTTCAGAAGAAGAAAATGAATTAACTGCTCTTTCCAATTTTAAAGTGGGGAAAAAAGATTAAATATATGGCAGTCATAATTATAAAAGAAAGTCTGCTGTTTAAAAACAATTATGAAAAAGTCTAAGAGACTCAAAAAAATGGGGAAAGTTAAATTTATTCCTTTGGGGAGAACTGCAGTAATAAAAACAAATGTTTTCCAAAGACTTTTATTCTACTTCTAAACAATCTCTGGCATAAGAAATTGAATACCTTTTGTACAATGGCAGAAAGAAATTTCCAGATTTGTTTGGCAAGCAAGGAAACCCAGAATAAAATTTAAAATACTGTACGATGATAAAGAAAAAAGTGGTCTTCGAATTCTCAATATTAAATTGTATTATGAGGTGTGTTGCTTTTTTCAGAGTTGAAGGAATGGATATTGCTTAAGATCGTGATTAAGGACTTGGGTAGCATGGTTATTTTGGTATGATAAAGTTAAGAGACATGCTGAATTTACAAATCACTGTATTAGAAAGGTTCTCCTATGAGTTTGGTATAAATATAGACACAGATTTTTATCTCAGATAATACCAGCCACCTCACTGCAAGAAGCCTTTTTCAGGAAAGAATGGATTAAAAAATCAGAGACAGTTATTTCATGATGACCTTCTGTAATGTAAACAAGACAACTGGGAATTTAAATCAAGTAAGATGCTTGAGGAAGGTAAGATGCTCAAGGAAGATCTTGATTGGTTTGCTTATATGCAATTCAAGGATAGATTTAATCAAGAGAAGAGAGATCAAGCCATGAAGGTTGGAGAAAATGAGTTTTGTTGTGTCAAAAGTGTACAAATGTCTTTCAAAACTAGAGACAGAAAATGAACCCACAAAAGAGTAGATGATAAGGTGGGCCCAAAATTTTGGGCACAATATTCAAATGGATATATGGGAAAAAATGTGGTCTAAAGATATGAATTTTACTTTGTGTAGCAGTTTAGAAGAAAAGAAAGCATTTATAAGATGATATGTAGCTGGTATCTAACCCCCAACAGGCTGTCAAAAATGTCTAAGAATGTTTCAAATCAATGTTGGAGATATCAAGATAAGGAGAGCTCCTTTTTCCGTATATGGTGGACCTGTAACAAGGCAAAAAGATATTTACATATTAATCCAAAAATATTTCAAGGTTGATTTTTAATGTTGCCAAAAATATTTTTGCTTTATATTATGGATAAAGAATTGTAAAGTGAATATGGCTTATTTCTTTGATACATGATAACAGCAGAAGGAAAACTGTTTGCTCAAACCAACAACAGAAGAACAGATTGTTAAATTTGCTGAGTTAGTGTGCATAGGAATGGGAAGAGGAAAATGATGGGGGGAAGCAAGCACGTGCCTTGCGAATAATCAAATTCACAAAGGTCAGACCTGTGAATGTGGAAGGAGTTTTGTGAGCTTTAAAGGATAAGCCAATTGAAAAAAATTTTGAAAGTCTGGAAACCATTTATGGACTTTTTGAGCAATAAGAAATCTAACAATGCAATAATTTGTTACTGTGGTTACTAGTAATTTATACTAGGCTCTATAATGCTATAATGAGTGAACTTGGGCACATCACACCTCCTCAGATGCAGAAAACTCCGTGATAGGCTTGCCTTAATATGCCATAAGTCAGAAATGATATGAAGGCACACAACAACAACAATAATGATAGAAAAATATTTTTCCTTTTTTTTTCTTCTTTCATTACAGTTTGGCTTGGGAGATC
Organism: Iguana delicatissima; assembly: GCA_948472985.1. Taxonomy (NCBI): domain Eukaryota; kingdom Metazoa; phylum Chordata; class Lepidosauria; order Squamata; family Iguanidae; genus Iguana; species Iguana delicatissima. Next base: position 318,339 of record CAOKZL010001047.1, read on the forward strand.
CAAGCCCTTTTGTTTTTCAGTACATTAGTGTTTTGTATTATAGTCAGTGCACAGTGTTTTAGTTTAGCATTTTAGTGTGATGTTTTCATTCAATTTTAATTTTTTTTCTTTTCTTTTTCTTTTTTTTTCCTGAATGTATATTGTTTTGATTGTAAATTAGATTGTGTTGATTTATTTACTTTTTTTAAACCACTATCCAGACTCTTGGGCCTATTCCTGATACTAAGCTGTCTGGAAAGGTGTGAATGACAAGTTTTGCATAACACAGGTACCATTTATCACCCCAGACCACAAGCATGCGCAGGGGAGGCACTCTGTCTGGAGGAAACGGAAACTGGTAACTCTGAACTTCCTTCTGCACCCTTTACATGTGCTAAATGGTGAGAATTAGGAATGGTTGATGGAGAGTCTGGTAAGAAGGAGAAGACACCTCCAAGGACACTCGTTCATTGTTTTGTTCCACAAACGAAAGAAATACCATACAAGCTCTTCCAACTATTATCTTTCGGTTGGATCAGTATGTTAGTTAAAGAGTAGGAGCAACAGATACTGTATCTCAGCAGGGCTGTTCAAAAACAAATCAGAGAGAGACTGAGAGAGCACTCTAGCACTGAATACAAAGGATGGAATGTGCTTACATGCAGCCAAATTGGGAGGGTTAATTAGCACATCAAAGGTATGAGACAACAAAAGAGAAAAATCTGCAGCAAGCAGTCAGCTTGATAAGAGAGTTGCAGAGATCAAACATTTGCAGGGCTGTTGCCTTTCTAATTTCTATTTTTTTCCTGGAAGGCTCCATGTCTCTTTAACTAGTCTAGTGATGAGCAGAAAGTTGAAACTTTTTTTTCCCCCCTTTCCCATTTCTGTTTTTGTCTCGGTGGGAAAACCTTCATTGGCTCTGGCTGACTGGCATCTGTTGAGAACTGCATGGACTTTGCAAGAATAGGAGAAGGGGGACAGAAGCGGGCATATTTTGTAGTATCACCTTTGTTCAAGAGTTAAACTGGACCTGATGGAGGCAGCATTCACATAGGATTCTATGCATCTGATGAAAATTAGAGTGAAACTCATCTCCTTGTCTCAACATTGTGTTTTGTTCCTTTATGCACTCTTCTCTCAAGTTTCACTCCAGAAACAGAAGTGAAAATTGCTCAGAACAGCCTACCTCCACTCTGAGGTGCTCCAGATGCTTTGGATGACAACTGCCACTCATATGGGATGACAACCCCAGCTTAAATGTAGACAACATGGAAGGCACCAGCTCAGAGAAGGCTGGCTTGAAGCTGCTGAGGACAGCAGGGTGGGCAGGTTTGGCTCCACCTTCCTCTGCTGCCTCTCTTCCCTGCCTATATTTCAGTTTTATACATGTAGCACTTTGTATGGATGAGCAGGAGTGTCTGTCTCATGTTGAGTGTAGCCTCCAATATCAAAGGGACAATATACACTTCTCAAGGGCAGCACAAGAAATTTAACATCTGGAAACGAGCATGGTGTGGTGGTTTGGGCACTGGACTACAACTCTGAACACCGGGGTTTGGATCCCCACTCAGCCATGGAAACCCACTGGGTGACCTTGGGCAAGTCACATCCTCACAGCCGCAAAGGCAGGCAAAGGCAAACCTCCTTCAACCACATCTAAGGTTACCATAAGTAAGAAATGACTTGAAGACACACAACTATTATTACTCCTATTATTATTGACTATAATTATCAATGCAGTGGACCCTCCACATAAGTGACCTCCAGATCCGTGAATTTAAGCAATCACATCAAGCCACATCCTATACCTAAAATGGCAGTGACATGTGTGTGGACATCGAAGCACCCACAACAACTCCAGAGTCGTAGCCCAGCCCACAAACCACTACACCACCCTTTGCCAACTCATTTTTGGTGTGTGTGGTTGCGTTCAAGGAATTCATGGAAGGCTGTTAAGAAAGGTGACCATCTTCAAGCAAAACACTCAACAGTGCACTAAATGTCCTAGTGATAAACTGCGTACCTTGGTGCTGTTTCTGAAAAATGCTTTGTACCTTCACAAACATTTTTCAGATAGTTGATTCTGCCTGAAGCACCAATTCACATCTGTCAAGGAATCCCACCCCTTTGGCAGAGAATGCTGGGAAACTTCAATGTTGAGAACTCTTGAACTCAGGTCTAGGGTTTTTTGGGTGGGCATCGGGGCTGTTAATAACTCTGCCAAAGAAAGTTTGTGTGTGTGTGTGTGTGTGTGTGTGTGTGTGTGTGTGCACCTTTTTATTTAGTATTTTTCTTAACTCACATCACTATTAGAAAGCCACGACCCTTCTCTATTTTCTGATTTACTATCATCTACCCTTCATAAACAAGAAAGAAAGTTTATCTGCAAATTGTTTTCATAAGGGAAGACAAGTAGGCAAGTTGTTAGACCTGCTTGCTATATATTAATGAACACATTCTGTTCCTCTGAAAAGTGAAAAAGGTACAACTTTTAAACACTAATGAAAAGCTGCCCTGCACTCTCATGAAAGAATAAGGTCAATTCACATCAAAGCAATTAAAAATGGAAGTTTTTTTAAAAAAATATTATTTAATATATTTGTATAAACAGAGTATATAACTACTCAGTTATACCAAATTTATAACTGGAATAAACAGACAAATTGTTGGATCATTTTTTCACGTATGACTACAAGAAAACTACAACACATTTTTGTATTATCCAGTACATACACATATTGATGATAATTTACTTGCTCCAAGCACTTAAAAAGTAATTGATGTATGTGAAAGTCTTTTGCTTAGGGAAACAGGAGGGGAAAGTGAGGTAAATAAATCCAGCTGCATTTAATATGGTTTCAATGGCAATAATCTAGGTTTCAGAAAGTTTGCTATGGTAATCTAAAAATCCCTCATTTTGTTTAATGGATCACACCCTCCTTTGACAGCTGTTTGTGTCAGAGGCGTCAATTATGAGGAAGATCACAAAAAAATTAACATGCACTACCAAGCCATTTCTGTTTTTTGTACACATATACATATGTTGCCCTAAGGAAAATATCCCCATGCAGAACAGCCTCTCCGAATATTCTTTTTGCATTAGTGACTAGAGAATGTACTCCTTGCAACTGTTTCTCCCAGGCATTATGCAACTGGTGTTCCAGCACAAAAACTGGACATTGGACCTACAGTAAGGTCAATTACATAAGCATATCCCTTTGCTGTTTTGACACCTGTTAAAAATGCAAGTTAACCAACAGTTTAAAAAACCATGGATAGACAACAATATCATTTTTCCTTCTCCCAGAGAACACACTGTCCTGCCAAGCAAGTATTTGCAGAGAGAAGGAGTGGAGGAAATGGCAGACAAGCAGATGAGGTTTCTTGATCTTACAGTTTAATACACTTCTATCAGACACATAAAAGTCAGTGCCCAGGTTGTGTCACTTTGCTACAATCTACCATAATAAACAAACAAGGCACAGCACTGCGGGCTCATTAAATAAACATATATTGATAAGAGCACATAAACGTATGCAGATATTGGCATGACAGATTCTGAAATCATTAACACTATACTATGAAGTACAGGAATTTTTTAAGGAGACTGCAAACTTTTTTCACTGGCAGGCAAATACATAAATAAACAAACATACAAATACAGTTGTCCCTCTGCTTTCACTAGGGTTAGGGGTACAGGACTCCCGTGAAAGTGGAAAAACCGTGAATAACTCTAGACCCTCCCAGACCATATTTTACACACAAAAAAAGTATGATCAACATATTCAACCCACTGTGGATTCTTCTGAGGCATCAGGGTTCCTTCACAAGGCAGAAGTGGATGGCCGGTGGGACCTACTGCCACCTCCACTGCTGTTCCCCACCAATTTTAATAGGGACTTACAAGCCTCATTCACAGTTTCTCAGTCTCACGAGGCTTGCAGTCCCTATTAAAAATGGCACAAGGAGGCAGCAGAAGAAGTAAATAATCCATGAATAATCAAATCTGCAAAAGTGAAATCCACAAATGTGGAGGGCTGACTGTAAACAAATTTGGGTAGGGTGAGCAAGGCAAAATATGCCCACTATTCCACTGTCCCATGCAGGTTTATTACTGCTGCCACAAAGAGGGCAGTTTTATATCTCCTACACAGGAAAATGACTGACATGCACTGCTACTAGAAAAAGTGGTAACATTACTGTCAAGTACACTATTACATTAAGTGCAAAAGTTACACTTTATGAGTGATGATGGGCTGCCAATGTCAAATACTCACTGTCAAATGATTAGAAGGGGAGTTGCAATGTGCATAAGTGCAGAGCATCCAAGGATCCCAGCCATATAAGGGGCGTCCCCTTACCCTCAAGGCTTGCCTTACATGAGCAAGTATTTTGCCAGTAAATGAGTGAGCAAGGCACAGAGGTTAAACAGTGAAAACACTCACAAAGACAAGCCACTCTCTCAGTCCCACATCTGCAATATGAAGGATACTAAAACTGACTTACAAAAATGTTGTTCAGGATTTCTAGATCATGTATGTGAACAGCTCTGTAAACCTGAAGGTGCTGTACAAGTACTATTACTTACTAAAACTGCAAATCATTGCAAAAGGATGTCCTAAAAAGTGATCTGTTTGTTTCTTCATCCCTTTGCTTCTTAATTCATTTTCAAAAGTAACCTACATAGAAAAATGTTTTCAGAGACAAGAGGATCACAACAATTTCCCAGTTTTACCAACCGCAGCTGCCAGCACAGGAAGTAAACTGGAAGACTCTGCCCTGCTAGTAAAGTTTCAAAAAAAAAAGTTTCAGTAGAAGGCAGTTCCGTAACTCTCCTGGACAACTTGTATATCCTCTAAAAGCAGGAGATAGAGTTAGAAACTTCAGAGGGCCAGGATCATGCCTCACTTCTGCCAATAAATTAGGCAAGTTAGCCTTTCCCAACCTTATGCCCTCCAGATGCATGGGGCTTCAATCTCATCATTCCAACTAGCTTGGGAAAGACTGCACTAACCCCATTTCCATTCTCCATAAAGCAAGGGTGACAGTGAAGTAACACAGTGCTATACAAACCACAACAGCTTCAGGATTTCACTGTAGTTAAGAGAATTTCCCAAACAGTCCAATAAAACGTAACAGCTATGGAAAACTTGCAGCCCACACACAGAATTTGTTCCAACCAATGCTGACCCACCTTAAGTCTCCCAGATAGAAGAAGCAATCAAGAGAGCCCCATGGCACCCTATAAGGCTAGGAAATAAGCATAATTCTGCCAGCTGGAAAAAAACCAGGATGGATTATGTTGGATAACCTCTCCAAGCTTTTTTTAAAAAGTGCCCTTTCCCCAAGTTAATAAGTACCAGAGAATAGCAGAGGAAAATCTGAGTTTTCCAAGGCCAGAAGTCTCAGCAGCTCTAAGTTAGCTCTCCAACACTCTTTCAACTGCCAGGAACTAACATCATGATGCCCAGGAACAAGATGGACAGCTGGACAGTTCCAACTGCCTGCCTGCCATCAGCAGTTGCTTCTCTGCCCTGGGCAAGCTGTTAATTGCCTTACAGCAGGGCGCAGTGATGGATTAGGGCTGGGAAGCCATACTTTGAAAACCTAACTTGACCATGAAGCTCATTTGGCAGACCTTGCGCTAATCACTCTATCTCGACCCAACTTATCTCACAGGACTATTGTGAATATAAAAATAAGGAGGGGCCATGAAGGCAGTCGTGACCTCCTTGGACAAAAGGTATGCCATAAACAGAACAATAATAAATAATAATCATTTACAGTCTTTTGTCTTTTCATTCCAAGTTAGCCAGAACAACTGAACTTTCAAACCTGGCTTTTGACATAGTTACATTTCATTTGATTAGAGATAACAAGTACTGATTTTATTAGGGTTTTTTTTTTTTACCTCCCTAAACACCATACAACTGTTCTTTATCATGCAGCTGTTTATCTGTCAAACTTCACTGCCAATACAATTACGGACACACTGTTAATTGCTAGAAATGATCCATGAGAGCAATAAAAATTGAGCTGCTAACACACATTAAAACATCTCTTCATTTTAGCACACACCACAACATAGAACAGTGGCTTCCTGGAGCATTTCTGAGCACGGTTCTTCCCGCAAATCACACTCTACACCTAGTTAGCATCTCTTAAGTTATCAGCCATTAACATTCAGGCATTTCTTTTTCTTCGATGAGGTGTCAACAAGAGAATCAACCACAAATATTGCAAACATTTACAACTGCATAACCACATACTCTTTTCACTTTTCAGAGCTAGAGTGGTGTAGTGGTTTGAGTTCTAGACTAGGATTCTGAGAGACCAGACTCTGAATTCCCACTCAGCCAGGAAAACTAAGTGACCTTGGACGAGTCATACTTTCTCAGCATTTGAGGAAGGCAATGGGAAACATCCTCTGAATAAATTCTACCCCCCCCCCCAAAAAAAGACCCTTGAGATATCCTGAGGTTGCAATAAGTCATCATCACAACAAATCTAAACAGTCTGGCATGTGAGTAACTGTCTCTTCCTGTAAGAATCCACGCAGACTTAAATCACCAACAGGATTATTCGGGGCTGCCTTACCCATTAGACGCTTCAGGCACAGTGCCTAGGGCCCACAAAAAAATTCAGGGCCTATAACAGTGGTTCTTAACATGTGGTCTATGGATCCCCGGGTCTGCATTGTTCTCATGGGGGGTCTTCAATAGCTTAAAGAAATAGCTTTAACAGTTAAGAAAGACAGACAGACAATTTTATATGGAATCATTCCAACAAAAATATTACTATAGGAGTGTGTGCATTTACTTATTTCTCCCTTCTCTACAGATCTGAGGACCTCTGATGAGCAATTTTGAATAAATATTTAATGAATTTTAGAGTTTTAAATCTTGAGGTAAGCCTTGGAGGCCTGCAGCAACAAAAAATATATAAAGGGGATCCATGGTAATACAAAGATTGAGAGCCAATAGCCTACAAAAACAGAATTTTAGGGCCTACAAAAACATCTCTAGGAGTAGATCAAGGAAGGCAGGGAGAAGGCCTATGAAAACCTTAATGATTACTCTGTGCTCCCCTTTCATCAGAGGTGGTGCACAGGAAAAAATGTCTTTAATGGCAGTACTAAGATTATGAAATTTGCTCCTTGTGAGACTCATAATGATTTCAATTTTCAGACACTGAACAATGACACTTATTTCAGAGAGGACACAATGAATTTTTTTTTCTAAAATTGCTATAGTCTTTGTTGCATTTTACATCTAACTGTACAGATCCCATCTGTTGTGTTGCTCTCTGGGGCAGAAACTGCTATTGTGACTAGGTAGAAGAAAAAAGCTACAATTCAAATGGCAATTCCATTTTACCCCCTGTTGACAGCAATCTCTGTGTAACCACAAATGCAGATACTGATGCAAAAATACAGATATAAATACAGAACAAGTCTACTTCTACAGTTGGCTTCAGAGATGAAATATCTGTTGCACAAGGCCAATTGCTTATGTGATAAGCATTTTTCCTTTCCAAAAAAGAACTCGAGAGTTCAGGAAGGAGTTACAGCACACAGGTTATCTCAGCCCTAACCCCACACAGAGTATCTCAGCCTTAACCCTACAAACCTACAACTCCTCTTATAAAATAGTTTGGGTAAGTCACTTACACTTTTGTTGCTGGGCAGATATCTTTACAGATTTCCACAGGTCTAACTATTGCTCTGCATTTAATTTAGCATTCTGAAAAAAGTCAACTGCTTTTAAAAACATTGTGTAATAGGACTATTATCTGTAGCTAATGTGTAATATGCACTTTATTTTCTTGAGATCTCTTATAGCCTTCAATAGTCATTTCCACAGAAAGAGGGATGCTCTTGACTTAGCAATGAGAAAGAGCTGCCTTAAATGAGATTGAGACTGTTTAGATATCTAGCCCAGCTCTCTCAGCTCTTTCTAATAACTACTCAGGCAGATTCTTTCTCAGAACCTGTTATTTTTTCCCTTTACACAGAGATGCAAGGAAAGGACTCTAGGATTACTTGCATGTAGACTTTACTCTCTACCTGTCGGCTATTGTTCCTTCCCCACAAGAGGTCTACTGAAATCTTCATATCAAATCATGCCCCTGTGGGAACATATGAACCCACATCTGATGTACATAGCCCTCATGATAGGGATCCTCTCTCTCATGCCTGCATTCACTCTCAAAAGCAGCAACCATGCTGCCACAGCAATTCACACAGGCCAAACTAGGCCTGGATTCATAATTATGCCCTCCCCATTTCCTACATTTTTATTTTCTCCTTCAGCTGCTCCAGATAACTTCCGTACAGGCCTGTATATACAACACCACACAAGCCTGTTAACACTGACCTTCACTGTATTATCTGAGGCACATTCCTTTAGTTTATGTTACCTACAAGTTTTCAGAAGAACTACCCTATCAGTTCCTTCTCCAAATGGCCAGATGCAAGTTCCACCGGCAAGTTCTGATCACATTAAGGCCTTGCTTCCCAGTTCCTTTCTCATCAGGGGCTAGCTAGAGGCAACTCTGCTTCATCAGAAGCAATTCTGCTTCTTATGCTGCATTATCAAGTACCACTAAAAACCAGCAATGTGGAAATAATGTTATTTATCTATTTAATACTCCAATGATCTTGCAGCACAGGATTCACAGCAGTACAATCATAAAGAAACACCCCTGGGTCAAAAACCCATTTAACATCTAGTGCCTAGTGCCTACCTGTGCGCTCTCCAACCAAGAAATTTTCAGCATTATCTCCCAAGGCCTCATAAGGCCGTTCTAAATACATCACTGTTTTTTTCAGCACAGATCTAATCCAAGTACAACCTAGGAACTTATAAGATCAGTTCAATGTTTATGCTGCCTTTAGGTGTCATTATCATTTACTCACACATTTTTAAAAAATCAAAAGTATTCTCCTAACTCCTTGTAACTTTTGAAAAAAAGCTTTTATGTCAACCATTTTGACATAACACAATAGATAATACTGAATGATAAAGGTATGCAATCGGGTCACTATTCTGGCATTGTGTGTCATCCAGTATATTCTTGTATTCAAAAGTTACAAATACTACATGGTATTTCACAAGCTGTATAAGGTGGTAACATCCAACTGAAATACTATGTATGCCTCACTTAGAAATAAATCTCCTGAATCTAGCAGTGTTGCCTGCATCAGTCCACCAAGGACTCACAAAGAAAATAATTTTTATGCACTGCAGAACCATATGGTGCCAAAGACATGAACATAAAAATATGTCTCACTTCAGAATCCACAAAGCAGATCTTTACATTTCAAGGTTATGAATGTATATAGCTGCACACTGTTTCTCTCCCCAAACACTAAGATACTCAGAACTTTCAGAATTTAAAACATACTAGCCAACATGAAAAGATGCAGTTCCCAAAACAGAGTTCTACCAGCATTAGAGCAGTGTAGTTCTGGTATTCTTTAATACAGCTACAGTGTATAAATGCAAAGTGAGAAATGCCATAACTATTTAATAACAACTTTGCAGACAATGCACTCTTGTCTTAATCTGGCTCCATACATGGAAGCAGGAAGGGACAAAATTTGTTAAGAATCTCACTAGCTCTTACCTAATAGAAAGCTTCAAAGGACAAGGAAAGACAGTGTCTTGAGACTGTCAATACAAGCTGAACCACTTTGCAGGAAGGGAAGAAACACAACTCTAATTAAAAAGTGTCTCTTGGTTTTGCAGGTAATTGGAGAATATTTTTTAAGTTTCATTTTATAAAGGCAAAATTCTCAACAGAAGTTTTTGAGAACAACAGCTCTCTCGGATTTCAAGAGGATTTTCTCAGAGCTTTACCTGCAACTCCCTACTATTAATTGATTGTCTCCCCTCCAGGTATTAACCAGGCCCAACCCTGTTTAGCTTCCAAAATCAGACAAGATCAATGTATTCAGGGTGGTATGGCAATTATTTTTATCCCTTGTTCATCTCTTTCTACTAGGTGATCCAGGCATTCATTTATGCAGCCCCTCCTCGACAATCAGCGAAGATTAAATACTTCTTTTTCTGCTCTTTCACACCTGGGAGGTGTGGCATCCCTAACGTCAGCCCACAGCTGTTTTTTTGCTGCTCTGCAAAACTCCTATATAAGCTAGTGCCAATGGAAAATGGAGGGAGAGAGGAGATTTGCACATCTAAACAAGTACATGCCTGCATGCGGAGGTGTACGTGCCCTAGAAATCAACTCTGCATGCATCTTGTGGTCAAAGGCCTGAGGCTTATGGAACTGAGCCTGACAAAACTAAAGGAGTTCTGCCATTCATCACGTACACAGGAGCATAGACAGCCTCAGTGGATGAGCAACGACCCTTTACTTTTCTCTTATTTACGCTGTGCTACCTTAAGAGCCAGATTTATGTAGTGATTTGAGTGCTGGTCTAGGACTCTGGTTGACTAGGGTTTGAATCCCCACTCAGGCACAGAAATCCACCGGTTGGCCTTGGGCAAGTCACAGTCTCTCAGCCTCAAGGAAGGCAATGGCAAACTTGGTCTGCAGAAACCTTGTCACAGAAAAAACATGATACGTTCACCTGAAGGTCACCATACATCAGAAGCAATTTGAAGGCACACAGCAACAAAACTTAAAGAGCACACACAAGCTACTGTTTTGCTTTTATATTTCAAATAAGTAGGAGCCGGAAGACATAAAAACTCTGCTCTGCTGCAAAACACAGTTAAGTACAGTGAGTTTTTCAAGTGTGCATCCTTAGCTTATTCTATTTTTTGCTCAGAATCTACACTGCATAGCACTTACTCCACAGAAGTTGTTTGCTTTGTTTTAAAATTTATACTACTTAGAGCTGGGTGAGGATTTATATCCCATCACTGGCATTTTGCTTAAAGAGAATATTTTAGGTCTGAGCTTCAGGCAAACTTCAGCTACAGTCCTATGCACACGATCTCAGAGGAAGCTCACCAAATACAGCAGCATTTACATTCAAGCAGACATGCAAGCCTGTGCAGTAACAAAGCGATTCCAACAAACATATGTTCTCTGTATCTATCATGCGAGCCCTTTGTTTCACTTTGCTTCCTGGAAGTTAAGGACAAGATTGAAGGCAGATTTCAAGAAGGGAGGAATACAACTGTCCTTCCAGAAAGTAATGTTCTCCATTATTATCCTAATATACTCCATCCCTACCATAAACTGAAGCTTCACAAGGTTCCACTACACATGAGGAGCTCCCCATGCACAATTAAAGGAGAGAGGATATTACTTTATATGATTACAGCAGCTAGAATAGTCTACGCACAACAGTGGAAACAAAAGGAACCCCCAAAGATAGAGGATTGGATAATGAGGTTATACGAAATGGTGGAATATGATAGGATTCGAATTTGGACGACTGAAAGATCCACGACTCAGTGTGAAGATAGATGGAATTTGGTATTACCTTTATGGGAAAAGTTATAGGGGGAAAGCGGTCTGGGGGATGGAAAAATAAGAGTAAGACAAATACGAATTATGGAATATGTAATTGGAACGATTAGAGTTGAATGTTATTATTGATATTAAATAAAAATGTGTTGTAAATATGGATGATTAGATTAAGTAGGAACTTATAGAAAAGATAGAGTATTGAAGTGGCAAAAGAGAGGATATGGGGGGGAGACTTAAACAGATATAGGAGAACTTAGAGAAAATAATGGTTTCGCGTATTTATTCATTTATTTAAAACAGATATAACTATATATGTATAAGTATATATTTATTGAAATTTAGAGAAAGAATTGTATATATATGTGAGCACTCACTTCCTGAAGAATGGGGAGGGGAGGGTAAGGGGGTAAGGGTAAGGGGGGAGTAAAGGAGAAGTTATTTGAAAACTAGGGGTAATTAGAAATGTGAAATGTGAAATTAAGAACTAACGGCAAATGTATGACATTAAATATGTATATTTAGATATAATTAAATTAAAATATATATAATTAAATTAATTTCTTATAAATTAAGTATGAAGAATGATTAGGATAATACAAAAGATATGTCAATGTTTGCCTATTTTCGGGAGGAATATTGTAAAAGGTTACCTGGGTGAGAGAAATTACTGTAAAAGGATTATGATAAAGGGGTTACCTTTTATCATAATATGATGGTATATCATTATATGATACACATGATATATGATATGATATATTATATCATTATATGATTGTATAATTAAGCTCTCCTTTCTCTTTTAAAAATTAAAAAAAAATAAAAAAAATTAAAAAAAATAAAGGAGAGAGGGGAAATAGAAGGAGAAAGATATAAAAACCCAGAAAACAACAGAAAGATGGAAGCAGATAGTCTAAAATTAAAAGCATATTCTGAAGACTGGAATCTATGATTGCTCTGAAAAGCCGAACGTTATTGTGCTAGACCTCACTCACCCTACTTTTGTTATGGAGATGATGCATCAATTTCTGTATCTATTCATCTCTGACCTTTTCAAAAGAACTTGAGTAGAAGCTATTGAGTAGAAGGTTATCTTCCAGGAGCAATGGTGTATTCTGATCGTTATTAGAAGCATTTCATGACTGTGTCTCATCAAGACACTATTTCTCACTAAATTTCAACATTAAGAGGATAATTGCCTTTAAATGCCTTTAAAATAGTAATTATAGGGGCAAAAAAAGGAATACAGATACATTTCCAAATTAAAAGCAAAAAAATCATACTGTCAAGCACAAAGTACTCAACTTGCACTTTCTAATCATCAGTGCCATTTTTAATTTATTCCAATTGCATGCTCTTGATCCTCACTTTCCAACTTAATTACAGTTGTTTGGGTTTTTTTACCTTTTTCTTATCCTAACCAGAAATCTTCTTACCTATCTATTTAGGATTCTGATTGTATTGCAATTTACAGATGTGTTTAAATAGACACAAAACTCAGAAGATCCCAGGGACTAAGCCTGGCCTAAGTCATTTTGCTGCCTGAGGCAAAGGACCAAATAGCACTCCTCTCCTATTCCACTTGCAACAAGACAATGTCCTCCACTGCACTTGAAGACAATGGACTAATTTAGAGGGTGCAAGACAAGCCTGTGGGTTGCACAGCATTCTGTCCTTCCAAGAGAATGTAAATCAGGACTAGCTTGGGTGCGGGGCAATGCTGTCCTCTCACCGCCTGCAGCAGTCAGTTCATTCTGCCTAGTAACAGGACCAGCTCTACCAGAAACTTCCAAACTGGAAAGCAACCACCTTTTTTGACTTGCTGCTGTGCAGGGAAGTTACTATCATTAAAGCTGGGGAGAAGAAATTATATGAGTATTTTAATCCTTACTAGTTAGTAACAACATTGGATGTAAAATGAAAAACACAGGTTTAACTTCCAAAGCAGGGAGATAATAAGATATAAACCAAAGGTTGCATGAAGCCTCCAAGGCCCTTTCTGTAGTCACCTTATACCTCATCCCAAAAAAAACATTTTGTGGAACCAAAAATCTTTAAATAAAATCTGTTTAAAAATATGTGTTTCTCTATTACAAGTTATTCCGTATAAATGCTCCCCTATAAAGTGAAAGTTGATAGGAAGAAAATGAATTCATTCAAAATGTGGTGTTGAAGAAGAGTTCTACCGATACCTTGGACTGCTAAAAAGACAAAAGAATGGGTCAAAGAGCAAATCAAGCCTGAACAATCCCTATAAGCCAAGATGACTAAATTGAGGCCATCATACTTCAAGAAAACATGATTCACTAGAAAAGACAATAATGTTTAGTAAGGTAGAAGGCAGTAGGAAAAGAGGAAAACCACATTACAGATGGATAGACTTAATCAAGGAAGACTTGTTCCTGAATCTGCAAGACTTAAGCAGGGCAGCTGATGAGGAAGTGGCCTGGAGATCTCTCATCCATAGGGCTGCCAAGAGTTGAAGTCCACTGCACATAACAGCAACAAATAAAAAGAAAGCACCAATAACTTGCAGCAACCAGAAATAATAGTGAGGCACAACTGTCCCTTTTTTAAATATGGGAAGTACACCAGAGGACTTCCTGGACAGTAGAATAATGCATTTTATCCTTAGCATAGGCCAATATCCAAGCTAAACACAACCCACCAGTAAGCCTCCTGTAATTGTTACGTGAGTTATACAGAAAATGGGGTTCACAATTACCTAGAAGGCCGTGCTACGTATAACTAGAAGGTGGATCAGATTTGGTTGGCATCTGATTCTAAAAGTCTGCCACAGCCTAGTATGCCCAAAAGCATCACTCTAGTGCCAACAGTGCAATATCTCACCCTCACGGCAACGGAAAGAAGGGAGAGAAGAGTTTTTGGTAACTCCCCGTCTCGTTTTTGTGTTTAGGCTAAACAAACTCTGCAGAGCATATAAGAACCATTTTACTGCTCTACATTTTCTTTTCCCCAACTGAGCAATTATGTTCTGATCAATTTAGCTACCTTCCTCCTGGCTGGGACTGCTTTCTAGCTTTTTAGTCAGCTATAAATATAAAGAACATCAACGTTCATTTCCTGTATGAAAGGCATCTGGGCTGCACAGTGTTTATACAATAGCAGTTTCCTGAGTAGGTAGCATTTGAAAACTTTTAAAACTGTTCTGGTATCAAATGTAATCTGAAATTCTACTACAATAATATTGTTCCACCTCATTTTCAGCTTGACTTCTTCTGCACAGTTCTGGCTTAATGTCTGTCCAGTGCACGCTCTACTACAACTATCTACTACATCCCTAGAAATATTCAGATAAATTCAAATTCAGCCTCAAAGAAACACTGACATTTTACAGAAATAACTTTTTAAAATGTATCTTTTATACACATTTATAGTCTTTGGAGTGTTGGCAGGCACTCCAGTTAAGAAAAATTCAAAGACACAAGCTATTCAATACAGAAAAAAACCAACAACAATATGTTTATACATTCAAAAAGAATTACAATGCAAATGTATACTGTTCAGTTTTATATGTTATGTGGACAGAGCCATGGCAGACTGCCATGAAAATATGACTGCCTACTCCTCTCCTGAGTTGTGTTTACTCATTCATGCAACTCTCAGCCAAAGACTGACTACCATGACAATGTACCATGTTAGCCCTCCCAACAAATACATCAGACTATAGGAGCTGTACTCTGAACATATTATATGTAAAGAAGCATTAGACTCTGCGGAAAGAGGCATGAAAATTGGAGAAGGAACACCAGCAATTTAAGATATGCAGGAGACACTATATTACTAGTAGAAAATAGCAAATACTTGGAAGGATTACTGAGGAAAGACAAGGAAGAAAGTGTAAAGGCAGGTTTACAATTGAAAATTAAGAAAACAAAAATAATGGCCACACATGATTTACATAATTTTAAAGTAGAAATGAAGACACTGAAGTAGTTCAAGACTCTTCATGCCTCAACTCAGTCATTAATCAGAGTGGAGACTGCAGTCAAGAAATCAAAAGAAGACTAAGGCCATTTCCACACTAGATTGTCATAGCGCTATTATTCCACTTTCAACATCCTATGGAATCCTGGGGGTTGCAGTTTAGGGAGGGGCCAGCCAGCCTCTCCCTAAACTGCAAATCCCAGGATTCCATAGGATGTTGAAAATGGAATAATAGTGCTATAACAGTCTAGTGCAGAAACGGCCTAGGACTTGAAAGGGCAGATATGAAGGAACTAGACTAGATCATTAAGTATTTGGATATACCATTGAATACTAAAGTTAAGATGACCATCATATTTCCAATTCCTATCTATGGTTGTGAAAGCTGGACATTGAAGAAAGCTGATATAAAGAAAATCAATTCATTTCAGATGTGCTATAGAAGAGTTCTATGGATACTGTGGACTGCTAAAAAGACAAATAGATGGGTCCTAGATGAAATCAAGCCTGAACTTTCCATAGAAGCCAAGATGACTATACTTAGACTGTTGTACTTTGGGTCCTATTATGAGAAGAAATGATTCACTAGAAAAGACAATAATGCTTGATAAGGTAGAAGGCAGTAGGAAAAGACGAAGACTTGCATCACAGATGGATAGACTCAATCAAAGAAGCCACAGCCCTGAGTGTGCAAGACTTGAGCAAGGCTGTGATGATAGGATGAACTGGAGGTTTCATTCTCATTCTCATTCATAGGGTCACCAAAAGTAAAAGTCAAAATTAATAACAAGACTTATATGCTAATAAGGCTGTTGGAAGGAGGGGTAAAATATTCATATGCAACACAAACCATCAAGAGAAGTCAGTAACAGAACCAGAGGTGGACTCGCAGCCCATTTTGTCCAATTGAGGGGCTCAGAGCAGCAGATCCAGAGCTCACATCATCTGCAACACACAAAAGTTTGCAGCCTCTTCTTGAAGCCCCTCAACCAAGGAGGGAGGGGTGTAACTGGCAGGAAGACCGTTTCAGAATTCTGAAAAGTAGGAATTACAATACTTAGAAAACAACAGAGAAAATAATCACTTGCCCATACTATCTGTGGGATTCTGAGAGCAGAACTCCAAGCCTCAATACTTACCATAATTTGCCGGCATATTAGATGCACTGGCATATAAGACGCACTCCACTTTTCAAGGGGTATTTTTCAGGATAAATTTTTTTTAGTTCTCTGGAGAGCAAAATGCACAGTAAAGGAAGGGAAGGAAAGAAGTGTTGCACAAGGAGAGGAGGGGAATGAAAAGAGTGCTGCACCAGCTCCCCCTCCCTTCCTGTTTTACTTGGGCAGAAACTCCCAGCAGAGTCAAAATGCACAGGAGAGAAGGAGAAGGTAAGGAGAAACTGTGGAAACATCTATGTTCCTATAGATCAAGGCTTCCACTACTCCCTCCCTTCCTGTTTTGCCTGGGCAGGGAAAACTTCTTTCACTCCCCTTCCCTTCCTTATGTTTTTTAGCATTACCGTATAAGATGCACCCCATTTTCAGAGGGTATTTTTTAGGGGGAAAAGTGTGTCTTACATGCCAGCAAATACGGTATTTGTAATTAGGGTAAGCTCCAGCAATCAGGATGCATTCTGAATTACAGTTATCATTAGACCTTATCTTGTAAACACAATTTCTCCCACTATGTACCTCCAGTTATAAGCCTGAGCATTTCTACTAAGTTAGCCTCTGTTTAAACAAGGAGATATGATAAGGTTGCTCCTAACCAAATGTCCAAATACCCTGAACTTATGTTTGCATTTCCAATATATGATCCATGGAGATGGGAATGAGTGGTGTGCACATGGGGAAGACTTGTTTGTGGATTCTAGCTTTACCAGCAGATCTACACATTCACTTTCACAAATGCGCATTTGATAAAATACATTTTCATTTTTCATTGAGGAAGAATATGGATGCTTGGAAACATTTTTCCAAGTCATTTCTTGTACGTATTGGATTTGCTCTTGCACTTTTTCCCCTTGAGGTATTAAATCATCAACCACCATTAGTTGCATTGTTTTCATGACTGAGAGCAGGCAAAGAGGGGGGAATACTGGAATGGGTATGCAACAAATCAGTTAATTTGTCAGTCAGAGTTTGTTCCTGTTGAACAGAAAGACTTTCAAATTGCTTAATTTTCTCTTGTGAACTTTTAGCATGGATATATATTAATCAGTTCCTTCACTCTTAAGGACTCACTATGAATCACTGGAATTACATAATAGTAACCGGAAAGAAGGATGCTCTCTTTGTAATTTCAGTATTATGTCCATTATTGTCCAAACTTTTTTTTTTTTTGATCTCTCACAGAGCTTCTCAATGAGTTCACCAAGCTCTTCCAAGTTGTTTAAAGCAGGACTGCGAATCATGTTGCTATGTACTGTACCAGCCAGATACCTTGGGAAAATAAGCCCCCCATTTTAAAAAGATGTAGACACCAACTGTTTGGAACATGACAAAACAATCTTCTCAAGGGAAGTAGTTTCACATATACCAACTCCTTTTTCCCATCAAAACTATTGTGAGAGTAGGAATGTGAATCTAACAGAGTAATTACAAAAATGGACCAATTGGTCTCTTCACACAGGTGTTTACTTATTTTAGTGTCACCAATGTGCATAGCAGTGTATAAAGTACAAGAAAACAGGTCCCCTGTCATTCAAACCTTTACAGGATAAAATCTGACAGAATGGAAGTAACAGAAGGCAAAAGTCCCATAGCTTCAAAAAATTACCTTTTTGAAGTCTAGATTGGCTGGGAAATTCTAGGATTTGCAGTCCAAAAAAGTAACATCTCTAAGCTAAGCACCAGGCAGGCAGATCTTGTTGCTTCTGTTAAAATTAGGCTGTATTACCAGCTTTGCAGCATGAACAGGGCATAGGAACTAGGCGAGTGAGGGTCAATTCAAATGTGATGCTTTGTTGGGTGCATGCTCTAGATAAAAAGCTTTCCAGAAACATCATCAGGTCACTTTTAAAGGATACTCTGAGGAATCTTGACAGGATTGTTTTCCACAAATTTTAGTCCACTCTGATCAATTCTGATTTTTTTTTAAAGGCATCGCAAAGTAACAAAACAGTACCCAGCAACACAACAAAAACCACTAGGTGTTTCCTAAATACTGCAATGAATAACAATAATTAAAATTCTTTAAAGACTGTAATGATTAATGGAACAAATTACTCCCTACAAGTAACTTTCTAAGTTTGGAAGAAAGTACACAAACTACTTTATCTCCACCCAGATGTTAATACTCCTAGTTTCTTTCTGTGGGTCTTTCCGCACTACACAGTTATAGTGCTATTATTCTACTTTCAACATCCTGTGCAATTCTGGAGTTTGTAGTTTACTGAGGCCAAAGAGCTCTCTGGCTGAGAATTCTAAATGCCCCTCCCAAACTGCAAACCCCAGGATTCCACAGGATGTTCAAGGTGGAATAATAGCACTGTAACAGTGTAGTGAAGAAAGGCCCTAACACGCAGGCTTATTAAATAAGACACCAGCCACAAGAGATGGGCCACCCACTTAAGGGTTAAGGGCACAGGGGAATTCTGTATGTACCATTATTGGTTGCTCTTCAAAACAGCAGGCGAGATATCTTGGCATACAATGTGGTTGACTCCTTCTTCTAGACCCACAGAGTCCAGAAACCAAAGAAGGAAGGATGACAAGCACACAAAAGAGAAAAGAAGGAGAATGCAGTGAGTTTTCTGGGCAAGATATTCCATGAATAATTCAAGGTAGGATTTTAGCGTGTGTGGTTTCATTTTCTCACTAACAAACCAAAAGAGGCCCTTAACAGAGAACACATACAACTGTCAAGACTGGATTATCAATGGTGCTACTGAAGCAAATGTTCCAGTGACTTTAGTACCTTCAGAACTCCTGCTGTTGTTGATGCAGTGTGTGCGCGCGCACACACACACATATACAAACTTCTTGTACTGTCATGCTACTAAGAAAGAAAACCTCTTGGCAAAAAAGAGGTAGATAGCAATCTCTCCCATAGCCCTCAGATTTAGGGGCTGCCTGATGTTGTGTGCATTCGTTTTGGACTTACTAAGACTCTAAGATGAACATATCATGGGGTTTTCTAGAGCTGAGAGTGTGTGACACGTCCAGGGTCAACCAGTGGGTTTTCATGGCTGAGGAGAGACTACAACCCTGATCTCCAGGGTCTGTACTCTAACGCTCAAACCACTACACTGTGCTGATTCTAAGGGCTGCCTACTCAGACCCATTTCCCTTCTGTACAGTGAGTGGAGAACCAAGCAGTATACTGAGGTTGCTACTTCTAAAGGCAAATTCACATACATATCTATACTTTGCTTGGTTGTGAATGTTCTTTTTTATTATTATTATTGCTTATTTATACTGCACTGTTTCACTTTAAACCATTGTAGCAATCCATGTTACTTCCTGGTAAAGTTTCCCTTGCTTCTGCAACATGTCTTCCAACTGTTTCATTTGACTCAAAGTGGAAGTGGTTAGAAATATGAATAATCATGTGTGCCGACTCTGGATGCGCACATTGTCATGGCTGACCCCTCATTCCTCCCAAACAGTCATGATGCTCAAAGTGTATGATGCCTCACTAGTCTGATGTAATTATTCAAATTTAGAATGAAAACTTTCTTTTCTTCCACTTCACCTTTAAATGCTTATTTTTCAAGGTCTCCTGGCCTTTTGAACCTTTATATTGTACAATTCAATAAGGTCTATTCAGAGGCAAGCCCCACTGCCTTCAATAGCACTCCTAGGTAAATGCATACAATGACTGCAACCTCTATATGCATGAACACAAAGTTGCACGAAGCGTCACATCCTATAATAGTCAATGGATGCAGTAGGTGAACGTCCACACTGCCATAGGCAAGCACATGCCTCATCTATTGACTATAATGGGTATGACACTTGCATTTTTTGTTTTGCACAGGGGTTCCTGGAACAGAACCCATGTGTATATGAAGGACACACTGTGGATAACACGTCTCTTCAGAAGCGATCTGTACTGACTTAAATGGAACTTACTCCAAAGCAAATGCATACCCATGTATCTATCTACTCAGAAACTAGACACATTAACATCAACAGAACTTACTCCCAGGTAAATATGCAGATATATGTCTACTCAGAAGCAAACCACACTGATTAAGAAAGGAAAGGAACATACTGACCTCAACACCAAATGGAGAAAAGTTTAAACACAACAGATCTCCTACCTGATCACCAGAACAGTGTGGGAAAGCAAGTAAATGAGGGGGTTACCATGGGAAGAACCAAAAGAAGGATGTGGTGGTGCTGGTGGTGCTGCTGCTGCATGATGTGTCCTGTGGGCTGCACATCTACATGTTGGCCAGGAAATGTGGCTGGTAAATGCGGTTGTGTAAACAAGAGTAGGCAGGCTTTGTTCATGTGGCAGAATGTCACCAACACTGACAGCTGTTAATTGCCTTCAAGTCAGCTTCAACTTCCCACAACTCTATGAATGAGAGATCTCCAAGAGACACTTTTATTAGCAGCCTTTCTCAGGTCTTACAAATTCAGAGCTATAGAGTCCTTGACTGAGTCTATCCACCTGTGATGCAATCTTCCTCTTTTCCTACCATCTTTCATTTGACCAAGCATTATCATCTTTTCTAACAAGTCATGTCATCTCATGATAAATCCAAAGTACAATAGCCTCACTTTAGTCATTTCAGCTTCTAAAGAGAGTTCAGGATTGGTTTGCTCTTGGATATACTTATTTGTCTTTTGATTTTGAGGTGGGAGTTGTTTGGGGGTTTTTTTCTGTTTGTTTGAGGGGAACAAAAACAGCACACCACAGAGAAGTGACCTAACTGAAATTGTCACTTTTCAAGCATAAACGAAAAGGTGCTGATCAAAAGGTTACGAATGATGTCAGCCATTTGCTTGCATCATGTGAATCAAGAATTTAAATCTCTGAACACCATCTCACTTTCGATAGTCTTATATTCACCCTGTGTGGAGCCACTCGTTCTAAGACTCTGAACTCAAACATGAAGACTGGAAGACAAGGCTGAGGGGTACCAGGAGATGCCCCCTTCCCTGGGACTGAAAGGACATGGCTTTGGTTCCTGGATAGGACTCCACTTGACCCAGAAGTGCAGAGTTGGCTCTCCAACAGTGAAGAAGACACTATTTGAGGGGACTACTTCAGCGCTCCAATCACCTTAACTGGGCATTGGCAACAATTAATGTGACCCAAGTTTCTGAACTGAGTATTGAGTTTTCCCCATTCATTACAGTTACTTTGCAGTATCACATTAAAAGTATACTTCACTAATGCATCAAGGCCTGTGATAATCAGTTGTCCACTTGTAAAACAGAAAAGATAAACATTTATACTTTTTAAAAATGTTTCAATCATCCATGGGACTTCCAACAATTTTCCATCCATAGGTCTGCTATGGTCTATATCTAGCTTGGTTCAGAAATGCCCCAGCCCGAGATGTTTTTCACTAGTCCTTTCCCATTTAAGCCAAGTCTCAAGTATTTTAATATATTAAACAATGGTCCAGGCATCAAATGGCTTCTATGGACCACAAACACCTTTAGAGTAAGGATGGATTTTGCTGCTCTACTTCACACTCTAACTTTAACAATAATTTTTTTGCTCCCTGTTCAATTGGTTCCTCAAGTGTGTTGTTTCCTGTTAAAACAAGAACTAATTCCTAAACTAGCAGGGAAAAAAGAGGAGACTCAGAATAACACGACTTTTACTCTCTGTGCTCCCACAGAAACTGATACCATGTGAAATAAAAGCCCTATCTCAAAAAATGAGAAATGCTGCTTACAACAACAAAACTGCTGTGCCATTTTCCTATAAATAGATGCAAACCAAAGAATACCTCGAGTTAAACTACACTGCAGACATCACATGTAAGCCTCTGGCAAAGGCCCTGCTGTTATGAGAGACAAAATGAATAATGCCAGAAAATGTAGGCTGAATTGCTTTGGGCACAGCGGGGTAACCATAACCACAGGCACACTAGCAAGCCTTCAGCAAAAGAAGCATGGATAACCATCATCATTATTCAAAACTTCCCTTAGTCTATTATAAGCTTGTAAGCCAGACACCACATAGCTTTGCAAATAATTCCATTTATTAGCCCACACATACTTATATGAATTGTCTGTGGTCTAAAGGAGCAGAGAGAGTTCAGTTTGTAGAAAAATACACACGTTTCCCTGTTGGATCTGTTGTAAGATTCTTATTCACCACAGGTGAATTGGCAAATGGTTGTTGTTAGAGCTAAGAGCAGGAACAAATACTGGAAAGCACATATTTGAATCAGCTAAGGAGAAGCAGGCTAGGTTCCATGTGCTTATGGATAGAATAAATGTTATTCCTTTAAAAAGCCCAGTGCTTTTTGTCCTATTTATATATTTTTGGCCTTCAGGGGCTATATTAAAGACAAATACATTATTGTCAATATTAAATAAAAGAACAACACACATATATAAAAACCAACAGGTTCAAATAGCAGAACATCATACACATAATAAATTTTATACGTACCATGAATCCAACAGAAATTTCTGGAGTTGCTACTGCACTCTCCTTGAGAACTGAACTGATAGGTAACAAAAGGGACATGAGATTATTTACTTCCCTTCTGTTTCTACACAAGCACACAAATCCAGTTTAGGAATCACAGTCAAGCTATAATTACGTGTCTTGGCTTCATGCATTCACCTTCCCCTGCAGCCCCTATGAACTCCAATTTCTTTTCCTTCTTCTTTTGTTATACAAAAGTGTTAATCGTTATGTTCAAACTAGGCAAGTTACGATTATCACAAATCACTGTTTCCCTGAAAATGAGAATCTGAAGTTATACAGTGCAAGTAAGCATGGAGGAACTATTACAGGAAATTTCTAGGCGCCTGTATAGGTGGCAGTATCTCCCTAAAACTTACTGCAATTAAGACAAGATATGTAGAATTGACATAATCACATATTTTTCCTTTATGCACACCACCACTTCTCCCTTTCTCTATTGGGTCCTCCATTTCTACTTTAGATTACAAACCCACTTGGGTAAGAAGGGACCCCCAAAGCAAAAGTGGTTCTATATATACCAGTAAATATAATCTTTTCCAGGGCTGGCATTTTAACTTAGGAAGAGGTAAGGCCCCACAGACAATATGGTATAATCTTATTTCCTCATATGCTTGCTTATCTGATATCAGAATGAACAGACCTCTGCTTCAAAAGCATAACACAGAAAGTTCTGTCAAATTATGATTCCATATGGATCACCATTCAGGACCCAGGCCAACAAGCCAGTTAAACAAGTATACAACAAATGAGTTCTTTTTCTAGGGCTTGCTGTCATCTCCTAATAGTGTGTTTATACACTATTAGATATAGACATAAATAATATGTGTAAACAGATGAAAAAAAATAACATTTTAATGTTTTGAATATTTCAGTTGTTCCCTGTTTATTTATTCGAAGTAGAGGCTTTAAATACTGAGATCCTAACACAAACAGGAGGTTAAATATTGAGACCTCAGGATAACAACAACTAGGTATACTGGTTTCACCCTGTAAAATAGCTAGCTATGCCAGGCCCACCTGCCCTGCCTTAAACTGCACCCTGGTCTGTCTTATAATTTAAAAAGTGAAATATTTTAATGAGCATCATTCTGGTGAATGATGCAGGATTTCCCAGGGCTCATTGCTTCCAGTTTACAATATACTGTACTAAGGCATCTTGATTCAGATGTACAAATAGCACGTCAGACTCCAGCTACTAACAGGACATGCCACGTCTTTTTCCATACTATTAAGGGTTTGTTTGACGCTTGCAGAGTTGAGGAAAGAGGTCCAAGTAGCACAATATCCTGACAAAAATATCCTGAGAACAAAGCTACAATAAAAATCCCGGAACACAACACCACTTTTGTTTTCTGCTCTACCAGTTCACCAGACAACTGTGTAAGTGTACGAACAGCAGAAACCTCTAACATTTTTATTTCTGTCTTTTGCCAAAGTGCATCTTATCTGAAACTGACTGTGATCCACTGCCATCAGACCATGATGTCAGATCTAACCAAAGGTTAATAAAACCCAGTACTCTCTCCAAAACTAGTCAGCCAAGATAACTCTGAGATGGTAACAAGTCAGAGCTTGAAATGAAAGGCTCATCAAATGTTTGTCCCCAGGAACGGCTATACATGAATTTATCTGCCTCTGAACCTTAAGGTTTCATCACTGACTAATAGAGCTGCTGGCAAAGTTATTCTCTAGATTTCTTAGATAAAAATCTAAAACCTGGACAATGGATATTAATCCATTCAAAAAGGTTAGCATATTGCAGCTTCCTTAACACAGTGATCTCCAGATATTTTGGAACTCAATTCCCATGACCCCTCAGCTGGGGTTGATGTGAACCGCACTCAAAAACAACTAGACGGCACCAGATTGAGGAAGGCTGTTGCATAGTGTAAGCATAGGCTGTGATGGACAGAATGTTCCCCTGGGCTTTAAGATTAGATTAAACGACCCTTTTGGATCTCATCCAGTTCAACAACTTTATATTTGGCTTATTCACAGACCTTTTGCATCACAACAAAGCACCTCTTTGGCTGCAGATTGAAAGCAATGAGCAACAGCCCAGTGCGGAAATATTTACAGTTCCAAGAATGAGCTGTGCCTCCGTCCATCATGTTAAACATTAACTTTTTTGTTTGTCAAAGGGGGAAAGAAATTGGAGTTAACATAATCAAGTGTTCTGTTGATGCTGAAGTCTCAAGTAGACAGGAAAATGTTCAATCAAATACATTCCCCAACATTTTAGATTCAGAGAAATTTAGATATCTTACCATGGCCATCAAAGACGATTTAGAAAATATTTGTTTGGAAATTTGATAATAGTATCTGCTTGATAGGAGCAGCCCTTTAGCTGCTGTTGCACTATAGTTCCCATCAGCTTTGACCATTGATGATGTTGGCTGCGGATGATGGGACTTAGAAGTAAAAAAACACATAGAGGGACACCGATTACCCACTTCTGTGCTAAACCAAAAATGATAACCTGCTGGTTGTTGTTGTGGGTGCCTTCAAGTCACTTCCCAGTTATGCTGACCCTAAGGTGAACCTGTCAAAGGGGCTTCTGGGGCTGAGAGTGTGTGATGCACCTCAGGTCACCCAGTGGATTTCCATGATCAAGCAGGGAATCAAACTCTGATCTTCAGAGCTGTAGTCAAATGCTCAACCCACTATGCAATGCTGCCTCTCCTGCTATCTATACTAGTAGTAATAAATTAATGGTTCCAACTGGCATTAATAAATGGTTTGGCTGTCACTGGGACACACTGTGCAGTAAAGTATCTGCCTGGTGCATACAAAAGGCCCCAGCTTCAGTCTTGATAAGCGTATTCATATAAAAGCAGGTGATATGAAAGTCTTCTCCCTGAAGGAGATCCTAGACAGCTACCAGCTAGACAAGATAAACAGTTTTTAAAAATAAAAGAAAACAACCAGACTATTTCTTTTAAAAAGTGGTATTTCCAAGTGCTGCAACTAATAACAACTATAATGGCTACTATATTTTTTAAATTTCAGAATGCTTTGCACTCTTAGTGCTCACACTTACAAAAATATCTTAAGACAGAAGTCACATGGATACAATGATCATCCACTAGCACCCCAAAATCTGCAAAGGGAAATACTGCATCATAGCAGCACCAAAAAAAACACTAAACAATTGGTCACACAAGCAAGTTCCAAGAGAGTCAGTGTTGTGTAGAGGCTTGAGTGCTGATCTATGACACTGGAGACCACAGTTGGAATGCCTATTCAGTCATGGAAACCCACTGGGTGACCTTAGGCAAATCCCACTTCCTTAGCCTCACAGGTAAACAAATCTTGTCAAGAAAACCCCGACAGGGTTGCCCTGGGGCAGCATCAATCAAAAACACCTTCAACAACAACCACAACAGCAGGTTACAACTACTTAGAAGGCTTTCTTAAGATTTGGAACACAGAACCCTACTGGGCTGAGGTCTAGTAAGGCAGGCAAGGCTGTGACTCTTCAGAGATCAGTCTACATGCTTAACCTGGCGTACTGAATGTTTATCAGGTATGCAGCCCTCTACAAGACTTGGAGCTTCTCTGCAAAAATGCACGTAGCACACCCTCAAAAGATCCTTTGAATGTAACCTTCAAAGTCTTCCACAACCTGCTACCTTTGTGTTTCACTATATAACTCCACCCTACAACGCTATCCTCACCTGCCCTCTTTTACACATTAGGCACATCAATGAGCTCTTTCATATGCTTTCTTAGCTAGTTCTGAGCACTTTTAAGCTCAACTTGTGCTTGTCAAATACCTCTTCAAAACAATGAATTAAATCTGAAATCCTGTTAACAACAACACTGCCTATAATCTTACACAGCGGGGTTGGGAATCATGCATCTCTCCAGATGCAGGATTGCAATACCAAGCATTCTTCACTGTTTCCAATGTGGGCAAGGGCTCCTGAGACTTGCAATCAAACATCTGGTGTGCCACATGATTCCCACCTCTGCTATACAGAGATGAAGATACATTTGTTAGATTCACATTTTCCTACAAAAATATCTATTTCATACCCCCTGAAACCGGCAACAGGACCCAATGCATCTTGCCTCAGAAATTCACCCATATCTGAAGCCTGTGACTGAGTCTGGTGAACAAAAAACATCCAAAAAGCCACATGTACACTTTTAAAATATGCACAAGAAATGTATAATTTGAAAAAAAAGTGCACAGACATGCTGTATACAACAGAAAAATTGTAATAATATGTGCACCTGTAAAAACTGATTCAAAAATATATACATTTGGGGGAAACATGCACAAAAGTACACAAAAATTTTCATGCAGAAAGAAAAGCAGTCTCATACCCTGAAGCAGAACGGGAACAGAACTATAATGTCAATAGGATTCTGAGAAATGCAACTAAAGGGGGATGGATGGATATTCACCCCCAACCCTAAATTCCTTGTGAGCTGCTTCCAAAAACAGCTTTAATGCTAGAATGCTAATAACATGGAAGCCAGTCTAGTACCTGTTCCAAAGTCACCAGCAAACATCCCAGGTAATTACACAGTAGGACCTTGTTTTTCACAGTATCTTTATAAGAAACTAACTGGCAACTCTATATAGCACAGAAGGGGGAGGAGGAAGGAGAAGAAGAACAAAGAATAATAGAATCATGTTGGAAGAGACCACAAAGGCCATCAAGTGCAACTCCCTGCCACGCAGGAGTACACGATCATCAAAGGACTCTCAACAGATGGCTATCCAGCCTCTATTTAAAAACCTTGAAAGGAGACTCCACCAAAGCAGCATATTCCACTATCAAACAGCTGTTACTGTCAGGAAGTTTTTCCTACTATTTAGGTGGACTCTTCTTCTGTAGGTTGAAGCCACTGATCGGTGTCCTAGTCTCTGGAGCAGCAGAAAACATATTTGTTCCATCTTCTATACAACATCCCTTCAAATATGTAAACGTGGCTACCATGTGGTCCTCTTAACCTTCTCTTCTCCAGGCTAAACACACCCAGCTCCCTAAACTGCTGCTCATGGAGCATGGTTTCCAGACCTTTACCATTTTGGTCACCCTCCTCTGGACATGTTCCAGCTTGTCAATATCCTCCCTGAATTGTAGTACCAAAAACTGAACACAGTAATCTAGGTTGAATAGTTGAATAGAGTGGTACTATTACTTCCCTTGACTTAGACACTATAATCCTACTGATGCAGCCAAGAATCTCATTGGCTTTTTTAGCTGCCGCATCACACTTTTGACTCACTGTTGAAGAGATTTATATTCCATTTTTCCCCAAAAACTGGAACTCAAGGCAACTCCAATAAGACTTAAACATAAGTACTAATAAAAACTCAAAAAGTTTTCTTCTTAAAACACTATTAGGCAATTTATATTATTAAAACACAACTGAACTGAAAGCAATTTAAATATATATACCCACAAAATAAAAACCCCTTTCTTAGTAACCACACAGTTGCCAAAAAGGACTTTGCCTGCTTGAGGAACTGGGTAATTATCAAAGCATGAGAGGCCTCCTCTGGCAGAGAGTTCCACAGACTGAAAACAGCCACCAAGAAGGCCCTCATATACCCTTGTGATTCACTGTGAAAGGCAGGCGGGATATAAATGTAACAGGCATATAAACAGTACATGTTGCTCCTGTTTTCTCACAGCAGTTCCTTTTCGCAACTTAACTAGGCCACTTATTCCCCTAATACACTGAATGATGGAAACTCCCAGAACACACAAAGATTACCTACTTATTAATTTCTATTGCCCTTTAGCCATTTCCATGGTGATTTTCTAAATCCAAAGTATCACATGATTCTCAGTTGAATGCTTGGGAAGGCCTGTTTACCTGTAACCTCCATCTTCACACCAAGGAACACCACATGAGTCCCCCATACGTCTTGTTATACCTTGAGGTGGCTTCTATTCTGCGTGTTGTCCATTGCTTTCATTTAACATCAGCAATCAGTCAGGAAATGGCTCCTGAAGCCAAATGTGTCCAACAGCACACCAAACTATCCTGCTGGCTAAGGTGGGAGGAAATCATCATTGCTTCTTCCACCCCTTGTCATTACCACTGCCTCCCTTCATCCCATCTCTGGGGAGGAGAGGAAGCAAGGAGATAGCAGGTCCCCACCAGTGACGGAGAAGAGAGGAAGAGTGGCAGAATTTGCTGCTTCTGGTGCTCAGATGCTTGAAGCAGCTGCCTCACTCTGCTTAATGGACTGGCTAGCTTTGTTTTAAACCAAGGAAGAGAGATGGGGGGTGCTCTGATGGGGGCTTTACATTCATCTTTGAATACACATCTTGGCATTCAAATTGGGATGAGGACTGCAGAGTTGGGGGAAGGGAACAAACAGATAACCATTTTGTCCCAGACTGTTTTCCTGCTGATCCTCTTCCTCAAAGCCACAATACACTCCCAAAGGAAATAGAAACTTCAAGGGTACTTAGTGGTGAGAAGAGGTGATTTTTCAATCCGGATATGTCTTTAACCCCTTCCCATACCACTATCTAGATATGAAACTCACCATCCTCCTTCACAGGCGTCAGTCACAAGCTCAGGATTCACAGATATGTGACATTAGAACTAGTCTGAACTTCAGTTAGAGTACAAGATTGGTCTGGTTATCTCTTGATGGGATTAAGCTAACTCTCCCAGTAAAGAATCAATTAACCAAAAGCTCTAGGGAAAATCTTTTAGCCTCAGACAGAGTACCTTTCACATTTTCTCTCTAACCTATAAAGCCCTATATGGTTTAGGTCCAGGTAATTTGAACAACCGCACTCTTCTGTATGGACGATCCCATGTTTTGAGATCTCGCGGGGAGGCCCTGCTCTCTGTCCCATCACCCTCACACGTACATTTCGTGGAAACACTGGAGAGGGCCTTCTCAGTGGCTGCTCCCAAGCTCTGGAACTTCCTTACCAGAGGGGCTAGATGGCATCCTCCTTAGTATTTTGTTGCAAGCAGATAAAGCCCCTTTTTGCATCAGGTCTTTGAAAATTGATTTTAAGGGAAACACACTTTGTATAAATGTGCTGGGAATTCCAGTTGGTGTTTTAATTTGCTTACAAATTCTACTGCTTTTTAACTTTTACGGGCTGGTAATTTTTAACTATCTTTGTCTGAACTGTTGTAAACTGCTTCGATTCAGGAGATAGGTGCGATGATGATGATGATGATGATCATCATCATCATCATCATCATCATCTGTCTCCCATTTCTCCATGCTGGTTCCTTCTCACTTTAGCTTGTAAAGTGACCATAATACTTTTATTTACCATTCTAGATCAGTGCTCCTTAGGCTATCTGATGTGGGTGACCAGAAATTATTTTTCCCAGCATGCCAGGGACCAGCATCATATTGTTGTCCATTAGCTCTAATGGCTTCTTTCTTTCCTGGAAACTTACTAGGAATCAGCAGTGGTTCAGGGACCACCTCTCTCAACAGCACTGCTCTAGAGTGAGCAACCTCTAGCACGACCATATTCCTGCTAAACTCAGACAGATGTGTGCACATGAGTACGACCTCAGGTGGATTTGTGCATATTATGACTTTAACTTTTCACAAAAAGTAGAAAAGGAGGATGGAGTGAGCCAGTGTTTTTAACAGAGCCAGAAACCAGAAAGCAAGAGCATACATGCTTCCCACATCCAAAACTTACAATGTTCTCACAGTATCACAACCAATCCAAGAAGATTTAGCTGCAGTCTACAACAGATGACAACTTCCAGGAAAGTATTTGAATCACAGATAATCTGACCTTTTTCCATCTATCTATCTATCTATCTATCTATCTATCTATCTATCTATCTATCTATCTATCACCATATCCATATATATATATATATATATATATATATATATATATCTCAGTGGTGGCAAACTGGACTGGATTAAGTCAAAGGAAACAGCAAATGCTGCTGTCTTTCCTGAAGTAGCAGGACACTGCTTGGAAGAGAGGGGGTGGAGCTGATAAAAATGCAAGCACAGCCATGAACAAAAAGCAGCCTTTCCTAATCTGGTTCCTCTAGCTGTGCTGAACTGTAATGTCTATCACTGTCAGCCAACATGATGGGAGATGTAGTCCAATGCCTCTGAAGGGTGTCGTCTGGAAGAAGGTAGTTGCTGATTGCTGAGAGAAACAGGAGAAACCAACAAGCCATTGCACCTTCAGAAGCAAAGGTTTGCTTTTTGAAAACAGTCAAGTCAGATACATCAATTGTTTAGGATCTCGTCCTGCAAGCTGACAGCTCCACAGCAACTCAACAAGAAAATACTGCACCTGATCCCATCCAATTATCCGATATGAGTAAGTCTCCCTTTTTTTTCCAAAGATGTAGTCTTATTCACTTAAGTCTGCAAAAATGTTCATCTTAAATGCAGTTGAACACATACACACACTACAGCACGTTAACACATTGAAAAAAAAACTTTGCAAGCTTCAACTCAGTCATGGGACAACGACAACACTGTTTCTGCATTTTACAGAGTATGTAACTGACCCAGAAAACTTGCTTGTGTCTATACTAAGCATATGGTCCTCATGACCCAATCTCTAAAACATGTTAACTTACAAATATCTCTTGCCAAGTTCAATATTACTTACATATTAATGAAATATAATGATTTCAGACTAAGTGGGTTGTTGTTATGTGTCTTCAAGTTGATTCCAATTTAAGGCGCCTATATCAGAGTTTTCTTGGCAAGATTTATTCTAGATGAAGTTTGCCATTGCCTTCTTCTTAGGCTGGGAAAATCTTACTTACACAAGATCAAATGTCAGAAATGGAAAATGTCAGAACTGAATGATGCACCTTCAGCTGATCTTTCTTCTACACCAAAACCAGGATTCTTCACCTGCAGTCATTATTCAGGTAACACAGCAAAACTAGCTTGTAATAAGAAGTGTGCTATAATACATTATACTGGAGTAGTTGGCTGCCGAGAATGTCACATAATAAAAGACTCTTCTCCATTGCAGTCTACTGTTATAAATGAGTGCTGTATGTTAATAGCACTCTTGAGAGCTACCATGCTTGGAACTTCTTTTTAAGAACATATTTTACAGGTAATAATGGGAATCTATACTTGTGCCATTGGCCAGCCAGATTGATTCAGAGGGGGAAACCACTGGGAGCGGAGCGAGAGGAAGGAGCAATATACATTTGTTAAATCTTGACTTTCCCTTTCTTTATACTGTATCTTAAATTCATCCAAGCAGTGTTCTCCCTCTATCCACCCCTTCTGGCAGCTCTGAAAAATCATATCTGTATGTGAATAAGAGAAGGGAGGAAAATGTCCAGACCCAGAGTGTTGAAGTCATTTTAAAGGGAGAGTATCTGAAGTTCTTATTCAGTTAAATGTTTCTCAGTATAATACCACTATCAGGGCCTAAATACTCTAAAGGCACCAGATACTGTATAATTTTGGAAGCTAAGCAAGGTCAGCCCTGGTTAGTACTTGGACAGAAAACCACCAATGAATACTAGCTGCTGTAAGGCTATATTTCAGAGGAAGGAATTGGCAAAACTCTTTCCTACACCACGCACTCTTTCTTTTTAGATGACTACTGAGTCTGTTTACATTAGAAGGTAACCTGAACAAAGAACAAAGCTTGTCCAGTTACTGCAAGCTTGCTGCCACCATCATTTCAAGCTCATGAAAATGTATTCCTTTGACAAATCTTCCCCAACCTGGCATCCTGCAGATGCCTTACAGGACCTGTACACCAGAGGTCCTGTAAGGCCCAGCCAATATGGACAATAGTCATGAAGGCTGGAAAGTGCGGTCCAAAATATCAAGTTGTGGACGGCAAGCTTTGACCATTTAGAGCAGTGGTTCTCAACCTGTGGGTCCCCAGATGTTTCTAGACTTCAGCTCCCAGAAGCCCTGAGCATTGACCACAGTGGCTGGGGCTTCTGGCAGCTGAAGTCCACAAACATCTGGGGACCCACAGGTTGAGAACCAC
The DNA here is from genome assembly GCA_948472985.1 of Iguana delicatissima. Lineage (NCBI taxonomy): Eukaryota > Metazoa > Chordata > Lepidosauria > Squamata > Iguanidae > Iguana > Iguana delicatissima. The sequence goes on from CAOKZL010001047.1 coordinate 351,302, forward strand.
TGATTTAGAGACTGACAGTGTGTAGAACTGCATGCGCACCACTTCATCCAGAGAAGATTCCTGGATGTAAAGCAGGATACATATTTTGGTAACTCTACAACCTTCAAAGATTTCAAAGATAAATACCATCTCAGATATTAGCTTATTCAGCACAATTAAACAATACAACCATAACGAATGCACTTCTTGTTGTTGTGGGCATTTGAATTATTTCCGACTTATGGGAACTCTGAGGTAAATCTATCATGGTGTTTTCTGGGGTTCAGAGTGTGTGACATGCCCAAGGTCACCCAGTGGGTTTCCATCACAGAACAAGCAAACTCTGGTCCTGAGGGTTGTAGTCCAAAGCTAAAACCACTACACAATGCTGGCTGTCAACGAAAGCACTCAGAGGTGGTTTTGCCAGTTCCTTCCTCTGAAATATAGCCTACAGCATCTGGTATTTGTTCGCAGTCTCCCACCCAAGTACTAACCAGGGCTGACTCTGCTTAACTTCCAAGATTAGACTGGATCTGGTATCTTTAGGGTATTTAAGCAGGCTACTACATACCCTAAAAGTACCAAATCCTGTCTGATCTTGAAAGCTAAGCAGGGTCAGTCTTGGTTAGTACTTGGATGGGAGACCGTTAATGAATACCAAGTGCTGTAGGCTATACTTTAGAAGAAGGAATTGGCAAAACCACCTCTGAGTATTCCTTGCCAAAGAAAACCTTACGAAATTCATGGGGTCACCCTAAGTCGACAGGCAACTGAAGGTACATGTACACACACACAAAATTTTAAAAGTAATGTGAGGGTAGTGGCTTTATTGTTATCCTAATTTTCCTTCTGGATTTCCACACCCACCCAATGTAGCTGCATAGCTGCCTGCAGCATTTGTTTGATAATCTTGTTACTGTAGAATGTGTCAAGATACTCACGAAGCAGGAGGGTGGAACCTACAGGAGCAGTGACACAACCTCTCTCCAGCCCATTTCTCACCACACAAACCGGTTTAGCAACACGTCCTCACTCAGAGACAGTAGTCAATAACAGCCTAATAATACATGAAATGGAACGCACGCAAGCAACTTAAAGTAAAATGAAACAACACAGAGACCAATAAAAGATTGTATTTCCATGCCCCAATATTTCCCCTGGCATTACCAAGCATCCCCCAAACAAAAAAGTTTTGCTGGAGCTGTTTTGAGATGATTAAGAGAACGGAAGGACATAAAATTTCTCCATGGTGCTACAAACTTCTGATACTTACAAAGATGTGGGATGGAAATTTTTCCACATAATTTTTCTGCTGTATTTTCCTGTGGAAAACTTTAATTGTATTTTTATGTGGAAAATTTTCCACATCATGTATAGGTTTATCCACAGCCATCTGGACTGGTTTACTGCAATTATTCACGTTAGATGGATTAAATAAATGATATGAACGTCTAGTTATTTTTCCGAGGAGATAAGTTCTGACAAACACTAGCGCTCAGAGGAACAGACTACGAAATGAATGCACTGCTAAGCTTGTTTCTGCTTTGCAAAATCTTTTCTCAATCTGCTACAAGTACAAGTAGTCTAAACAAAATGTGTTATGTTGCCTGTGCCCACAGACTCACGTCCATCCTTTAGGGAAACTGAATGTTCATTCAGTTGTACTGAATCACATATTTCTCAACTTCAAAAGGAACTGATTAATACAGAGAGTGAGTAAAGCTGAAAGTACTACAGTTATACCTAGCAAAAGAAAATTCACCTGTTGATATGAGATACATCAGGTACCTATCTTTAGCTATGTGTCCTAAAAATAGTGTTCTTTCAGGTATAGCTGTTTTTGGTTAAATGTAAGGGAAGTATATGCTATTCTGTTCACTACATTCCAAATGTTCCAATTAAATCATTTCCACATAAAGCTTTGAATGTGTTTCAATACACCATTTAAGTTGAATGTGCTAATTCAGATAACTTTATTAGAGCTCACAGTGCTTTTTCCAGAAAACTCACATCAGGGAATACTCCCATCTCAGGCTGATCTGAACTTCCATAAACACAGTGTTGTATTGACTGCATAGGAGTGGGTTGGGGGAATACAGAGAAATGCAAAAATCTTTTTCTCTTGCCTGCCAGTTCCCCTTTCAATCATTTAGGAAAATACAGAGTTCATCCAGACTAGGCTTTTATTGTCAAGTTGTCTTCCATCATTCATGGACATGTAAGTTGGGAGGAGAGGGAGCGAAACAGACATCTTGGCAACCATTCTATCTTTTCTCATGGCTTATTCAGTCTTTCTTATAGCAGAAAATCTGCTAACCACAGTGTCGTCCACCTGGAAGCATCCTTAGTTTTCAGATTTTCAACTGAATATAGGGGGAGTATGGGTGTCTTTCTATTTTTGTACCATTTACACAGAATTTGAATATGAGATTAGGGGAAATCCCTGATGCCTACTCATGTAGAAATGTGATGCAAAAAACTGAAATATATTCCTGCAGCCCTGTTTGACCAGCAGAAGGTATCTAGATACACTGTATTTTTGTTCTCCCAAAAATCCAATTCCATGCACATTACTAAATTCTATTATGAAATTATAGTTTCTGCAAATTCTGCAATGAGGATACAAACTGTGTTGTTAGAATGATGCAAATTAGGCATAACTGTTAACACTGAATACACTTGGTCAGATGGCTGCTGCTAGCAAGACTCAAGGAAATGCAAAAATCGTAAACAAAATGTCGGACAACAAGTAGATAAACACACACTATACTGTACAAGCACAAGCCTAGAAACTGATATTGATGCAAAACACAAAATCTTTAAAATCAAGTTTCTAAATCTTGATGGTGAAAATAAGTTGAGGTATATGGCAATGTCTGATAAAAATCTCAAGAGCAGGGTCTAGGGCCAATTTCCAATTAGAAGGGAGCTGGGAAGATTGCTTGATTATGCACAGTTCACACAGAGGACAAAAAGTAGGTCTGAATATGTACATTTTCTAAAATCTTAGGAGTTATGGTGGAGAGAATGTTCACTTAACAGAGATTTTGCACTTAACAGAGGCTGAAACTCTTAATTAAATTTGGCTAGTTTACAGGCCACAAAGATTATAATCTTATGTCCTCATAACTAAGAATAAGACCCACTGAATATCATGGCACTTTTTGACTGCACTGGAAAATCCAGTTTTTCTTCATGCAAAGGATTTATGAAATGTATATCCTGCCTTTTGTGGGCAGCCAGCATTCCCAAACTGCCCTTGTACAGATTTTAATTAAAATAAGTGTGATTTATATAAACAGTCTTGCAAACAGTCATCACAGGAGAGAACTGAGACACTTTGTAGCGCTCTAAATGCATTCCCTGACCACCAGAGATTATTTGAATGTAGACAAATGCCCTGGCAGCATTTTCTGCGCTTGTACAGCAGTCAACGAATCTAAATATACAGAGCTCGGCACAGGACTGTACTCAAGACCCTGTCAGCATTTGGCAGTCACCATTAAAAGTCTGTTCCTGCTGACTTCTACTCATGTTGCCGCTTTCCAAGAAGGTAATGAGAAGGGCCCATGGCTACTGAGCTATGTATGTGCTTTCCACACTGAAGTTCCCTGGTTCAATTCCCAGCATTTTCTAAGTAGGGCTGAAGAAATTGGCCTAAATCCTGTTTTAGTCCTGACTAGAGTAAACACATTGAATCAATTATACATGTTGACTCACCACTCAATAAATGATTCAATTGGTCTAATCTAAACGAGACTTAGTTATCGAGTGCCTTCGAGTCATTCCTGTCTTACAGTGACCCTAAGGTGGACCTATCATGGAATTTTCTTGGCAAGATGCATTTAGATGGAGTTTGCCCAAATAAAGCATAAATTTTATAGAAGACTTTCAATTTGGACCTCACCTCAAGAAGCACATAAAATTGCCCTAACAAAACAAGGAAATCTATTAACTTATCAAGACTTGTTGAAATGGGAAGGGGATAAGCCAAGAATGCGTACAGAAGAAGAATTAAAAGCTTTCGGACATAAATGTAATTGGTTCCCATGGAGACAACTTAAAGAGAGATTTAAAATGGATCAAAAATTATATGGATTTGAAAGGAAAGAAAATGAATTAGATCTATTGATGAAGGAGGACCAGAAGAAGAGAATCTCCAAATTTTATAAACTATTGTTGCAAAGAGAAATGGAGTCAGAAACTGTCAAAGATAATATGGCTAGACGGACACAAAATATTGGACATCCAATTGAGCTGGGTACATGGGTGAGGGCATGAAAAACAGATACACAATTTACACCAAGTTTAAATTTAAAAGAAAATTTTTATAAAAAGCTACATAGATGGTATATGACACCCGAAAGGTTGCAGAAAATAATTAAAAATGGAAAAGAAAAATGTTGGAAATGTGATGAAAAGGTGGGGTTGTTTTTCATATGTGGTGGACCTGTAAGATAGCAAGGAAATTTTGGAAGGAAATACATGATGAAATTCAAAGAATTTACAGTCCAAATTCTGAAATGAAGCCAGAGTTTTATTTGTTAAATATGCTAGGGCAACAAAGAGAGATAAGATGTCACCAGAAGACATTGTTATATTTGATAACTGCTGCAAGACTGACATATGCACAATATTGGAAAGAAAGGAACTACGCTGATATAAAAGAATGGAAATTAAAAGTTCTGGATATGATAGAGATAGAAAAGCTAACATTTTCACTGAAAAATAAGCCTATCTAGAACTTTGAAAGGGAATGGAGAGAAGTCTTGAATTGGATAAAGATATAGTATAATACAGTATAAGAAAAGAAAAAAAAAGAATAAAGCAAGATTGTATGTAAGGCAATGTAACAAAGCAGCAATGTAACAATGTAAGATGCAACAATGTAAGATTATCTTCTAAACAGAAACTATGTATGAATGGAATGTAAGTAAGCGGACTCAACTGGAAAAAAAGAAAAAAGCTTGGAAAAATCTTGACAAAAATATTTACAAAAAAAATGGTTGGAGTTTGCCGCTGCCCTTCTGTGAGGCTGAGGGAGTGGACCTGAATAAGCCCGCTGGTTGAGGGGTGGGGGGGTTCCATAGCTGAGCAGGAATTTCAGTCCCGCTCTCCTGGAGTACAAGTCAAGGACTAATTATTAGGATTTCAGCCAATGTTTGCTGACACCCCAGAAAACCAACCCCAGTTACTGAGCTCACTGGATAAGTACCTTCCTGTGATATATGTTTTAAAAAAAAAAACTGGGATGGGAAACCCGTGGTGGTTCAGATATTGCTAAACTTCCATCGGCCCAGCTATCCTGACCCTATTCTAGATCACGCAAATCACACAGTATGTGTGCACTGATCTCTGGAAAAAGTACACACAGGACTGCAAAAATGCTTTCCATGTGACTCCATATCAATTTCCTAAAGTAGCATAAGCTTTCCGTGTGATTGTAAGACGCTGTATGAGTTTCCTAAATAGCATAAAATGAGGAGATATAATTTATTCTCAATGTAAATAGTCAAATGACCACACAGCATGGGAGAAGTATTGTCATTTAGCTGCTTCTTAACAGGAATCCACAGAGGAGCCACTCTGGGGACACAACTGACTCTGCCTATGTGTGCCACTTACATGCAGTCCCCATGCCCCCAAAAAGAGCAGACATGACTACAGGGGAGGGGGAAAAGAAATTAAACAGAGAACAGTGGTGTGGTGGTATATTTTCAAGTTCAGGCACTCACTGTGATAGCCGTATAGCCTATAGCCATATCCCCCCACTGACTGGTCCAAAATGCAAGCAGCAGTATTTATCCAAAACCAGTTCTAGCAGTTTTCATCTGCACTAAGAGCAGATCTAGGGCTTAAATACCCTAAAGGAATTAGATGCTGCCTGATCCTGGAAGCAAAGCAAGGTCAGCCCTTGTTAGCATTTGGATGGGAGACTGTCAATGCATACCAGGTGCTGTAGGCTATATTTCTGAGACAGGAACTGGCAAAACCACCTCTTGAGTATTCCCGTGCCTAAGAAAACCTTATGAAAAATTCATGGGGTCACCATAAGTCGACAGGCAACTTGAAGACACACAGGTACACATACAAGAGCAGGTCTTCAGCAATGCAAATGAATTTTAATTGCCCATTCAATACCAAGCTGCCCCAAATACAGAGATGACTCATAGTAATATACAATCGGCCCTCTATATGTGTGGGTTTGACATTCACAGATTTGATTATTTGCAAGTTACTCCAATTGCTCCCACCACCAATTCAAGTACTTCTTTTCCAGGGGTACTCAGGTACCTTCCCTCTTGGTGGCTCTGATCAAGCCACACAACCATTTAGAAACCCACCTCTGGTCCTCCTCCTCCTCCAGCAGCTGCTCACAAAGTAATTTCTCAGCACCACTAAAGCTCTCCTGACGCCTCCCAACCCAAGGAAGGAGATGGGTGAAAGAAAAGGACCACCATGTTGATCCACTCGTTCCTGACCCGGCTTGGACCCCGCCTGTCCATTCTCCCCACTATTCTCGGCCCCGTTCCCAAAGACACAAACAGACATTTTGATATTTGCGGTTTTTCCACTTTTGCAGGGGTCCTATGCCCCCTAGTGAATGCAGAGGGTTAACTGTACTGATGCTTGGGAAATGCATTCCCCTTCTCCCTAGTTACTGGAAAAAACTGCAGCTAAACTCAAAGGAAACAGAGAAGGGATAGTCCCTACTAACTGAACTGCTCTGACACTCCAACCTTGTAAGCCCTGCATCCATTGCGTAACTGGCAGAGGGGGAAAGGGATCCATGGCAAAGCCTGCAGAGAAAGAAGGTTACTGACTGAGAAAGCTATGCTGTCCTAGGAGACTTTAGGTGTAAGGAGAATATCCTGACAACATAGTCAGTGATCTTTAAAGATCAGATATCCCAATGCCAGGTAATGTTTGTTGTACACAGCCACTGTAGAATGCAGCAATCTGAGCTCTGCCCACATTTAATCATTTTCTCAAGTCTGAAAAAATAACATCCTAGTGCTGCTTAATGATTTAAACCCAGCAACAACCACAAACATCCCACCACTATTGATCAGCAGAGGCACTGACTCAGTCCTGGAACTCTCCTCAAATTAAGTGAAGACAGCATACAGATGGTTTGGGGGGTGGGGGGAATGAGGTTATAAGGAAAGGAGGAGGTGGTCACAGGGAAGGGAAAAAGGGAAGGTCAAGAACAGTTTTTGGTGGGGTGAATGAGAAATCAGATTTTTAAAAATTTATGTAGTGGTTTCCTTCAAATGAGAGACAAAGGGAGAGGCTGGGAGCATAATCATGGGTTGCATCTCTCAGCTTCATTCCAATTAGGCTTTTAGTGCAAGATCTTAACTTAAATTTAACCTAATTTTACTAGTCTGGTAAACCAAACCAGTATTAAAATTCCCAGTCTCATTCTGATACTATTCCTGAAAGCAGGCTTGTAAAGAATGGTTGTATCCTCATGAAAACAGGAAACAAAAATAAAAAAGCAGGGATGCAGACCACAGGTAATGGCCATTGCTCCCCCATGTCCCCTCATATAAAATAACTCCCTTTTAATAGAAGACTAACACAGTAAGAAAGCAAAAAAAAAATTGTGCTCAGGAATAGCACAAGGCATGAGCTGGCCTTTGATAGTGCCACGACCAGGCCACTGCCCAGCACCACTTTGGCCACCCGTTAGCATTGCCGCTGCAGAGTCAGTAGTCCCTGTCCCTTCCCTACAAGATGTGCTTGTCAACATGTCACCAAACAACGCAATGCCTGACATCAGTGTTCAGCATCACATTTGGGAAAAGGAACATGGCATCCACAGTGGTTAGAGGCTGTTCAGTGCGTATCCTGAAAGCCCCAGGGGCCAAAATTGAGCAGATGAAGTGCAGTGCTGTCTAAGGGGTACAGACAGCCAAACCAAGTGGGGCTCAGGGTATGATGATGAAACTATGCTGACAGCCTACTCAATCCTTGGAATCAGTTCAATTCTCTCTGCTTTCTGCTTACTATGAGCCCATAACAAAACACTTCCTTCAAGTATAGTCACGATTCATACCACGACATTATGTCACATATGCAAGCCAAACCAAAGAAAGTTCATTTTCCCCTTAGGTCATTAATGTGTAAACATACTAATATATATGTATATACAGGTGTGCAAGCTAGCTGTGCATACAGCCATGTCCACAGTCAATTATATTTTGTGAATTTAGTATGCAAGGCTACATGGAATGATGATTATTATGATGATATATTTATTTCCTGCCTTTCCTCAGATCTGGGATGGAAGATGGCCTGCAACCGTTAAGCACAGTGAAAAATTCTCAACACACGAAAGTTAAAAATGCAAATAAACTATAAAAAACATTTAAACGTATCAAAAACATAAATCATTAAAAAGAAAAGAGCACATAATGCAAGGCGTGTTCCCTTTATACAGTTAGGGTTCAAAGGCCAGCCAAAACAAAAATGGCAGTGGAAAGCTAACAAGATGCCAGTCGAACTTCTCTGGGAAGAGAGTTCCAGAGCCTGGGGCAGCCACTGAGAAGGCCCTCTCCCATGTTCATGCAAAGGATAGCATGCTCCCATGTTCCCACTAGATTTAACTTTGAGAGTGGTGGGCAGAGAGAAGAGCCTCCCCAGAAGATCTCAAAACATGGCCAGGTTCATATTGAAGACTATGATCCTTCAGATAAGCTGGACCCCAGACACACAGTGCTTTATAGGTCATCAGCAGCACCAGCAGACAGTGGAGCTGTTGCAACAAGGGAGCTGTATGTTCCCTGTAGCCAGCCCCAATTAACAATCTGTCTGAGGCTCTTTGGACCAGGTGAAGTTTCCAAACACTCTTCAAAGACAGCCCTACACAGAGCATATTACAGTAACCCAAACTGGATGTAACAAGGGCATGGATTACCATGGGCAGATCACTATCTCTAGGAACGAGCACAACCAGTGCGCACACGCCTTGACTGTGCAAATACATGCCTGGCTACTGCGGATACCCGAGCTTCCAGGCTCAGGGCTGAATCCAGCAGCAGATCCAAGCTGTGCACCTGCATCTTCAGAGAGAGTGTAACCCCATCCAGCACATTCTGATCGATATACAGAACACAAAATCCACAGAATCATAAGAACAGCAGTAAACTGCTTACCAACAAAATACAGTTAACCTGCTGCCCAATCCTACACAGACATTTACTAGAAATGGCTCCCATACTTTGGCTAGAATTACCAAAGGTATATGGGAATACCACTACAACATTTAAATCTCTTTAGAGATTTGTGTTTATTGTACTTGTGTTTCCTTCCCTCAAAGAGCACTATCACTCACGTCCTCCAAGAAGATACTTGTCATAATCACAGCCGGCCATGCCTTGAGGCTGTACAAATGGAATCCAATCCAGCAAGAGGAACATGGATGCCACACACAGATCACTCTTGCTGAATCAAATCAATAATATTTTGCAATACCATTTAACTCAGCTTCTTCTCAAATGTATGTCCCATAAGTGATAGGACTTGTAGTTGAACACATCCAAAAGGAGAAAGCTGCTTTCATGTATCCTCAACAGACATTTGCAAGCAGAGAGGCAAAACCAGATTGCACAAATGCACAGGTATTTCTTTACTGTAATATCAGTTTAATAAAGGTTTGTTTTCTATGCCAGAAAGATCAGTGTTTCTTCCCTCCCTCCCTCCCTCCCTCCCTCCCTCCCTCCACCTCTGCTGCCAAACTTCCTTCCCTTCACCTCCAGGGCAAACAGAAGCCAGTCTGGCTTGGATTACATAAATGGCCTCTGCTTCTGAGATCTCTTGTCACTGAACAATCTGTAATGTGACAAGGTCTCTGAAAGGGAGCTGCTGTAAAAAAAATGTGTATTTTACTGTTTTCCACAGGCACAGTTGAAAACATACCAACAGATAGACATCGTTCTCCTTTTTATTTTTTTTTAAATACTGTATTCTATACAAAACTTTTTTCTATCCACAAAAAACAGGGTAAATTGGAGAAATGGTATATAGTGCTGCAATTATCTGTAGACTAGTAACATACAAGAACTGTAACATATAGAAAAACAGATCAAGACCAAGTTCAATCATACTATTTCATAAGTACCAAAAATAAATTGGATGAAGGAGACTTATTACACTACTGACTTATTTTTCTCAGTTAGTCTCTAAGATGCTACAAGATCTCTCTGCACACCAAAAATAAAGTTAGCTTGGATGCTCTGCTCCAACCCACCCTCTGCCAGATTTTCCAAACACCATGTCTGTGCCACTGTATGGCAAAGAGGCAAATAATGGGTTTAGTGAATCTACCACAGAGTCTTCTAGAAGATTATTTAACCTGGCCAGCTAATTATATATAGGCTATAACCATAAGCTGATGACAAATAAAGAAATGCAGGTGTTTTAATGCTTCCAAGCCATGCATTGGGCTATTAGCTTAACTTCTCATGGTGAACCACTTTATTAGCATTATTTTGTCCATAGTACAGTGCTCTCCAACTTGCAAAGAAAGTTGCACCAGGAACACAGCATTCCCTTATTCACCCGTCCCAAGCAGAGGTGGCCAGTCATTTTTACCCAACATGCCACTCACTTTGTTTCCACCCCCTGCTTTCCAACCCAGAGGAGAACTACAGGAATCGACATGACTACTACCCGTGCCAAACTTCATCTTGAAACTGACTTGTCTGGATTGGGAGGGGTGGTGGCTGTGAATGAGAGGGTAGGAAAGACTTCCAAAACAGTCCCTGTGCTCCTTGAAATACAGCCAGCCAGATCACCCACATTTTGGGGGGGGGGCATTTTTCAAGCAGCCCTTTTTCTACTCCCAAGGAGGGGAGCAGAGGTCAGCAACCACTAATAAAATGCCCTTCTTTCCCCAAGGAGTCATCCACTGTGATTAAAGGCGACCATTTATAAAATGGATACCGGGACTCCCCTCCTCTCCCCTAATTGGAGAGATAATTACCCTGCTTCACTCAGCCTCCCCTTCCCAGACCCATAAAGCGCTTCCAACCCCTTGCCTACTCAGCAGATTCTTCGCATTCAAACACCCAGCCAGCTACCATTTTAGAAGGCTACAATCGACAACCCCAAGGAAGCTGAAAAGACACAAAAATGCGACTGCATTTACTCCCACACGGACCTACCCACAGAGAGACCAACACCGGTCTTGCTCCCTCCCCCGGGGAGAGGCCCCCTGAAAAGAAAAGGAAAAAAAAAACCACCCCAGGAAGACTTCAAGACTTCAACCACCAGCTTGTAAAACCACACACCGGGGATCGGAGTGGCTGTTTTCCCCCAAAACTCAGAAACGCTACCTATTTGCAGAAGAAACGCCTCCGGTCTCAAGGGTGGAAGGAGTCGGGGGCCGAGAAGTCAAGGGAGGGGGGGCCGGGGAACTGACACGTTCTTCATTAAGGAGGCGAGTTTTCATTTGGGCCGTTTCCGCACTAGGCTGTTAGTAGCGCGATGATTCCACTTTCAGCCTCCTCTGGAATCCTGGGGTTTGCCGGACTGCCCCTCCCGAAACTGCAAACCCCAGGATTCCAGAGGAGGCTGAAAGTGGAATCATCGCGCTATTAACAGCCTAGTGCGGAAACGGCCTTGGTTTTACACCCAAAGAGGTTTGAAAGCGATTCCGAAGCGGGACCGCAAAACTTTTGAGCCCCGCCGGCAGACTCGAAGCCAGAGAGGAAGGCAGCCGCTGACAAAACGGCCCCCCCATCTCCTTCCAGAAGGTGGAGACCGGGGGGGAGCGGCAATGGGAAAGACTCAGACGCCGAAAACTTCCAGCGGGGCCGGTTTTAAGCCCTTACCTTGACTGGGCAGCCATGGTGAAGTTAGCAAGCCGGGCGCCTTCTGTCCATCAGCAGACCGGGCGCCCTCCCTACCCGCCGACCCCCCGAAACTGCCTCTCCATTTGGCGCGGGGGGAGCGGAGCGGGGAGCGGCTCGCCTTGCCCTCGTCGTCCCCTCAGGAGCCGACCCTCGCAGCGCCCACCCTCGCTCCTGGCGCCCTTCCTCCTCCTCCTCCTCCTCGTCCTCCCGCCCCCTCCAGGGCCAGCGGCCGCCGCTTCCTGAGCTCTGCCTCCGTCTACGCGGGCTTCGTCCTGCCCCAACTCTCACAGACATCCGGGCACCCGGGAGCCTCCTCCAGACCGGTCGCAGGCATTGCAAGCCTGGAAGCCGGGGAACGGGGGGGCGGCGCGGCGCGGCTGCTGTTCCCACCACCCTCCCTGTCTCTGCAGCTCCACAGGTAAACCAGGACCAGGGATGTATGGGGGGGGTCACTTTTTCTTATTGCGAGGGTTCGTCCCCCATCCCAAAGCGCCCACGCCAACAAATACACAAGGGCGAGATTTCAGCTCGCGTGGTTATCCTTCTTCCCCAGTTGCGCAGCTATTCAGCCCCCCCATAAAGAATTAAGGGGGTCGGCAGTCCCCCCCATTAAACTTTGCATGGTACGCTCCGCCTCCTTAAATGGACACGTTGTTCTGTCACAGAGAGGAAAACGGGGAGGGGGTGGCGGAGGGGACGAGGGACGAGGGACGAGGGCGGGCGGGCGGGGCCGGCCTGGCCTAAAAGGGCGAAGCCGGGGAGATCCTGGCGCTGGACGCCCCGCCCGGCGGGTGGGGGGAGGGGAGGGGAGGGGAGGGCGCCCCTGCCAAGAAGCCTGAACAATGTACCGACATGCACCAGCCGGGACACGGAGTCCCCGAGCGTCTGGCACTCCGCTGGCACGCCAGCAAAGAGCTCCGCTCCGCGGGAGAGGGGGAGGCGCCGGCGGCGCGGCGGAGAGATCCCGGAGGCTTGGCGCTCCGGCGTTACGCACCGAAGGATCGCGCGCAGCTGGGGCTTCCGTGCGTCAGAGCCAGGCCACGAGGGACGGGGAGCGAGCGGGGAGAGCCTGAGAGACGGGATCAGGGATCTCCCGCTGCTGGATCAACTCACACTCCACCGGAACCCGGTACAGTATGGCCATTTCCGCACTGGAGTGCTATAGCGCTATTATTCCACCTTCAACATCCTATGGAATCCTGGGGTTTTCAATGTAGGGAGGGGCCGGACCCCTCCCTAAATAGCAAATCCCAGGCCATTTCTGCACTACACTCTTATAGCGCGATTATTCCGCTTTCAACATCCTATGGAATCCTGGGGTTTGCTGTTTAGAGAGAGGTCGGCTGGCTCCTCCCTAAACTGCAAACCGCAGAATTCCATAGGATGTTGAAAGTGGAATAATTGCGCTATAAGAGTGTAGTGCGGAAATGGCCCCAGGATTCCATAGGATGTTGAAAGTGGAATAATAGCACTATAACACTCTAGTGCAGAAATGGCCCATGGAGCTTCCAAAGACACAAAGCTTTCCTAAGCGCAGACACAAAGCTTTCCTAAGCCTATCCAGAAATCTGATCTTTGAGACTGCATGATTAATCGGTTCTAAAAAAAAAAAATCTGGAAGGGTGCCTCGTGAGCTAATTTTTTTTACTTTTTTTTTGCAACGGGATTTTAAACAAAAACACTGATCCAAACAGCACTATCTTGTACTTTTAAGTAAGAGACATTCCCCCTTCTTCCACTAAAAGGACGCCTCTTCTAAGATGATGGCTAGGGCTTCTTAAAAATAATAGACAAAATATGCTCCTTCTTCCAGAAATATTTTCTGGAAATTTAAAGGGAGACGTCTCTGGTGAATTAGATCTCTCAGCTAAATCTACCTCACAGGGTTGTTGTGAGGATAAAAGGGGTGAAATTGGAAGAACCAACGCAGAGTTAGGAAAGCAAACAATAAATATTACATTATAGTGCTACATTTCCTCTGAGGAACTAAGGTAGTATATGTCATCTCCCTAATCTTAACAACAACCCTGTGAAGTAGGTAAGGCCGAAGAATAGTGCCTAGCCCAAGAACACCAGCTAAGCCTCATGAGTGAACAGCACTAGGACCTGGTTCAGTCCTACACCAAGCATTAAACTATCTTCCAGCAGTATACTTACTTCTTCTACAGTGGTTAATTTCCAGAGAGATACAGGTTGTCCGAAAACAACATGCTCCAAGATGGAAAACATTCACTCTCAACTCATGTCTAGTGACCCTCTTTAGTCATTCAGTGGTGAACCAGTTGTACTTTGAAGCTGTTCTTCTATCACAGAAAAAAAAATAGTTGTGAACTAAGTCATCCATTACTAAGTTGTACTGTTGTTACTGTGTGCCTTCAAATCATTTGTAGCTTATGGCAACGCCAAGGCAAAGCTATAACAACAGGGTTTTCTTTGCAAGATATATTCAAGGGGGTTTGCCACTGTGTCCCTCTGAGGCTGAAAGAATGTGACTAAAGTCCCCCAATGGGTTTCTGTGGCTGAATGGAAATTCAAATCCTGGTCTTCTAGAGTCCTAGTCCAACATTCAAACCACTATACCTTGCTGAGTCCTCCTAAACTGTATATCACACCTGCTTAGTTTCAGCAAATCATCTGTATTCTGTGTTTTCTTTTTTTTTTATAATCTTTATTGAATATATACATACTTATACTGCATTTTCAGAACCTATAGAACATGTATCTCCCAACGTACAGCGACGTCATGTACACAATAAGAAATAAACAGAGTTACATGAGTAGTGTTATATAAGTAAGCAAGTACGTAAGGTAACTTAAAGATTGCATAAAGAGATATCACTGTCATCATAAAAAGATATCATTGTCATTATATCAAAATCATTATGTTGATACCAGATAAATCCATGGTTCCCATCTCCACTATTGTGTATTAAAGATTTAACCTAGAACTTATGCAGTACCATGTTGTATTCTTAAGCTGCAAATTTTTGCTGTCATAAAGTAGACTAAATTAAAAATGAAAATTAATTGCCTATTTCTGTGTCTATTTCTGTGTTATATGAAAATTCTGTTAACAGCTGACAGAGCAAACAACGACGACAATGACAACAGAATAAACGGTATCTTGTCAATCTTCCGCCTTGTCTTTTATGGGTTAACTAGTCTGTCATATTGACCACATTTATATTAAGAAGCTTCTATACCAACTCTGTAGGCTTAAGCCCGAGTCTTTTAACTGAACTATAGCTAGATTAACATTCAGCTGTAATTGTAGAAACCCATCTAAGAAATGAGAAAAGGAAAGAAAAAAAAATCAGAATTCAGTCAGCTACTGAGACATGATATCCAATTTAGTTTCCTTTCCTAGTTTCATAATCATCTACTAATGGGAACAAATACAGAGTGATGTCGACTTATTGCTAACAGCCCTGTGGCTCTGTAAACTCTATAAGCAGAAAAGGTCTATGTGAGACATTAATATGGTATTATAGAACTTCGTAAAATATCGTAATAGTCAGTTAGTCAGAAATTAGTTGTCCTTGTGGTCAAGTACAGATAAGTATTCTGTGTTTTCATAACAGGCACTCATAGATAATTGGCCACTTTCCTCAGCATCAGTGCATCTATTAATGTTCCTGGACTGGGATTCAAAGAGTTAAGAAAATAGTCACAAAAATAAGCCCGCAACAGAAATTAAAGTTCTGTGGTTTCACGTATTTCATTTCAAAGCTTGAAAGTTCCTAGTCAACATAACTAGCCATTTATAATAAATTCCTTTTTGCAATAAAAAGACAGTAAAAAAATCACTATCAGGGCAATTTACAATTTACATGTTCCTACCGCACTGTGTAAGTCACTCATAGCTCACCTTTGAATCATTATCAGAACCAAAGTGTGTGTCTGTGCTTTGTTTATGTATATACAAAAAAGTTTCATATATAAACTTTTAAGTTAGAGAATATTATAGCCAACATATTACAAGCATATACCAATATGGAGGGTGGTGAGCACATCATGCTATAGGTTTCATGTCCTTATGGACATGAAGATATATTTCAACTAAATGAGCAATATGTGCTGAAATTTCAGGAGCTGGAAGTAGTAGATAAATAAGATATCCAGTGGTTAGGGCCATGATATCAATAGTGTGTATAGTTTCTTGTTGTTGTTGTTTTACTTCTTCTGTAATTTATGCAGAACAGTAGAAAAAGACCCTAAGAAAAATAATGTCAGTTTGTTCAGTTTGCATAATTTATACCTGGTTGCACAATAAACTCATTAAGTCGTTACCAGGAAAAAAGCAGGATATAAAGAAAGATGATGATGATGATTACTCAGAATTGTCACTGTTTACTCGGGTGGAGTATATAGCGCACCCTCTTTATCCATGAACTCTGCATCTGCGACTTCCAGTTCACATAGTGCCACATATGATGTCTAGAATGGTGGCAGTGTGAACACAGACATGCTGAAGCATCTGTACACACACTGCTGCCATTCAATGTAATGGGACATGACCACTTGCAATTTCCACTATTCATGGGTGTTTTTGGAATGGAATCCCTCACGGTAAATAGATTTCCCAGGTTTACCAAAATAAATAAATAAATAAATAAATTCCCACAGAGAGCTGCAAATTGAGAATTCTGATGCCTGGCAGATTCTAAGCTGTTTGTTTGTAGCAGGGCTCTATGATGTGAAGGAAATTTAGAGCCCTATAACATGGAAAGGGGAAATGAGGAACAGTTAACAATGGCTTCAAAACATTTTGGAAAAAAAAATACACATTTTTTGGAAGGGCTCTGTGCCTAACTGGTGGAGAACCTGAAGGAATTTTGTGCTCATTCAGTTGTCAGGTATTTTTCTAACGAGGACTTAGTTCTATACACTGTTTTTTATTGCAGTGAGAAAACAGGCTTTGGCTATCATTTCTGCAACACCCACCAAAATGATGAATTTCCAAAGGGCTTACTCTGTTAGTCTGTTGCAGCAGACACAACAGAGTCCTGTGACATCTTAAAGACTAATGTCAGCTATAGCATGACCTCTTGTGGATTAAGGATCTGTAGCAAATTATCAGTGCAAAAAGAGAAGTTGGTCATTCCATTGTCCAAAAGCCAACTGCACAGATCTTTTCCCAGTTTCATAGGCAGGGAACTACCTTCCAGCTGCATGGATGGGCAGCAAAAATCAGAGGGAGTAAAGGGAATAGAACTTGCTAGTAAAATTTCTTTGGGGGAGGGGGAAGAAAAAGATTGAAAAAGCTTACATGGTGTGCGTTTGTATTTGGAAAGGCAGCTGCAGGATTGGGAGCAAGGAGCATGAGAAGAGGCAGATAGAAGTCCTAAACTATGTTGACAGTATTTAAAAAAAAAGATATAAATGTTCTCAACCTCTTATTTCCCTCTACTCAAAAGAAATTTACTAGCAAGGAGTTTACTTAAACTTGCCAAGAAAAACAATACTCCACAATACAACACTTGACAATGCCAAGAAAGCCCAGTAATGGGAAGACACCCCAAAACCCAAGGAACACAAAACATTATTGATCTGCAACAGATGGCCCTCTTTGTGAACTCTCAGTTACTTCCCTTCCCACCAAAATAAACCAGAACCACTGTGCATGCGTGTGTCTCTGGGTGTGTGTAAGTGTCTAAATATGGGCTTTGAAGCTAATGTTAAAACACACATATTGGGCATGCATGTGGAGCAGCTGTAAATTTGAAGGCATGTCTGAAAGGAAGCAGAGGAAAGGCCTATTAATTAACATGATGTGTCTTAACAGCCTCCATTTACATCCTATAGAGATTCCTTTCCAGGGGGAGGTGAAAAAGGTCAGCTGCCTATTGTAATTCCAAGTACATCAAGCACTGAAATGATGGGCTTTTCATTTGCAAAAAGACCTCTGGCCTGAGTCTATGAATTGTCCCACTGAGGACCGCTTCAACAGCTGACCCTCCAGTTTCTACTGTACCATACGACCAAAATAACCAGTTTCCCAGCTAAGACTGCAAATACGGCCTTTTACCCATCCCCTCACTAATAACACACAAAGGCTATTCAGAGGAATCCAGTGTGTAAAGATATACCATTAAGTACTAAAGTCAGAATCATCCATATCACAGTATTTCCAGTTTCCATGTATGGGCATAAAGAGCTGAACGGTCAAGAAAGCTACTGACAGAAAGAAAATCAGTTCATTTGAAATGTGTTGCTGGCAGAAGGGTTCTACAGATATCATGGATGGCTCAAAGGACAAATGAGTTCTAGAGCAATTCAGACCTGAACACTCACTAGAAGCCAAGATGACTAACCTGAGGCTCAATGTATCTCGAGTCATTCGAAAAGAGGGTAATGCTTGGCAATGTGGAAAAAAGGAAGACCGTGCTATAGGTGAAGCTGTGACTACATCTTACCCTTCTGGAGCTGCCAAGAAGCAGCAAATTGGTCAATGTGGCCCTCTGGGCTCTGGAGCATACTTACCACTGGTGTAGTGCTAGAATAGGACCAAGAAGACTGAGGTTTAAATATCCTCATTTATGAAGCTCATGTGATCATTTTGGGCCAGTCACAAAAAAACCCTCCCAGGTATTCTGAAAAACATGTAAGAGGAGGAGGAACATCATGTTTTCCTGAGCCCAATCTGTTCCTTATCTCAGCACTCCAAACAGTGGATGGATTTTCTGCTTGCATTTGGCTGTTTCAATAGGGTCCACCAAAACTAAAAGCACACAGGGACTCTGCTCAACACTCCCTGCTCAACATAGGGAGGTTGGAGAACGAAGGAATGTTGGGAAAGGAGCCAGTGTGTGATGTCCTTTCCCTATCCTGACATAGTTCACAAGTTCTTTGGAATATTTGTGTAGTGCTTCTCACTCAGCCAAACCCACCTCACAGGGCAGTTGATTAAATGAGGGAGGAGAGCAATACCCATTGAAGGAAAGGCAAATTAAACAGTTAAGTATAAAACCTGAGCCCTAAAACACTTGAGTATCAGAGCTAGCAAGTCTCTTTCTGGCCTTTTCAACTTACACTGAAAAAACAATTTCCCCAATATTTTCAGCACAGGAGGATGACATGGGTGGTATGCAGGCCTGGTAAGCTTGCATTAGTACAGTACTGTTACTATGAACATTTCCGCACGACACTCTTATAGCGTGATGATTCCACTTTCAACCTCCGGCCCCTCCCGGAACTGCAAACCCCAGGATTCCATAGGAGGTTGAAAGTGGAATCATCGCGCTATGAGTGTCGTGCGGAAATGGCCCATGATGAGATGCCTCTGAACCACCTTTGTCCCCATCCAAGCAATGTCCCCGAACTCTCTCCACCACCTTAAAGGATACCCAGATGCTGTTTCTATTTGTATGGAGAGTTGGCTGTGAGGCACCACAACAGATGCCCTTGAATAGTGTTTTCCCAGGAGACTGTTGCTTAGTCTGTCTGGATGGCTGAGCCAGACTTGGGCTGGCCGAAATCTAACTACAAGAGACTCCTGCCAAGGGCTACATTAAGGAATCTAGAAATCTTTTACAAACTGCCCTTCCTTAGCTAAACTTTCCTGAACATAATGTCCTTGTGATGAGTTGTAGCCAGACATTACCCCACTGCCATTTGGGAGAGCTTAATCATTTCATCTTAATTGTTCTGCAAGTAAGCCATCCTTTTGCGACTCATTGGATTTTAGCATATGCAGGGGTTTATACGTTCCTGCTAGACTTGGAGAGCAATTCAGTAAGAGAGCACACTATAAAGAGTGTTAAATATCTTGATTTATATTCCAGCTGAACAAAGACAGCATCCATAGGCAGAATGCAATTCAGATTCACTACAGCTGTCAGATTCATTTTGTTGAGATATGTGATCTGGGATGAGAAACAGAGGACAGCACTCAAATTAGATCCAGGGGAGAGGATGTTTGTTTCTTGCTTTAAAATTTGAGCTGAAGGAGTATCATGCTCCAATGGAATTATCCTTCTAGAATAAAACCACAATTATGGGGTGAGTTGTGTGATATGTACTGACCCAGTGAGAATTTCAGCATACTGTGGAGTGTAAAAAAAAATGCCCCATGTCCGAAAGAAGAGTGTGGTTATGCAGAATCAAGGATGTTCCACCCAAGCACCCAAATCCAAAAACCATAAATGCAAAATGAAATAAGACAAAACTGAATTATTTCCTAACCCCAATAACCCCATCAAAAGCATTTCAATTTCCCCTGAAGGGGGGACAATTTGCTGACAACCAGAACACATCCTTTCTGCTTCACTGCACCAGGGTTCAGCAAAAAAACCTACATTGGATTTCTTTTTGTCCCAATATTTCATACTGGCTGGGACAAAAAAGTACCCTACAGCAAAACACAATAGATTTGTTAGGAGATTTTGTCTCGATTTTTTTTTTTGTACTTTTAAAAATGCATACGGAAAGAGTGTGTGTGCATGGAAATCTGGGGACACTGTTTACAACTGTGCATATAAGGAGGTCACTGTAATATGCATACAAAACAATGATTCTTGGGGACCAAGACATCTTGTGGCTGGAATTCACTTAGTAACATATGCACATATTAAGTCATGCTACCCATGTGGGTCTAAAAATGCTCCATTGTGCAATGGACATATTCTGCTGGTAGATGTTCATCTGTGCCTTGTGTTTGCAAGCTGTGCACTGTGCACTTTGGTTATGCATCCTATATTTTAGACAGTGGCTGTGCAACACATATTGTGCAGTACACAATGGCACCATGTGACTGACATGTGTTGCACAATGTTGCTATTCTGCATGGGGCGACCATGACATATGTCTGCAAGTGGCTGTTCATGCTACACTAAGGGGCATGTTGGACTGAGGACAAAGTGTGAGGACAGTACAAGTTGATGACCTTGAGCACCATTTGGTGGGTACAAATATAACAAATAAAAAAATAAGTGGTACATATCATCACTTCCAAAAATACTGTGGGGAAATAGTCCAGTCAAGTTCTGGGCAGGGGGAATGAAATCACCCATCAGCACACACAGGCTTTCAGATTTCTTGTTGTATAGCTCCTCATAAGCAATTAACCAGCCTGCTATTTTGTCTCCTTTCATGAGTCCAGCAACAGGCTATAGCTTTTTATTAGCTCTTGCAGTTAGGTGCTTCAGGGCAAAGCATTCTAGAACAAGCAAGGACAGGAACAATTATTTTGCACTGCTTCTGCTCTTACTGACCCATGACTTCTAGAATACAGCACTGGTCTACTGCATGGAACTTGGTCTACTACTGTTACTGGAGCTTGGAAAAGTTACTTGTTTGGATTACACCTTCCAGAATCCTGGGGAATTCTGACAGCTGCAGCCCAAACAAGTTACTTTTCCTACCTCTGCCTCCGATATACCACGTGGTTCCTTCTTGCTCCAAATGAATCTTAATATCTGAAGGATGAGATCACAGGGCTTTTGAGTACAGTTTCAGTGATATGCTGATGCTAGCCCAATTCTGCTTTTCTTTTATAATCAGGAACCAGGTGCAGCAGTAAATTCCTTGAATAAGTGCCCATACAATATTATGGGATGCAGAAGGATTAACTGAAATAAAACACTAGTCGTTTTTATGTAAGATCCTTAGAGCACTTTGAATTTGGGAGAGGTGCCTCAAAAGTTTTGATCGAGCGTGGCTCCATGTATGTTTTTGTCGAAAAGTAATGATGCCACAGCAGTGATCGGTACTTCCCCTTTCTTGAGCCCAGTCCCTTCTTCCAGCCCCCTATGTGGCTCAAGAATACTTTTAGATTTAGCACTGTCAAGAAGAATTGCTTCATCAAAGAAATCAAAGCCATTAAGGCAAACAAGGCCAATTCTTGTTTTCTCAAGAACTAATGTCAGTCATTGACTGGGCAGGCTTCTCACAATTGATTCATCTCCATAGCCCAGGTGATAGTGTCAAGCAGTATGGGCTTTGAGGGATGGAGGGTGCCTGCTTGATACAGATATGAATATTCGCATATTGCATAGCAGAAGTTAGTATGGACACACACATATGTAAATGGATACAATTACAAAAAAAGCACATGTGAATTATATGCAACATCCAAAGGGGAGGGGAAAAGGATACAGGGGACCGCAGTTTCTCCATATCTTCTATTTTCCCTTAAAAGTGAAACCAGAAACTCATTTTCAACTGAATGCAAAATTAAAGAAAAGATGGATTCTATTCATAATTTGCACATAAGCTGCTCTGAGTAATTTTAAATTGGAAAACTGACTCAAACGTTTTAAAAGTGCGTAGGGCGGGGGAGAGATCACAAAATGCAACAATATTTCTTTACTAAAATCAGGAGCCAGTAATAATTGTTCTAGGGTGGAGATTTGGGAGAGGCAGACAGATCTCTTTCATGGACCACCAGCTGGCCAATTTTTAAAAACTTTTTTTATTAAGCGAAAAAGAAGAAAAAACACAAAGCAAACATACAAAACAACAAAAATGCATTCATGCAAACATCAACAAACATCTAACCTACACATGACCAAAACAAAAACTAACAAAATGTAACTAAAAATTAGTTCCTGTCTTAGCTGCAAACAGTTCATATTGTTTAAGCATTTACACCTAACTACTGAATCATTCATTTTATCCCATAGTTATTAACTGTTGCTAATCACTTATCCTTTTAGTTACTTACTTACCTAATTTCTCAAGTTCATAGATCATTGTTAACTTATTCTAGATTAATTTATACTAATGATCATTCATCAAAAGATAATAATCACCTATATAAAAAACACCAGCTGGCCAATTCTGATTTTAAGCTATTTTATGGGTTCACCGCAGAACAGTCCTACATTATACAAGTTGACAGCCACCTTTTCTTCAGGAAAAAATGTAATACGACCATGTCACATACCAATTTGCAGCAAGATAACAACAAAAAACAACAACAGCCTCTGCAAGACAGAAAGCTTGGAGGTCGCTGACAACATTCCTTTAAGAGTTGGGGGAGGAACCACAGACTATTGCAAACCAGAAAGAGCTGAATAAATTGTCTGTCAACTCTAGTACTAGTGCCTCATCCTATTATACAGGTTGCAACTGCTGTGTTTAAACCTAACAAGCACAAGTAAAGTTTTGCTCTTGCAAAAATTATAAAAGAGTATGACAGCTCTCCACTAAAAGCTTTAAAAGGTTCTGGTGGGTTTAAAAGAAAAGTTTTAAAAGCGACATTTAAAGTAAATGAACTCACATGGGTGTGTGCATATGTATGTGCCTTCACTCAATATTAAAATATTACCTGTTTTTACTAGTTGATGTATTTGTGGAAGCCATCTTGACAATTCTGTGAAACTCAGCTTATCTGTAAAAGAAGAGTTAGCCATCAACTGAAGATACTGCTTTAAAAGAAATCACACTCCACAAAGCATTTTTCTTCATTACGAAGCCCTTTTTAATATTCATCTTGTCCCCTGCAGCACAGAATCAGAAAACTGTAGAACTGGAAGGGAAGCAAAGGATCATTCTGTCCAATCCCTTACCAGGGTAGCAAATCACAGCTAAAACAGATGGCCATTCAGCTTGTGTACTGCTATCATATCACCTCTCAAGTTTTCCCTTGAGGTTAAACACACCCAGACCCCTTAATCATTCACTGTAAAGCTTGGTCACCAGCTTCTTTACTATCTTGGTTGCCCTCCTTGGTACACGTTCCACTTTAAACAGTAGTAAACAGAAACTGATACAGTTGGCCCCCCCATACCCACAGATTCTGTATCTACAGATTCAACCAACCATGGGTTGAAAATATTCAAAAATAAAAATTCCAACAAGCAAACTTTGATTTTGCCCATACGTACACGTGTGTGTGTGGGGGGCGGGTATATATTCACTATACCATTGTACATGATGAGACTTGAGCATCCATGAATTCTGGTATCTATGGAGGTCTTGGAACTTGCAAGCCCTAGCAGATACCAAGGGCTCACTATATAATATTTCCAGTGAGGCCTGACTAAAACAGAACACAGTCGTAATATTGCTTCCCTTGATGTAGGGTCTGTTCACACTACAGAATTATAGTGTTACTATTCCACTTTAACTGACATGGTTCTGCCCTATGGAATCCTGGGATTGGCAGTTTAGGGACAGACATTCAGAAATCTCAGCCAGAGCAGCCATGGAGAAGGCTTTCTTCTGAGTCCTCACCAGCCACGTCTGCAAAGATGGTGGGACTGAGAGAAAGGCCTCCCTGTGCAGATCTTAAAACTCGTGTCCGTTTATAGCAGAAGATATGGTATAATCTGGACTCAAGCCATTTAGGGCTTTAATGGTCAAAATAGCACCTTGAGTTCCGCCTGGAAATGGACTGGCAGCCAATTCAGCTGTTCTAACACTGGAGTCATACGGCCTTCGTAGTACCTACCAACTAAAGACTGCCTTCAGTACTCACACGTGGGCTTACAAACATTTACGGGTGTGTTCTAATCCCTATTTTGTCACAAAGATCATAGGATGACCTCGGGCCAATCACTCTCTCTCAAATTAACCTACCTTGCAGGGTTGTGAGGATACAGTTTAAGAACAGGAAGAGGAAACAGAGAAAAATAACACAACAGAGTAAATAACAAGGAAAAAGAACGTTGATGATTTAGACATAATGCCTTTTACTTAGTTTTACCTCACAGAACAGTACTCTCTCCCTTTTATTGGCACATGTACACATACACACGCGTGCAAAGACAGTCTTCTACAACATTTTTTTAAAAATCTAAGACGCCAAGGGCTTCCTTCAAAGCAAGGCACAGGAAGTTTTGCTCACTTTCAAGTGGTTTGCTGAAACCCAGCATTTATTTTCAACAGTAGGCTTCAAGCCTCGAGCTCACATGTAATGCTGCTAGAAATGCTTATAAACACAAAACAGACGTATTATATAGACAGCTTCCTTGAAAGATCCCTAGAGACTATTATGACTTAGTACTTACAAAAAGACATGCAAAGTGTTATGTCTACAACAGCAAAAAATAGGGGATTGGGGCAGGAGAAATACTGCTGCTGGAATTTACAAAAGTCGAAGGACAAATGTAAACAGCAGGGTCTGGAAGAACTTCTAATCACCAAGGGTTTTTTTTTTCTTTTCTTTTGTTTTTAATGGTTGAGGCAGAAAGACAACAGGCTCCCAGGGCTTGACCCAACTGTGTGAGGAAGCCAAACAAAATCTAAATACAGTTGGTCCAACACATTCACTAGAGTTAGGGGCATAGGACCCTTGCAAAAGTAGAAAAATTGCAAATATCAAACAACAGCTAAATCTGTACATCTATATACAGTTGGTCCTCCACATTCACTAAGGTAAGGGGCATAGGACTCTTGCAAAAGTGGAAATATCACAAATATCAAAATATGGGGGGAGTGGTTGATTTATGGTAGGGAAATGGGACTTGCAGTTGAACCCTGGGCAGGCAGCAGGCTCTGAGAACTCAGTGTTATAAACATCCACCTCAAACAGGGAGGACAGCTGGAACATAACACATTGAGCTGCAATTCCATCATCCACAGCCAATCTGGAAAACTGGAGAACACTGGACTACTGAAGGGCAGGATCCAGTCTCCACTTGATCATAAAACTTACTGAACGACTCTTGAGAGTCAGTCTGTCAGTCCATCTGTCTCCCTTTCCCTCTCCACCTAACACACCTCACAAGGCTGTTGGACAGAGGACAACAGGAAGGAAACATAAGCCCTGCCTGACGTGTTGGGATTCTTGGAAGGCATTTGGGGTAAAGTGAAATAACTAAGAATACAAATGTTTCTGAAACCCTAAAGAAATATATGCAAGAACTGAACTTTGTAGTACTAAAGTTTGGTCAATATTCTTTCTCTGACTGTAGGTCATCAGTAAGAAATACATCTGGCATTAGGAAAGCTCCTGGTTCGGTATTAGGATTCTGTCAAAGATATTTTTCTTCAGTTACCTTCCTCTTACTTTGAAAAATGATGTTTTTTGATGGGAATAATGTCAGATAATGGTATTAGGATATTGTTTCACTTCACTCAAGTGTGGGGTGGCACGAGATGACACTGTACATAGTCAGGTTTTGTATAAGGATCATGGAGGGGGTCCACAGCATTGACCAGATTCTCAAAAAGGCTGAGAATTATTGGATTAGGAAAGTAAGTTTTGCAGATGGGAGATACAACATCTTGGACTCCGGGGCCATTTCCACACTAGACTGTTATACTACTATTATTCCACTTTCAACATCCTATGGAATCCTGTGGAAATGGCCATAGTTTCATCTTAAGCAAGCGACTCTCTCTTCACCTCAATTTCCCATCTGTAAAATGAAAATAATGATCTTCATCACAGAGCTGTTATATTTGTATCTGTTGGAGGTTTATCCTTACAATAAAAGCACCTTGCAAAAGTGTACCAACACTTAGCAACAACAGTTGGCAGCAACAACAACCATAAAGCGGAGATTGGTAGGCTTGAAGCTGATGTCCTCTTTTTCTGTTGTCACTGCAATCATAAAGTCCACTAGTCAGTGCAAAAAACTGGCCAGGGGCAGTGGAATCAGTTACTCTGCACGTGCCACACCCTGTATCAGTATACAGAAATGCACAACTTTCTCCAAGTTACTATAATTCAAGGATTCTAACACCAATTCCTCAACATGTCCAGTAGAGCTGCACAAACGTGTGCTCAAAGGAAAACAATATTTCTATTTTACATGCCAGGAACACTGTGGCTGAGAGATAAGGAATATACACAAAGGCAGACACAGCAGAGATTTCTTTTTAATCTTTCCATCTGACTTGCTTGGCATGTTAAAAGAAACAACAATTGCCCATCTAAGACAAATCACCCAGAAGCCTGCCAAGAGATCCTACTACTGTTCGCCCCCTCCTTTAGCATCCTCTAAGTCATTTAGTGTGGCATAAGCCAACTTCAGGAGATTATAAAACTATCCCTCATTTAATGCAATGGGTGAAGTGGGCTTTAGCCCATGAAAGCTTTTTGATGAGACTAATGTCATAATGCTTTCCTCCTCTCCTTCTCATAGAATCATAGAAATGTACAGTTGGAAGAGACCACACGGGCCATCCAGTCCAACCCCCTGCCATGCAGGAACACCCTCAAAGCACTCCCAACAGATGGCCATCCAGCCTCTCCTTAAAAACCTCCAAAGAAGGAGACTCCACTACACTTCGAGGCAGCATATTCCACTGCCGGACAGCCCTGACCATCAGGAAGTTCTTCCTGAGGTTCAGGTGGAATCTCCTTTCCTGCAGCTTGAATCCATTGTTCCTTGTCCTGGTCTCTGGAGCAGCAGAAAACAAGCCCTTGCCCTCCTCTACATGGCATCCCTTCAAATATTTAAACATGGCTATCATGTCCCCTCTTAACCTTCTCTTCTATGATTCTATGATTCTCTCCTTCTCCTTGATTTTAGTTTGATTTGTGTTCTGTACATATGAAGGGATTATCCCAGTGGGTAGGCATGTATAATAGAAATATTAATGGTTTTCCTTTGACCATGCATCTTGACAGTGGAAAGCAGTATTTTTACAAAGTGAGGCCAGCACTTTGTAAAAATACTGCTGGTCACACTCTGTAAAAATACTGCTTTCCACTGTCAAGATGTACGGTCAAAGGAAAACCATTAATATTTCTATTATACATGCCTACCCACTAGGATAATCCCTTCCTATGTCAGGCAAAGTGGTTTATGCCCACAAAAATTACTTGAGGTGCCACAATACACTTTGTTCTTTCAAATGAGAATACAGTCAGCCCTCCACATTTGCAGGTTTCACTTTTGCAGATTTTACTGTTCACAGATTATTCGCTGCTGCCTCTGCTGCTTCCCCATGCCATTTTTAATAGGGACTGCAAGCTTTGTGACAGTGAGAGACTGTGAATTAGGCTGTGAGTAAGTGAGTAAAATGGCATAGGGCAGCAGAAGAGGTGACAGCAAGCCTGACCAGCCGCCCATTACTGCCTTGAGAAGGAACCCCGACACCTCAAAAGCATCCATGGTGGGCTGAACATGTGGATCATACTTTTTTGTATGTTGAATATGGTTTGGGGGGAGCTAGAGTTATTAGAGTTATTTTGACTTTCACAGGTGTCCTATGCCCCTAACCCCAGCAAACGTGGAGGAATGACTGTAATGTAAAATGCGAAGTATTTATTAGAATTACAAATAAATCTGTTTTGGGGAAGGGGAATCTTCCTTAAAAGCAAAAACACTGTATGAATACCAAGAGGTGCCTTTCATTGGCTTCGGATCACTGTCAGGTGGACCACAGTCAAAAATCTTAAAGCCAAAGTCTTCCAAACAAGTTGGCTGCAGATCCAGCAAAAAGCAACATTTTACACAGTCACAAGAATCGCAGCTCTCAAAAACAACTTCTGCTCTGTTGCAAACCTTTGACTGTTTCTCACTGACCATCTGTATTACACTTAAAGGAGAATGTGTGTATGTATCTACGATTCAAAGATTAAAACTTTTGAGTGTGAGAGAACAGGGATCTGGCTGGAGCAAGGTCGACTCAGCAACCGCTAGTGGGCAAACCCCTACGCAGCTTTCCAAAGCTGACTTTCAAAAGTGACAGAACAAACCATATGTTACCGTACAAAGCAACAAATATTAGACAGAAGTAGCAAATCCAGCTATGCTTTACTAAACCCTTCATTTCATAATGTAGTGGATTCTTTAGAGCTCGCACTGGCATTCAGGGTTCTTTTTGAAGCAGGTTTTGCAATACATTACTATCACACCTACAGTAGAATTTTTAAGGCCAGTTCAAACACTTCCTTTTAAAATATGTATGTGAGGGCTTTCTTTACACACACACAACAGTTTCATCATTAGGCTGACTTGGAGAAGGTTTACAACGCCTTAACTCTAGAAACACACAATTTCAGAAAGGCTATCCTACTTTCAGACAGATGATATACGGAGAGTCTGAATGTGTTCATGCGTGTTTGCATGTTCAAGTTGCCTGTCAACTTGTGGCCACCCTGTGAGTTACATATGGTTTTCTTAGGCAAGGAATCCTCAGAGGTGATTTTGCCAGTTCATTCCTCTGAAATATAACCTACAGAATAGGCAAAGACATTTACAAAATACAATTCAATGCAACTGTAAATTATTTTAATAACTATAAATGTATTACAAGGCATCTCAAAACTATTGTGAGCCAGTGGTGCATCTAGCAGAAACAGTTCCTAGGGCAAGTGTGGAAGTTGCACCCCAACCTTCTTACCCCTACCCCCACCTCCAACCCCTACATGCATGGCTTTTTTGGCCCTCTCTGGCATTGGTGGCTGGGGCATGTGCCCTAATTGCCCCACCCTTGATATGCCTCTGTTTTGAACCCCTGCCTGGACCAAGCACAGAGCAGATGACCACAACGTCACTCTTATTATAATTCTGGTACACAATCGCACAACAAAAGCTAGTTTACCACTCTTGTGTATTATCCAAATCTATGCATCAGAAAACCAAACTGGGCATCAAGTGCAGACATGTCTGCATACATATATGCAGTCAGTACCTTGGTACATGAAGTGATTTACAGGAAGAAGAAATGAAATCTATTCTATTCAATTCACAAGAACTGAAGACATGCAATTTGTAAAAAATTAAATGGATGACATATATTACCCAAATAGGAAGAGGAAACTGCAGGTTGTATTTACAACTTTTCAAAATCCAAAGAAGACAACATGAGATATGCAATTTAAAATGGTAAAGTTGGGTGAGAAAAAAAAACTTCAATACCTGTAGATCTTGCCAATTTTTAACAAAAGTCGTCTCCAACCAATATCATATTTTTTCATGCTACAAACCACTGTAAAGTTTCCAAAATGAGGGAGGGGAGATTAAATAATGATATTAAGAAAGCAGCACCCATCATCCCCCAACTCTGCTGCTCTACCTGCTGTGTTACTGTCTGAAGATTTCACCCTTCTCATCTCATACAAACCCGCCTCCAACCCCAAAACCGAGGCTTGTTTTAACACTTTCTGTTTACTGCCTTCGCTATGTTGTCATCTGGTTCCTTTTAAACGCAATTAGACCAAGCACCACAGAACAGATAATAGGATTAGCCCTGGGGGAAAAAAATAAAAACCCCTCTACAGTTTTTAAAACTTTTTCTTTTTTTACGCACCATCTGGTCTAATTCTTTTCCCGTCTCCAACAGAAAGGGCTCGACATTTTCTGCTAGGTAGAAAACAGTAGCTTGTATTGCAAGTTGTTCTAATATGGTCTATATAAAAATGGACTCTCACCTCCGCTCAGACCATGCAAATTCCCATCGGGAGACAAGCGAGGAGAACAAGCCAAAATTTCAACTGCTTCCCACCCAGCCCCCGGCAGCGGCAGATGAATAGAGGAAAAGCAAGCTCGCTTTGCAAAGATTTTGCTTATTTGTTTCCCCGCCTCCCTTTAACCTGTTGCAGCAGCAGCTCCTCGCAGCAATACCCTCATGCTGGAAGAAAGAATAGCCGGCAGGACCGGCTGCTTGTTCTACAACCACAGGCAGAAAGCAGACCGGGGGGACAGCGCCCCACCTCGGTGGCCCTAGACACCCCCCCTGAAGGGGACGATTCTGTCTTCCCTTCCCTTCTGTGTGTGTGTGGGGGGGGGGAGAAGGAGTTTGGGTTATTTCCCAGGGTTGAGACCCGTTAAATCTGGATTTCAGGGGTTTTCCGCACTACGCTGTTATAGTGCTATTATTCCACTTTCAACATCCAGTGGCATTCTGGGGTTTGCAGTTTCCTAAGGCCAAAGATCTCTCTGGCTGAGAATTCTAAATACCCTTCCCTAAACTGCAAAACCCAGGATTCCATGGGATGTTGAAAGTAGAATAACAGCACTATAAGAGTGTAAGGCAGTGGATCTCAACCTGTGGGTCCCCAGATGTTTGTGGACTTCAGCTCCCAGAAGCCCCAGCCACTATGGTCAATTCTCAGGGCTTCTGGGAGCTGAAGTCCACGAACATCTGGGGACCCACAGGTAGAGAACCACTGGTGTAAGGGGAAGGCCCTTTTATACATATATATAGAGAGAGGGAGAGAATTGGCAATAGGATTGATATGTGGCCTTTATTACAAGAGATGTCCTTTATACGAAGCGGGACAGCTTCTCCCTTAAGAACCAGTGTGGAGTAGTGGTTAGAGCCTTTGAATAGGACTCTGGGGAACAGGGTTCAAATCCCCTCTCAACGATGAAAACCCACTGGGTGACTGTGGGTGTGTCACACTCTCTCAGCCTCAGAGGAAGACAAGGTTAAACATATCTTGCCAAGAAAATCCCCTGATAGGGTCCCCATAGGTCAGAAAGCCATGAAGGCAGACAATAAACAATATTTATTTATTTATTTATTTATTTAATTTGTCTGCAACCTTTTTCTCAGAGTGGGAACCAAGTCAGATTCTAGAAAGAGACTATTAAAAAAAAAATCTGCTATAACAATGAAATTTTAAAAACACTTAAAAATACCTATATCAATCCATGTAAAATCATTTAAAAGGCATTGTGGTTGTGTGCCTTCAAGCTGTTTCCCTACCCCAAGGTGAACTTGTCATGGGGTTTTCAGGACCTGAGAGTGAGTGATGGGCCCAACATCACCCAATGAGTTTCCACGGCCAAGTGGGTAACTGCACCCTGGTCTCTAGGATCATAGTCCATAGCTTGCTTTAAAAGGCATACAAGAGTTTAAAAAGATAAATTAAGCATCTGGATAAAAGCTTTCCTACTTATTCATTAAAATAAGCCTTCTTTCTTAAAGGGCTGGGATGTATAGGCACACCTCACTTAACAAAACCTGACAGGCAAGTTCTTTTCCACAATGTCTTTTTACTCCTGTCCAGTCCCAGTTCCTCCTCATGCTCTGTCTAGCTGGAAGTTTTTTTATTGGAATGGCCATTGGGAAGATGATGAAAGAGGTTGTTTCACTATATGTGTGCATATTGTTAGTTCCAGATGAAAAGTTTGCTGAAACATGTTGAAGCGCTCTCCTTTTTGTAGGATAGAAAAACTGTACATATTCTTTCTGTATTATTTCCGCCTTTGGCACCAAATTTTCTGTGAAAGAAGTAACATGCAGGAATGCATCTACCTTATTAACTGAAGTATACTTTTATCCTATATTATACAGGATATCCCTTAATTGAGGGCTGGAAGGCCTGTTCTTGGAAGGTGACAAATCCAGTACTTGGAGGAGTTGGCATTTTGAGAAAAAATGAATAAGCAAAGGTGCACGAGCAGCTGAGTGTGTCTGAAGCTCATTGCTAATATAGATGATTATGATACGATTAAAATGGAATCAGGATAACTGATGTATGCCAATAATAAACTAATTATGTTTTTCTTTCATAAAGACAGACAATTGTTAAACCTACATGTTGTGAATTTTGACTGCCACTTATTGGTGTTTTGAAAACCTGGCAATCATGGATTGAATCCATTCAATGTGGATGATGAGACTGCCCAGAGTGACCAATAATTTTAATTTTCAGTCATGCGTATTCAAAAAAACCGAAGCAGCCCAGGCAACAAACAGTCTTACAAAGTGGACCAATATTACTAAAATTGCTCAGTTGACCTCAGCCTCTCCAACTAAAGCAATAACGGATGTTAGAACTACTACTCCCATCATTCTGCACAACTCCTATAATCCCGTCATGCTGACTGAGGCTTATGGGAATTGTAACCCAAAATGCTGGGAGGGAGAAAGTTTCCCTGCCCCTTTTTAGCGGCCAGTCAGAAATTCTGACTCAATTTGTAAATCTGTTTAGTGTGATTCTACACAAAATTTCATACTCTTTCTTATCTCATGCCTTAATTACCTATATGCAAGGCATCTTTGAGGAATGCAGTACTTTTTTGCTGAAACTGATGGCAAAACACATGAGGGATGGGTGAAGTCCCAAATAGCATGTGTGCCAGATCTCTGCACATTGTACTCCCACATTAACGTGACATACTGAATTTTGATATATTTCAGCATGTTGTATGAGCAAAGAATCATTTGTAGCCAAGCCTGAAAAATTACTTTTTTGACCACAACTCCCAGAATCACCTAGCCAGCATGGTCACTGGCAGTAATTGGATGGGGCTGTCTGGCAGTTGTAACTCACAAATAAAAACTTTTCAAAGTTTTATAACCAACGTCCTCAGCTGCCAGCATTTTATCAACTGAGGAGTGGTAAAATCAACAGGGATTTAAAATGCCAATTATTTTAAAATCAACAAAACATTCATTTGTTACATTTTAGGAATTCAAAGTCATCAGTCCAATAAAAGGGTTAATTTTTGAACGCTTTGAAGAAGTTTACAGGTCTAACAACATGAAATAATGATGTGGGTGTTTTCTGTTTTTTGTTTATACCCAGGGAATATGTGAGAGGGAACCATCTGTGGTCAGGGCCAGGCTTTTACACCTTATCACTCCACTAACCTTGGTGGAAATAAAAGACCCATTAATCCGTTTTCCTTCTGAAAGGTGCTGAATACTTGTAAGCAAGATTAGGTTTCATATCTCCTTCTGCACAAACTCCTGCTTTTTGTGGAAAAACAGGCTTTTCTTCATCAATGCTGCTCTGGAAATGTTGCAAATTTCACAAGAGACCCAGGAATAGGGAAAGATAAGAAAAGCAAAATAATCGCAACGGAAGAAGAGATTTAAGAGTACAGTGTCTTAGGTAAGAGGGTGTAAGGTGGAAAACAGGCAGCCTCAAACCTGAAGCCTGCTGAAGATGGTGGGAGCAATAGTCCAACACATCTAGAGGGGCCTAGGTTGAGGAATGTTGTTCTAAGTCTTCTCATACATGATCATGAAAGGTGCAGAAATTCTATCAAGAACTTGATCCAGTGCTGTTACCTAAGAGGGCAGTGCAAGATGGTGGAGGAAGCACAGGGACTGTAAAATGTCAGCTCCTAACTGTTAGCTATTTAGCAAATGTGGGCCTGCTAAGTTAACAGACATCACGCTGTCTCTGTCACTCCACCCACCTTCCAGCCAGGGTCTAACTCCCTGGCCAACAATTCTACACAGTGGAGGATGCTAATAGCCTCCAGTTAACCACTGCACAAGCCAAGCCACTGCTGGTTAGGATTTGTTGTGTTATTTGCCATCAAGTTGACTTTGACTTATGCCATGAGCACCAACAGCCCTGCTCAGCTCTTGCAAATCAAGGGCTGTAGCTTTGTAGCTTTCTTGAGTGAATGAATCCACCTGTAGTGCACTCTTCTTTTTCTACTGCCTTCCACTTTACCCAGCATTTTCCAACGAGTCACATTGTCTCATGGTATGTCTAACGTATGATAGCCTCTGTTTACTCATCTTGGATTCAGGATTCAAATCCCCAATGGGCTGTGAAATCCATTGGGAGACCTCTCAGAGTCAGAGGGAGGCAAAGGCAACCCTCCCCAACAAATCTTGTCAAGAAAACCCCATGATAGGTTAGGGTTGCCATAAGTCGGAAATGATTATAAGGCACATAACAACTATTTAATTATTCTCTTTGTTGGTGAGTATCATTTAGAAGATACTTCCCAGTATGGTCAGGCTGATCTCCATGTCATTCCTTACTTTTTTACTTTCCTTTTTTCACTCCTCACTGCAGCTTTTGGCATAAACCCAAACCCTGAGCATATGGTGAGAGCAGAGTGTAGAACACGATTTTAACATTAATTAGTTACATTGTATGTTATTCACTTCCAAAATTAATTCATTGTCTTCTTTGTTAGTGGGAGGAAAATTTTAACACCTTCAATTAGCTAGCTTTAATTTGTTTCTTTTGAAAAGAATAATGGGATTCACAGACAATGGCATGTCATTGGTTATCACTGTTGCCCCCAGTGGCTTATTTTGTTATTACCTCCTTCGGATAATGCAGGATATGCAGCAGGATAATCCATTTTCTTTGTTGTTACATGCCTTCAAGTCAACTTCAAATGATGACAACCTTGTTCATGGGGTTTTTTTGACAACATTTATTCAGAAGAGGTTTGCTATGGCCTGAGAGAATATAGAATCATAGAATCATAGAGTTGGAAGAGACTCCAGGGGCCATCGAGTCTAACCCCCTGCTATGCAGGAATATCCATCAAAGCATTCCCAACAGATGGCCATCCAGCCTCTCCTTAAAAACCTCCAAAGAAGGAGACTCCACCACACTCTGAGGCAGCATATTCCACTGCCAGACAGCTCTGACCATCAGGAAGTTCTTCCTGAGGTTCAAGTGGAATCTTCTTTCCTGCAGCTTGAATCCATTGCTCCTTTTCCTAGTCTCTGGAGCAGTAGAGAACAAGCCCACTCCCTCCTCAACATGATAGCCCTTCAAATATTTAAATATGGCTATCATGTCCCCTCTTAACCTTCTCTTCTGCAGACTAAACATACCCAGCTCCCTAAGCCGTTCTTCATAGGGCATGGCTTCCAGACTCTTCACCATTTTGGTCACCCTCCTCTGGACACGTTCCAGCTTGCCAACATCCTTCTTGAACTGAGGTGCCCAGAACTGGACACAGTATTCCAAATGAGGCCTAACCAATGCAGAATAGAGTGGTACCATTACCTCCCTCGATCTAAACACTATACTCCTATTGATGCAACCAAGAATCGCGTTGGATTTCTTGGCTGCTGCGTCACACTGCTGACTCATGTTCAGCTTGTGATCTACCAAGACTCCTAGATCCTTTTCACACGTACTGCTATCCAGCCACACGTCTCCCATCCTATACTTGTGACTTTCATTTTTTCTGCCCAAGTGCAGGGCCCTACATTTCTCTCTGTTATAATTCCTTTTGTTAGCTTTGGCCCAGCTCTCCAATCTGCAATAGGCCTTGCCTAAGGTCACCCAGTAAGTTTCCAAGGCTGAGTGAGAATTTCAATACTGGCCTCCTGGAGATCTAGTTCAAAATTCAAACCACTACACCATGCTACAACTCTTCTCAGTTCCTTTAATATATAAGTTACCACTGTTATGCTGAAAAGTTATATTGCAAGTTTAACAGGTGTGTGGTATACACAAAACCAAAATTTTGCAATGACATCACAAAATGGCATACTCTAGACTTAGATATTACTTTAACAATACTAATACCATTCGCAGTAATTCTGCAGTATGTGTATATATATTACACACACACACACACACTAGTATAATACTAGTGTATCTCCAGGCCTTCTAGTCGTTTAATATGTATCCAGACTCTTGAAAGGACAATAATAGTTGATTATCTCACAGACAATCTTCTCTCCTCAAGAGAGGAGTTTGGTTTTTTTTTTAAGTTTCCCAGGAAACTAATTTTGTATTACAAGAAAGGGCAGTAAATTACTTAATTTTCATATTGCGTTTTTTCTTCCAAGGATCTGGAGGATTCCTAACCAAATTAGAAACAACTTCCATGAAGAGAGAGTTATTGACAGAGTCATGATACCCCTAAAGTTTGCAGAAGTAGAAAAAGCTTGGGGAAAATAAAAGGAGAGAGCCTGCTGTCAAATTGCTCAGTCAGGGTTGAATATGCTGCAGACCCAGAATGCTGGCGCACTGTTGTACAGGGTAACATAAAAACCAGGGAGTAGGGGTGAAAAAGAGTATCCTGTTATATTCCATGGCAGTGATGTGTGTGTGTTGCCACCATTTTAAGATATAGGATGTGATGTAGTTGTAGACACTACAATTCACACATCTGGAATCCGTAGGTATGGAAGGTGCACTGTATTGAACAAAATTACTCCAAACTGCCACATTTTGCTACAGTTTTCAGGGTCCTTTTGAATGGTACTTTCAAATATTACATGGCATGGAAACTTCAGGCAGGTCACAAAGTCTTCTGGAGGAGTAGAATAATTCAAAGTGGTCATTTGTGTTCTGGTGTATGGGCAGGATGTACATGATACTCCAGGAGTGAAGAAAGTATGTCCATCCAGATGCTTTTGGACTGCAGCTCACACTAGGGCCATTTCCGCACGAGACTGTTATAGCGCTATGATTCCACTTTCAACATACGATGGAATCCTGGGGTTTGCAAACTGCAAACCCCAGGTTTCCATCAGATGTTGAAAGTGGAATCATAGCGCTATAACAGTCAAGTGAGGAAGTGGCTGAGATGTAGCTATCATAGCCAATTACAAGGAACATGGGGAGCTGAAGTCCTGTCAAACCTGAAGGGTCCGTCTCTGTTCTAGCTTGTGAAGATTCTCACTGCCCAATAAGTGGATCAACAGCTATTGTCTGAACAGACTGCCACTTAGAGCAAAGTAATCCGGATAGTAAGTAAGCCACCTAAACACTTTCTGGCTTGAGTGTTTTCACCTATGATTCAAATTGCAGATTTAAGCCCATTTGTGTCATCAGAGCTACCCATTTTAATTCAGAGGACATCTACCACAGCAGTGCTTCTTAAGCTATCAGATGTGGGAGACAGGCAACTCCTCCACCCTGTGTGTTAGGGACTGACACCATATTTGTACTGCTTGGCTACAGCTGTTTGCTCCTAGAAGCTCTTCAGGGATTGGCAACCCATGGCTGAGAATCGTGGAGCACCACTAAGTCTAGCACTGTACTAGAACACGTTAGGAAATTGCTTTGCAATATTTTAAACTGAGAAAGAGATTTCTATTCATCTTCTGAACTTTGATGAGCTCCAGCTCACTCATCTGGCAGGGTTGGTATGATGATAAAAATGGGGCAGAAGGGAGGAGGAATCTGACCATGTACACCGCTCTGAGTTTCTTGGAGGAAAGACAGAATAAAAATGTAATAAATAAATGAACCTTGAAGACCCACAATTTCATCAGTGATAGTAACCCCTTCAACAATGCAAACTGCAGATATTTCTCATTGTCTTCATGTTCACTGCTATTGTGGTTGATGCATCGCTTGGTGGCCGGCCTTCTGCTGACAAGGCTCTCAGCACTAAGTAGGCTCACCAATGGCTCCTCTTCATCTTGGAGAGAAGTGACTAGTGGGGTACCACAGGTTTCTGTCTGGGCCCAGGGCTATTCAACATCTTTATCAATGATTTGGATGAGGGAATAGAGGGTATTCTTATCAAATTTGCAGATGACACCAAATTAGAAGGGGTAGCTAACACCCCAGAGGACATGGGCCAAAACTAACAAAATGAATTTCAACAGGGAGAAGTGTAAGGTACTACACCTGGGCAGAAAAAATGAAATGCACAGATATAAGATGGGTGATACTTGGCTTGACCACAGTCCATGTGAAAAGGATCTAGGAGTCTCAAAAGACCACAAGCTGAACACGAGTCATCAGTGTGATGTGGCAGCTAAGGAAATCAATGTGATTCTAGGCTACTTCAAGAGGATAATAGTGTCTAGGTCAAGGAAAATGATTAGTACCACTCTATTCTGTTTTGTTCAGATCCCGCCTGGAATACTGTGTCCAGTTCTGGGCATCACAGTTCAGGAAGGATATTGAAAAGCAGGACCATGTCCGGAGGAAGATGACCAAAATGATAGAAAGCCTGGTAACTATGCCATATGAGGAGAGGATTAGGGAGCTGGGTGTGTTTAGCCTGGAGAAGAGAAGGTTAGGAGGTGACATGATAGCCATGTTTAAATATTTGAAGGGATGTCACACGGAGGATGGAACAAGCCTGTTTTCTGCTGCTCCAGAGACTAGAACATGGAGCAATGCCTTCAAACTTCAGAAAAAGAGATTCCATCTAAATATTAGGAAGAACTTCCTGATGGTAAGAGCAGTTCGACAGTGGAATGATCTGTCTCAGAATGTGGTAGAGTCTCCTTCTTTGGAGGTTTTTAAACAGGGCCGGATGGCCATCTGTCAGGAATGCTTTGATGGTATATTCCTGCATGGCAGCGGGTTGGACTTGATGGCCCTTGTGGTCGCTTCCAACTCTATGATGCTATGATTCTATGATTCTAGGTTGGTCCTTGGATGTCAGGCATGAAGTCTGCCACTGGGGCTATACTCAAAGCCTTATCAGCTTGGGTATAGCCTACTGGAGGCTGGCACATTCGTTGAGAGCCCAGAGTCACCTTCAGCCACAACAGGGTGGTAGAGGAGGACTTTGGAAATGCAATTAATAAACATCAATCAACTGATCAATCAATCCATTTAAGCATCTTTTTTAAATCACATACACATCTTTTTAGCTGGTATATGCCTGAAAACATTAAAGAAGATGGTTCTGCATTGTTGCTTCCCAGTTTTATCTCCTGCTTTTAACAACCTTCTTGACATAGAGCCTGCTATGAAGAGTTGCTGAAAGCAGCAATATTTGGGGAAGTGTCAACAGGATAGTGCATAATTTAATAAAGTGTGCTTGCTCAGCTCAGCAAAGTTACTCAAATATGTCTTCTCTTAGGAATTTCTCCTTTCCTTTCCAGCTGGGATGAGGCGCCACTTTGGACAGTGGTATTCCTTTTGCTGGAACAACACCGAAAACAAAACAAATCCAGTACTTGGCTTGCTTAAAAATCTGGCTGGCAAAACTGGAGCCAAAGCATATGTTGAACATTCTGTTCCTTTAGGTTGACAGTCTCTCCCCAGCCTCACCCCTCATGAACCTCATGAAGGAGAGTGTCGTGTGGTGGACATAACTGGCTACCTTGCTAGCCAAAATCTGAGCCTCAAGCAGTCTAACAGACATCGGTTCCTCTGTTTCTAATGTTCAAAAGCATACTCTCCAGTTTCCCAATTTGGTAAAGGGGCAACCTCTTAATACTCTCCTGTCCCACTTTCTCAGCTGCCTTTAAATGTCCTGTTCTCTCTCTCTTCCTCCCGCCTTCCCCCGTGTCCTCAGCTTACTTCAGTTGCTGCATTCTACATACAACTACATACAAAAGTAGTTAGCCCTCACTAAACTCAGCAGGAGTTTAGTGGAAGGACCAAATCTTGTCCTTCATTAACGCCAGGATTACTCTGCTTAAATTAATAGTTCTTGCATTCTACTTCATTAAGAACTCTCACCTCTTGTTGCCTGGCTACATCCTTTTGACAACAGGGCTATCTGTGTCCTGGTTTTCATCTGTGAAATGTTGGAAGGTATACAAAAGTTGCTGAAGTAATCAAAATGGCACCATTAATGTGTGAGAGGTAGGGAACCTTTTGCATTATTGCAGTAGTATCAGAAAACTGTTAGGGACCCGAACCCTAGCAAAATACGAGCATGCTGGGATGGCATGCGGAGTGCTGTGGAACACCAAGGCCATTTCCACACTACACTGTTATAGGGCTATTCTTCCACTTTGATTATTGTCTGGAATCCCGGGGTTTGTAGTTTAGGGAGGGGCCTTTAGAATTCTCAGCCAGAGAGCTCTGTGGCCTCAGTAAACTACAGTCCCCAGAATTCCACAGGATGTTGACGGTGGAATAATATTACTATAACAGTGGAAGGCAGAAATGGCCCAACTAACTGGTGCATGAGGAATAAAATGAGGAATGGAATAGAGTATCCGGAACAGCAGGATGTCACACTGCAACATTCTGTTGCACACGCTACATGTACCGTCTAACATCGGAGCCCCTTTTCTAGTATTGGTAGTATGGTGAGAAGCTGAAGACAATTTTGGAACAGTTAATTATTAGACTACAAGTAACTTTCCCAAGGCTTGGGCTGTGGTCACTCCCACGTGAGAAAACGGTTCTCTGTGTACACCAAAGGCCATCTCTTATTGTTTTTATCACATATTCTGACTGGATTTTTTGTTTTTTGTACCTAGCAGGCTTCCTGTACTGTTAATTGTTGCTTCACACTGAGAAGATGACAAGTAAAGTTATTCTCTATTAACGTTTTTGAAAAAGTCCACTGTTACATTTATGGCAGTTTTCAGAGAGATTAGTTTGTTTCAGTAAAAAAAAAAAAAGAAGAAGGAAGGAGTCCAGTGGCACATTTGTTATTGTTACATATTTTCAAGTAATTTCTGATTTATGGCAACTCGAAAGTGATTCCATCATGGCGTTTTCTTGGCAAGATTTGCTCAGAGGAGCTTTGCCTTTTTCTTTCTCTGAGGCTGAGAGAGAGTGACCTGGCCTAAGGTCACCCAGTGGGTTTCGTGGCTGAGCGTGGATTTGAAACCTGAGCTCCTGGAGTCCCAGTCCAATAAGCAAACCACCATATTTACTGTTCAATAAATCTGAAAGGCTCTCGAGTATTGAGCATAAAGTAAATGCTGTGATTAGGCCAATCCAGCAGCCAGTTTCTGTGTATCATGGAAGAGTAAGGCTTTATATCATGGGGTTTGCAGGATAAGGTCTTCTACCCCGGGGTTACTTGGTCTACTCTAAATAGACAGTTCTTTCATTACAAAGCCTAGGTGG
The DNA here is from genome assembly GCA_948472985.1 of Iguana delicatissima. Lineage (NCBI taxonomy): Eukaryota > Metazoa > Chordata > Lepidosauria > Squamata > Iguanidae > Iguana > Iguana delicatissima. The sequence continues at coordinate 392,447 of CAOKZL010001047.1, forward strand.
TTCAGTTAAAATGATTGGCAGATCACCCTTTTAAGGACAAACACAGAAGGAAGTATTTTGTTGGGCGGTGCCCGACTAATTGGTGGAATTCAAAGCCACATGAGTTAAAAAAAAAACCCCTCTTCTGGACTACAGCTCCCAGAATGCTTAGCCAGTATAGTCATTGGCAATGCTGGTTTGGGGATTCTGGCAGTTATAGCTAAAAAAAAAAAAGCAGCATTCTCAAGCACTGTGATAAATAGATACAGAATTTCCATATCTATAGACAATATGCCTCTAAATGCTAGGTGCTTGGCTACTGAAGCTGAAGGAAAGAGAATGAAGGGGACCGCTACAAGAAAACTGAAGAAATACTTTTAAGTAACTATATCCTCATTCAGCCTGAGGTAGCTGCTTCACTCTAATGGCTCAGATACCTTTATTGGGAGAATTAGCCGTCAGACAGGTTCATGGAGAGTAGCACATAGTAATTAAAATCCTACCATGTGGAATGACCAGTAGGGCTGCATGCAAAAAGTCAGTGTGAGTCTGACTTAGGCCATTTCCGCACCAGACTGTTATATAGCGCTATGATTCCACTTTCAACATCCTGTGGAATCCTGGGGTTTGCAATTGCAAGCCCCTGGATTCCATAGAATGTTGAAAGTGGAATCACAGCGCTATAACAGTCTTGTGCGGAAATGGCTCTAAATATGTAGCACACAAACACACATGTGCATGTGCAAAAAGACAGAAGATAGCACTGGTTTGCATAAAATCTACTTATGTTAATTTGCTGTTATTCTTATTTGCCATCAAGTTGGTTTTGACTTATGGTGACTCTTTGAATGAAAGAGCTTGGAGAATCCTGATCATCAACTGCCTGTCTCAGGTCTGAAAACTCAGGGATGTGGCTATCTTGATTGAATCAATCCAACAATAGTACATATCTACTTCTTTTCCTCTTGCCTTCCACTTTATCAAGAAAGATTGCCTTTTCCAATGAGTCACGTTGTGTCGTGACATGTGTCGTGAAGTATGACAACCTCAGTTTAGTGCAAATTTGGAAATAATGACTATAATTTAAATAGAAATAGATGAAGTATCATTGTAATTGGGGAAACGGTGACAAGGTGCCCATACATACTACACAGTTATAGTGCTATGATTGTACTTTAACTGCTATGGTTGCATCCTATGGAATTCCAGGATTTTCAGTTTAGCCAGGGGCATTTAGGATTCTCAGTCATGAAGCTCCAGTGCTTCAATAAACTACTAATCGTAGGATTCCATAGAATGTTGCCATGACAGCTAAAGTGGAATCATAGTACAGTAGGCCATCCACATTTGTGGGGGGTAGGGAAACAGAACCCCTGCAAAAGTGAAAAAATGCAAATAACCATGGACCCCCACCAGTGCAATTGCAATCGCGCAGAGGGAAAGATCTTCCTTGCTTGGCTTTCTTGCCGTCCCTACCCACATTATCGCGATCATGCGGGGGGGCAGCAGGGGGCACGGAAGAGAGCAAGCAGGGAAAGATCTTCCCCACTTGGCTTTCTCACCATCCCCACCCGCACAATCAGGCAGGCAGCAGCAGGAGCGCACGGGGGGCGGGAGATCTTCCCTCCCCTCCCCTCTCTTGCCCACTGCCAGCACAATTGCAGGCAGGAGGGGGGAAGCCAGCAGGTACTGAAAATAATTGAACCTGCAAAAGTGAAACCTGCGAGTGTGGAGGAAGAACTGTACTATAATGTAGTGTGGATGTTGGTGACCTGGGTGCCACTTTTGTTGTTCTCTCTTCCTCTTAGATTTTTAAGGCTTTTCTTCTTCTTCTTTTTTTAATGTGTAGAGGCATTAAGTGATGCAAGCTTATCTGCTCTCCCCTTTTCTGTCTGTTTTGCTATTCATGCATGCTCAGTAAGGGATCTGGAGGCAGCTGCTGTTAAAGCACACAGAGCTACAGTAGATCAGCTAGAGCAAAATTCTGCTTTTTCCTGGCTCAGTCTTTATTGCATGATGTACTGCAGACACACGACTGCAACCTCACAGTAAAAGTCTGTCTTTCCCTGACCTCCTTCACCATCCTCCAAATGCTGATGCTGCCAAAAAACCTGCCAGCTAGACAGAAGATAGGAAAAGCAGGGCTTGAAAGGTGTAAGAAGCTTTTGTAAAAAGGAGCTTCAGGCTTTGTTAACTGAGATGTGCGCTAATTCTTGTTTTGATATTATTGCATTGAGATAATGCTTTTTTCATACATGTTCAATACATTATATATTGCCTCAACTATTTGTATTAGGTATTTTCATTACTTTCTGCTATATCCTGACACAGAATGTTTCTCTAGCCCTTCCTTGCTATCTTTCCAGTGTCGATACTGCTAAAAATCTTCTAGCTAGACAGAGGACAAGGAGGAAGGCAGACATAAAAACACTTGGTAAAAAGAAGCTTCTTTGTCAGAGGCTTTGTTTACTGAAGGTATGCCTGTGAACTATGCAAACTGCAGCTGAAAGCTTCAGATTTTGAGAGACTTCTATATACTAATTCGCAAACACATACCATCAAAAATCTGCCAGAATAATAGTATAATATATTGTGCCTTCCATATATGCAGAGGTTCCATTCCAGGAACCCCTGTGTACAACAAAAAATGCAAGAGTCATGTCCTGTTGTAGTCAACAGTTGCAATGTGTGTGCCCTCCGGCCCGCAGCTGAGTCCATTGACTATGATGGGAATGATGCTTCCTGTGACTCTGTGTGTGTGTGTGTGTGTTGTGCCAGAAGAGGGTGTACTGTACACATTTCTGAGTAATGGTTTAGGGCCTCAGAATAGTTTAGGGTTTCAGGATCTACAAATACAGCTATGCTGGGATAGGATAAAATGGTATCTATTTGGAATATTTCAGTTGTGTGTGGGGAGAGGAAGGTAGTGTTGAGATCTCATTGTCATGTGTTTGTTGATGTCTACTCTAGCTAATGTTGTGTGACAGCCACACATGAGACATGAATATGAAAGCAAGGTATGGATGTATGCAGATACAGACATTCTGGCGTTTCTCTGGCTAGATGTAAGCTCATATCTACCCACCTATTAGTGATTCTCACAGAACCTGTAGTTGCGAGCTTGAGACTGCAGATCTCACAGCCACAATATTTTCTCTATTTTCTCATACTTTCCAGATTCCACAAATGAAAACCAGGAAAGATGTGGTCAGCAACATCAGTGTGTGGTCAAGATGGCAAAAGTTATTAATGCAGAAGAACACACAAGCTAGGAGATGCTGAAGCAGGTTGATTTGCCTGTATCTCACGGGAAGAGCAAGACTGTCCCCTTCTATTCTCTTCCCCCAGTTGAACTGAGGATAAACCACTTTGCATTTTGAACTCTGTTTGCAGCAATTGAAGTAAGTTGAGGACAAAGGAGGGAAATCAGAGAGGAAGAGAGAAAAACTGGGATATTTTAAAAGCAGCTGAAAAAACAGGAGCACAGAGGATTAATCAAGACTCTCCTTTCCAAATTAGGGCAGTTGGAGGGAAGGTTTTCTGTCCCCTAATTGTTTTGTACTACTTAACCCGATAAAGAGTTATGGAGAAATGGAAAACTTTTATACTTTTGTGGCATTTTGATTGGTCCTAATAGTATGGATTTCAGTTTTAGACAAATGTGCACTGTATCCAACGGTCACAGATTCTAAATGTTCATATTGATACTACAGATTTAACTTGCTATAATATATAGTACATTTCTTCCTCTCAGAGAATCCTGAGAAATGTTATTCAGCTAGGAGGCTCATCGAAATCCTAGCCTTCTTACTGTTGTTGTGTGCCTTGAAGTTGTTTCTGACTTCTGGCAATCTTAAGGCAAACCTATCACAGAGACTTCAAGGCAAGATTTGTTCAGAGGCAGGTTGCCTTTGCCTTCCTGTGAGGCTGAGAGAGTGACATTTGCTGAAGGCTACCCTCTGGGTTTCCATGTCTGAGCAGAGATCTGAACTCTGGTTTTCACAGTCATAGGCCATTTCCGCACTAGACTGCTATAGTGCTATTATTCCACTTTCAACATCTTATGGAATCCTGGGCCAGCCAGCCCCTCCCTAAACAGCAAACCCCAGGATTCCATAGGATGTTGAAAGTGGAATAATAGCACTATAGCAGTTCTAGTGTGGAAATGGCCATAGCCCAACACTCAAATCACTACATCACGCCAGCTCTCTCCTTCTTGCTCCCTCACAAATTCCAAAGTCTCCATGGGATTCCTTGAGAAAGTAATAAATTAACAATGTAGGCTGTTGATTAAGATACACCTTCCACCTTACTGAACATAAATAGACTTCCGGTCATAAATACTAATGATGCTGGACAATGCTCTTTATTACATCACTAGAAAGACTGTGAGAGAGATCAGAGACAACAGGGGAGGCCTAGGGGTGATCGTGAAGGGTCAGGCATAATCACTGAAGGCCTCATAGCAAATGGACCTCCTGTAGGGGGTAGCGAGTGCAATTACGACAGCGATATTTAGTTATGAAAGAATTAAGTAACCAATACAATCCTTGCGAACAAGCACAAAGTAAGTAACAAGCACACAGTCTGCGAGCAGACTTTATTGTCACTCAAACAAAATATACCAAAGCTAATGGAAGAATGTTGTCCTCAGAATTTTTATAGGAAGGTCCAGCATGTTGTGGGGAATTTTGCAAAGAGCTTTGGCATAATGTATCACATGTCATCATGTTGCCTACAATATAAGATTTTGGGGGTAATAGGTGGGGCAAGCATTAAAAACAACACTAACACTTCATAAGGGTTCTGTGCATAATAAGTAATTATTACTCTTTACCTCTACAACAGTACTCTGGAAAAATTTGGGAACCATTTCCTGAATTCTGTTGTTGGTTCCCACTAGAATAGATCCATTAAATCAATGGGATTTATCCATACATTGACTGCCGCTCCTCCGTCTTCTTTGCCTTCAAGTAGTTTCTGACTTAAGGTCACTCTAAGGCAGAGGTTCTCAACCTGTGGGTCCCCAGATGTTTGTGGACTTCAGCTCCCAGAAGCCCCAGCCACTATGGTCAATGCTCAGGGCTTCTGGGAGCTGAAGTCCAAAAACATCTGGGGACCCACAGGTTGAGAACCACTGCTCTAAGGTGGACCTATTACAGGGTTTTCGTGGCAGAATTTGCTCTAAGTGAGGTAGGCCTTGCCTTCCTCAGAGGATGATAGAACGTGACTTGCCCAAGGTCACCCAGCAGGTTTTCGTGGCTGAGTGGGGATTCAAACTCTGGTCTCCCAGTGTCTTAGTCCAACACTCAAATCACTATATACTATGTTGGCTCTCATACATTGACTTATCATTTAACAATTGATTCATTGGGTCTGCTCTAGTTGGGACTAATCAACAGGATTCAGACTGTAATTTAAAAAAAAGTATTGTTGTATAAAATGGCAAACCAATCAAATGAGTGCTGGAGAGAGCCTGAGCATCTGTGAAATGGTACGAGGTTACATCAGGGTATGCCTACACATCAGCATAGTGCTTGGTGTGCTACAAAGTCAAAGTTTGCTTTTTCAATTTTTTTGAATATTTTCAAGCCGTGGTTGGTTGAATCTGTTGATGTAGAACCCATAGATATGGAGGGTCAATTGTATATGGAAGCAATAAGATAGTACTGGCACTCTGGGGCTGGTGGAAGCTCAGTTACAACCTGCCACCATCTTGAACCTCATACCCCCTTCCTTCTATTCAGTTTATACCTATTTTGTTCAGACCATCAGGCCACACACTGTTATTTATGGGTTCTTACCACTGTTATCATGCTATCAGCCTTTTCAGATTGATTGCCAATGGCTGCACAGAAGGGAAAATTTCAGTGTTTAATGATCTAAAAAAGATAATACAAGGAGACAGTTATTACTTCTATTTTAAATTCATTTTCATTCTTTTGAAATTTCAGCTATGAGGATGAGCTAAATGGCATGGCTAAATGTTGGTATATATTTTCGTCATAGGTGCACACAAGAAGACAGCCAACAATTCCTGAAGGGTGTGTGTTTGTGTGTAAACTGGCAACACCATTCATCAAACATGGAATATGACTTGTACAGGAAGAAAAAAATAGCATCTGTCTTTAAAGGCAGCCCGTATAAACTGTATGTATTTCTTAGCACTTTGTTCAAATACTGTGATATACAGATATACTAAAGAAAGAACCTTTCTATTATTTGGCAGTCTGATGGGTTGGGAGTAGAACAAAAGAAAATGGTGTGGCAGAAGTAGAGAAGAAAAGGAGTTGGCTCCATCTACCTTTGGCCCCTTCCTGTGCATTTTGCCCCAGAACTCCCACTGTGGCAAAATGAAAGGGAATGGGGTGGGGAAGGCTCTCAAGGGTCTTCCTTTCCTCCTCTAGAGTTTCCCCCTTCCCTTTCCCATCCATTTTCTCCACACTGGGACAAAATGCATGGGAAGGGGAAGGGAGAAGCTCTGGAGGAGGCTTCCCCCACCCCATTCCCTTCCATTTAGCATGGGAAGGGGAAAGGAGGGAGTCCTGGCAGGGAATGGGATGGGGAGTTATTCATGATTTTCCCACTTTCGCAAGAGTTCTATGCCCGGAATCCTTATGAATGTGGAAGGAGGATTCTAAATGCTTTTTTAAACTCTAGGCTCTTCGTCTTACATTTCCAGGAATGTGTGTGCATGTGTGCATGTGGTAGATAGATGGATAGACAGACAGACAGACAGACAGACAGACAGACAGACAGACAGACAGAGAAAATGAGGTCCTTCACACACCATGGCATTGTAGTGACAATTTTTTTGCCAAAAATATTTTCAGGAGCTTTAGGGGGTGTCTAATGTAGGTCTGAGGTCTGCAAAAATGCCCCTGATTATAATGGTTAGAGTTCTGGACTAGTGTTACCAGGGCAAACACCCCCACGTTTTGATATTGTCTAGTTGGCAAAATATATTCATTGGCATAAAATATAAATTATACTTATGGCTGGCAAGGCCAAGTGGAAAGGGACACTGGCTGGGAGTAGGTCAGAGATGACCCCAGCCTGGCCAGGTCAAAAGTTTGCAGAAATTAGCCAAGAAAGCCTGACTTATTGCTCTGAGCTAATCCTATCAACTGCCAACATCAGAAAACAACATGGTGCCCAGATACAGAGGCCAGAACTCCTACTGTGTGCATATCCTACTGCAGCTAGCCCAGAAACCCCACTCAACCAAGACATTGAAACCAATCAGTCCCATTCCAGACCCCGTTGCCTGTGTTGCAACTCCCATTGTTGCGCATCTGAAACTGTACATACCTTCCACTGCCAAAGGCTATTTTCAGGGCACAAATACCCCTGATTTCAGGATGCCCAATGCAGTCTCTTGCCTTTCTGAGCGTCACTCTGATTCCTGAACTGAGAACTGCCCGTGGGTCCAGTACCTGAGTCACTACGTCCCACTTCTCTGCTTCTTGTCGTATCTGGCAAATATCACCCATACTCTTCACAGTCTCTATCTACTTTCCTCCTTTTCTTTCAGTTAGCTCTTGTGTGAATGTGTGATTGTGTGTTTCTTGTGCGCATGCATGAGTGAATTTTCCCCAATAAAAACACATTTTTAGCTTACCTTTTAATCTCTGGCTGGTTCTTTTCCTGTGTGTGCCTGTAAACACTGGTAGCAAGGTCTTGTTAAGTTACCCTACTCTCACAAACCTCCTCTTTGAGCTAATTCATTCCCCACCTTTACATAGAGGTACTGGCATCACAGGGTGGCCCTTGTGGCATCCATGTTTTGGAATAGCACTAGGACTAAAGAGATCTAGGTTTAAATACCTACAAACCCACTAAGTGACCTTGGGCTGGTTGCTGCCTTTTAGCTTTGTGTACCTGATGGGCTTTTTGTGAGGATATGGATTTCAAGGGAGCAAGGAAGAAAATAAATATAGGCTGGCATTCTGTATTTCAGTTACAGACTTGTAACCTAGAGTTATGGATCTGTAACTGCTCTGTATTCACTCACTCTAGGTAGATACAATCACGGGACTGTAGCCAAGATCATAAATGCCCTCTTAAGCTCATTTCACTAGGCAGCAGCCACACCGGATGGAGGTCTGTTAACTTGGCAACTGGATCACAAGATGATGACATTTCCACCGCACCCCCACCAGCGAGCGAGGCCTGACAACCAGAAGCAGGATCCCTGTTGCAATTCCTTGTTGCAGCCTCGCTTACTGACAAGAGGTAGGTGGAAACGTCATTCTTCTGCAACCCAGGCCTTTTCTGCACTACACTCTTATAGTGCGATGATTCCACTTTCAACATCCTATGGAATCCTGGAGTTTGCAGTTTCGGGAGGGGCCTAGCGGCCCCTCCCGAAACTGCAAACCCCAGGATTCCATAGGATGTTGAAAGTGGAATCATCGCGCTATAAGAGTGTAGTGCGGAAAAGGCTCCAGTCAAACAGACCTCCTTCTCTCAGTGAAGCTGATGCCTGGTAACATATGTTTGGGAGGTCAGGCCAGGAGCCATTACTAAGTTATGCATATGAAACTAAGCAGATGACATAGAATATGGGCCAGAATAAATAAAAAAATAATAAAATCATTTCTGTTATTAAACTGGAGAAGGATGTCCCCAGAGACAATAGAAATAAAGGAGGAAGATACCAATGTGCATTTGAATACAAAACACCATTTTCTACATATTACTTCAAATTTCCTTGGGGATAAAGAACATTTCGCTATGTATGATTAAAAAAAAAATAAAAGAAATAAAAACAAAATTAAACAGAACATTCTAAAATTTACAGACTATCAGCATTCCTTAATAAAACATATAATAAATGTTTGAGGTTTAGTTATGTATTTTTAGCTTTGTCTTTTTTACTTGATCATTTCATTTGTATTTTAACTTTTGCATTCCATGATATTTAACTGCTGTTTTTTAAATTATTGTAAGTCACTTTGAGTCCTTTTCAGGAAAAAAACAGGAAATAGATGATAATAATAATAAGTGCATTTTGTAGCCTTTATGTTAGGATGCCATTCCAAAGAACAACTTGAGAAGCAGGTGGATCAAGATTATTTCTCTTTCTGTTACTAATGGAAATAAATGGAAACCAATCTGTAATAAAGGAGTCATCATGGAGTTCTTTTTTTCAGTTATGAACCTGTTGTGTCAGTTTTTCCATGACATCAAAAGACCAGTAATTGTGATACTGACATTTCAGGCATGACCGTCCAGAATTTGCAGAACTTACAAGATGTTTGTTATTAGCCTCCAAGGAAGTAATAGTCAACCCTCTCCATTTTGACATCTGTTGGGGCTCTCCTTTCAAACTGCGTCCTGTGACAACCATCTTGAAAACGCACATCCCTTCCATGCAGAGTAAGTTTATGGAATTTTGGGTGGTGGGAACTGAAGTGATGGTGGGTGCAACTCACAGTATTTTTTCTCAGACTGATCTCGTAATATGTAGTTTAATTTGTGAAAGTTATTAATTTATTTACAAACTTTTAAAACCTATTCAGATCAAACGATTTCAGTGTGATGCACACAATAATAGAATCTGCAGTTCACAAAATTAACATAGAATGCCACGTTGTCCCTGAAACACTTGGCAGGTTGGACTATAGAACTCCAAATTAGCACCACAAGATTTGCTACAATTTATTGCTATAGGAATTAGATGTGACCAGGAAACAACTTTAACAAAAACATAATTATTAGAACTTGGAAAAGCAACTGTCTGGGAGTTCTGGTCCAAAAACATTTCTTAGGTCTTTCTTGTTCTTCCCATTTTTTAAAAAATGTTTTGCAGCTGAAATTTGGCGGCAAACTGCTAAATGTACTGTAGTTCATGGAAAAAGGAGTTAAGTGTCCTATTGTCAGTAGTACACTCAAGATCATATTCAACAGTCAATATCGTATTAATCCAAGTCAGTTAAAGTGCACTTAAGGGTTATTTAGCATAGAAAGATGAGTTGCAGAAAGCGAGGAAAAAGGTAGCTCTGCCTCTTGCTGGTGTTAGGCCTACTTACCGTCTACATGCAACCCCTGGGACAATATGACCCTTAATGGGGTGCTGGTGGTAGGTTTCCCACCTCTTACCAAATCTGTACCACAAGTGTGGGCAAAATGTGGCCTTCAGTGATGTTTTTGTGGCCCTCGACACCTCTGTAATCCCAAGGCTGACCTTTTATCTGGCCAAAAAAGAGGGTGAATTGCTGCTCTTGGAAGATCCCAGGTGCAATAATGTACCTTTTAGATAGGTTGCAAGTTGAAGACATTTCTCTTCTCCCAAGCTTAAATCATTGAGATGTGTTTAGGGTGCTGAGATGGGTAGCGACTGGTGGGGTGTTGGAGATTTCATGCCATGTATTGTTGTGGTTTTTTGTTTTAATGTCTGTGTCCCTGATTGTATATGTTGTTGTTCTGCCCTTTGGTGTAAAGACCATTATAAATAAATGTTGTTCTTGCTTCCCTGTAGTCTTCAACATCAATAAAATACCCATTTTTAAAAACTAGAAGTGAACATCTGGGCACTTGGGTTTTCTTCTTTTATTTTAGAGTAGTCCATGCTGCCCCTGGAAGGGGCCAGGGTGTACTAGTGCCCCTTGGGCTTTGCCACAGTTGCCCACCTCTGCTGTAGAGGATGAACCGTCTAGAAACAGTCAGAGCACTACGTAGGTATATTCAGGTCAAAGCAGATTAAAAATGTTATGTGAAAGGAAGCGATGAAGACAAAACATTATACTTTATTTTAAGCTTATGAGAGGCAGTTGCTGAGCTGGAAAAATTATGCCTGGGCCTGACAATTTTATTCAATATTTGGCTAGAATAGTGGCTAATTTTTCAAGTTGCAAGGACATAGGACACTTGACCTTTAATACGGCATCTCTCTTTCAAATTATCTATATCTATCTTGGTCAGGGAAGAAGCACCTATGGCTGTCCAGATGTTGCTTGCTTCCAGTCCCATCACCTTATCTAGTACAGCCAGCACACAAACATCTTGTGAGTTGTGAAGGGCCATAGATTCCACACCTCCTGATGTAGAACATGTGCGTTTATTTTTATATCATGTAATGTTGTGACTGAGCACTGTGATTCTAATGTATAAAACTCTCTGCCTGGTGATTCCAACTTCTTAATGGTGTTTGACCACTCATGAACACCTGCACAGCCAAAATTATAAACTTGTCAAGCTCCCTAGTCCATAATTTGGTGAAAATTATAGCTGCTAAGAATACAGAAGTTGGTCAACTTTGTTCTGAATTTTGTGCACGTGTGTGTGCGCGTATGAGAGAGAGAGAGAGAGAGAATCCCACTATATTTTTCTGTTTTGCTTACTGCTTTGCAGTGATAGAGGCAGAGAAGATATTAGAATTCCAAAGAGCTGAGAACATTCGGCATCAACAGAAGCTTGCACAGCAAGTAGAGTCAGAATTCAGAAGCAGGATACTTTTGGAAAGAAGACCACTGCCCCCAAGTGGTCCCAACTAGCCCTTGCTCGTATTTATGATTGTTTTGATTTCCCAACAACAGTGATCTATTCATACACAGAAACAAGGAATGAGCCAACCATTAGAGAATCTCCTACAGCCATAACAGAACCATGCATACCCAGTAACATTACTTTGATTATTAAACACAGAGCTGGAAAAAAAATTCAAAAAATACTACTGATCATTATTAACAGGGAAAATACAAGTAACATCATGCTTTTGTGTAGACATGAAGATAAAGACATTTTTGAAAACCCCAGTGACAGTTGGGGGTTCTGAGAGCTGTCTTTGAAAAAGGAACTTTTCCAAACTCTGGTCATCAGGCAGTTCCATGAGGTAAAACAGACCCCACCCCCAATAGTACTGGGCTTGTTTGTTCCCCACTTCTCTGTCCTTCACAGCTGTGGCTGTGAGGATATCAAGAACTTTTATTATTTCAGTTAACCATAATTCAGCATTTCATTTGAATCCTTTTATTTATTTTAACTGTAGTTAGTAAAAAGCAGTGATCTTCATAACACATGGAATGAAGGTAGTTGGTTTCTGCTAAGTATAGTTAAGCCTAACCAAAGTTATTTTGAGTTCCAACATAACACTAAACAGAGGTTAATACAAAATGGAGGCAAAAGTTTTCAACTTGCCCTCCTGGATACACTGAAGAAAGGAAGAAGCGCAGAGGATGTGAATGCAAAAGTTCTTATAAAGAAAAATCATTTTATTATATATTATAATTCTAAGAAACAATATATCCTTCTTAAAATTTGCTTTCCAAAGGATCTATGCTATTGCTTTTAGTCACTTCCAGAATCGCACATATTTTTAGAAAGTCAGGTTAGCTGTGTTGGTCCAAAATAAATTCTAAAACAAGCCTATATTCACTGTTGGGCAATTTTGGCTGGTTCTAATAGAGAAATTACCCAACTGTGGGCATATTTTTTTTCAGCTGAAGACATGATTGATTAAAGGTTGTACGTGCTCTGGCTTACTTCCTCAGGTGATATGCACCAATTCTATTTCTAAGCAAAAACAAGTCACAGTAAGAAAAACATAATGATTTGCTCTGTACTCAATAAACTGTGGACATATTTCTCCAGTCAGGCGAGGGGCTGTCTCTGCAGGGAGGCAGGTTTTGGTTCCTTTGTCCTCCAATCTGATTAAGAATATTGCAGGCAGCAAGTGCTACATATGGAATTCTTCCCTCCAATTCAACTGCCAGGGCTGCACATGAGAAGCCCATCTGCAAAATCAGAAATAGCATCTATCAGCTGTTTGGCTGAATTTATTTCTCCTGCTTGTGACTTCCTTCCCCAAACAGCTGATTGGCACAGTTGCTGCTGCTCCTCACAGCTGTGCCAATGTAGTTGGCCCAGAGCTGTTACAGATGCAGTTTGCAAAGCAAGAACAATCCATGAACATTATGAATGCATGCCAGTCCCACAGCTACACTTGTGCTCCATGGTTTTGAGAACAGCATGGTATACTATGGTCTTGCCTGAGCTGAATCTTTTGAGATATTATGGACTTCCATTCCTATGGAATATATCCACTAGCAGCATATTGTAATCTAATATAGCCAGAGGGTACCAGGCTGGGGAGTGCTGCTATAGTGGTTAGATTGTCGGAGTTGGGCTGGGGAGACCCAGAGGGAAATCCTCCCTCATCCTCTACCTACTCATCCTTCTTCATATAGAACATTTCTGCACGACACTCTTATAGCGCGATGATTCCACTTTCAACCTTCTATGGAATCCTGGGGTTTTCAGTTCGGGGAGGGGCCCAGGATTCCATAGGAGGTTGAAAATAGAATCATCGTGCTATAAGCATGTTGTGCAGAAATGGCCATAGTTAGAATCATAGAATCATGGAGGTAGAAAAGGCCTCATGGGCCTTTGAGTTCAACCTGCTACTCAGTGAAGGATCTTCAGCTAAAGAATCCTAGCCTCTTTTTAAAAGTCATCCAAGGAAGAAGACTCCCACCACTGCTCTAGGAAATTGGTTCCATTACCAAACTGCTCTTATTGTCAAGATTTTTCTTGTAATGTTAAATCAAAATCTATCCTCCTGTAATTTCAAACCATCAGATCTGGTTCAACTCTCTACGGCAGCAAAGAATAGGCCTGCACCTGTCATGGGCCAGAAGTCAGCTTCTCCGGGTGAACAGCAGCATCAAAGGAGGACAAGCAGATGCAAGCACATCAGGAGCTAGTCAGGCTGAGATGAGAGCCAGCTGGCTCCAGCCTTTGTAAGGAAGGCAGAGGGCACTGCAGAACACCAGAAACAACTTGTGTGTTTGTTGGCCCTTACCTTTGCGTACTACAGATTCCCTGCTTGATATCTGCCTGTCTTCTCTGAACTTCAGACTGTCTGATCTTGCTACCCCTGGATTCCTGAACTCTTAGACCAGCCTCTGACTATGCTTCTGCTTCACCTTGGACAGACAAGGCCTACTGAACTGCTAAGCTGTCTCCGCTTTTCTGCTGAATAGCTCTGCACTCTGTTGCCTGGCAATGGACAGCTGATGCTTATGATGGCACCCTCCTCTCTATAACAGCTCTTGAGGTATTTAAAGAGTGAAAACATGTTACCTTTCAGTTTTCGCTTCACCAAGCTAAACTGCTTGATCTTCCAGTGCAGGGGATGTTTGCAGGTTGACTTGCTCAGTCACTGGCCCAGTCCTTGGCACAGTCAGTTGCTCCTCAATCACAGTGGCATCATCTATCACAATTGATTGCAAACTACTTTTGCACTTTGAACTCAGTTGACAGCAGCCAAAGTAAACCGGTGATGAAGCAGAAAGGTGGGAGGAAGAGACTGGAGCTGGGACATTTAAAAAATAGCTGAGAAAGGGGGTGTCATAGGTGGTGGCTGTCACTTGTCAAGCAATGGAGTGCCAAGACATTCAGCAGGCAAACAGATGCAGCTTAGCAGTCCTATAAAGCTTGCCTGGTCAGGGTGAAGCAGAAGTTAAGTCAGTGTCAGTCCTAAGGTCAGGAATGCAGCTGGCAGCAATGTCAGACAGTCGAAAGGCCAGAGATGGCAAGCAGGGAATTTGTAGCACACACAAAAGCAAGGACTGGCAAACACATGTGTTGTTTCTGGCATTAAGCCACTGCCCTCTGCCTTCCTTAAGAAGGCTGGCACCAGCTGGCTCTCATCCCAGCCTGATTAGCTCCTGGCGCACTTGCATCTGCTTGTTCTCCTTCAAGGCTGTTGTTCATCTTAGGAAGCTGTGTCCTGGCCCATAACGGTGGGAAAGCAAAATATTAACTGGGGCCATCCCTGTCAAATGGGAACGACTGAAGGATATGTGACCATGTGGAGTACCTAGAGAAACAATAATGTGGTGAACATGTTTCTTTACTTTCTGCTTACGTAATAACTCTTGTAATGTTGCCTCTGTCCTATTAATAATTTTCAGAATGTCATTATTTCCATAAATGTGAACCTATACTGAGCTCTCGTAGGAGGATGAGAGATTTCCCAGACAACAGTTGATATTGCATAGCATTGAACCTTAAATGAATCATAATCTATTGAGTGTTATGTTTATCTATGACAATTGCATATCTTCTTGAGGGCCATTGTGGTGTAATGGTTTGAGTGTTGGACTATGATCTTGAAGACCAGAGTTTGATTCCTCACTTGGCCATGGAAACCCACTGGGTGACCTTGGGCATGTCACACATTCTCAGCTCCCAGAAAACTCCATGATAGATTCACCTTAGGGTTCCCATAAGTTGGAAACAACTTAAAGGCGTACAACAACAACATGTCTCTTCTTATACCATGTCCTAGACCCTTTCTGGTTTCTCCTGTCACTTTCCTTTCTCAGCTTCATATGATTCCTTTGTTTTGGGGATTAATTCAGCTGCCTGTTGGGGCCTGTTTCTTTCAGAGATGTAGTGGATTTAAAATGTAGTCTTTGAAGCTTCATCTGTGGATCAGGATTCTGAAGGAACAAGAACTTCTGGCCCTTTCATATTATGCTACTGTAGTGCTATCTTAAACTTTAATTGCCGTGGTTACATCCTATGGAATCCTGGAATTTGCAATTTGGGGAGGTATGTTTAGAATTACCAGCCAGAGTGCTCTGGTCTCTCACCACACTATGAACCCCAGAATTCTATAGGATGCAGCTATGGCAATTAAAGTGGAATTATAGCACTATAGCTGCGTACTATGAAGGGGTCTCTGAAGTCCAGAATCTGGTCAACCAGGGCTGTGTGTCTGAGGCTTGTTCCTTTGATTTTTATAATTTATCAGTAACTCATGTTCTGGCCTCATCATATACTATGTCTATTCAGACCGGTTACATTCACATCCAACTACTCTATCACATCTCAGCTTTATTCTAGAACTACATAGCAGCAACTAAAAAGGGAAATAAAAGAAGGCAAGAGGCTAAAAAGAGAGATGAGAAACAAAGCTCTCCAGAATGCAGTATAAGATAACTGATGAAAAACAGGGCACAGAGAGGAGATCTGTTAAGAACAACTCATCAAACCTGAATGAGTCAGGCTTGACCAGTTACCAACAGGTCCATGTTAATATAAACCCAGGGCCATAAAGCATATAACAAAATGCCAAATTGAGGCAAAGCAATCTGTATTTTTCCCCCCCTCATCACAGGAAATTGACATGGAAAAAATAAGAATGGGAGAATGGACTAAAATACCAATGATTTGTAAGTCTGTCTCACATTTTGCGATGATAATTCACAACCACTGTTTTTAGAACAAAGGTGATTGTGATGTTTTGTTTGGCACTGCTGGGTTATTGCTTCTGTAGTTTGGCACTGCTCTCCATAACTGACTTCTAAATCAAAGTTTAGGGAAGTTACTTCTCTGACCAACAGTTTCTAAACACTCCTAGGTAGCATAGTTGTTTCATACCCTCCTACTTTTCTGATTTGACAGGGACAGTCCCACTTAATCCTCAGCTTGACCCACTTTTTCAGCAGCTTTGAAAATGTCCTGTTTACCTCTCCTCCTCCCACATATTTGCTTTGTCTTTAGTCTATTTTAGTTGCCGCAAGCCGAATTTAAAGCAGGGGTGGAGAGGAGTGGAGGGGTGGAATCTTGCCCTTCCCAGTAAGCTTAGGCAAAAGCAAATTGCAGCCTTTCCCAGTTTGTCAATGCTTCCTCTTGAATAACTTCTGCCATCTTGACCACACTTTGATCTTAGCCACGTGTGCCCTGGTTTCCGTTTGTGAAATGTTGGGGGGTATGCTATTTAGGGAAGACTGGAAGCTAAAGTCCAAAATAGTGAATTCTCCCAAACACTGATTTATTGAACAAATACCTGGCATATGACAAAGGTGGAGAAATGGATTGGAAAAGATACTCTTTGCCCCAACTGTAGTTCTTACTAAAACCCCCTTCAGGCCATGCCGTTTTGAAACACAATGGAAGTGTTCAGCACCAGTGGGAAGTTTCCAGCACCAGTTTTTCCCATTATAAAATGCAGGCATGGAGAACAGGCAATTCCTGTTTGGACTACAGGATGGGCAAAGCCCCTCTTCCTGCATGCCATGGTCCCAGTTCACCTTTCCCTAGCTTGTGCCAGCCATTTTTGTAAATGGCTATGTTCGTGTCAAACTATGTGACCAATGTCACAAATATTTCCAGCCTTAATTAATCTAACTAGGAAGGCTGCTGAGGTAGCCAAGAACAGCAAACATTATATTCTCTTTCTGTGCTGCGTTACCTATTAACAATGTCCAGTGTGGATAAATCTGATGGTATCGGAAACAGTAGTTCCAATACTGAACTGCAGAAGAGAAGAGTGCGACTAAGAGAAAAAGAAGATGGCTAATGAGTCCAATGTTTCTATCAATACCTCCAATGGAACAAGTGGTGACTGGAATGGCCAAAATGATGGAAGTGGGATTTTCCAACTGGTGATGTCAGTGGTGATGACCACTTCCATGGCCCTTATTTTATTCTGCATGGGTTGTACAGTTGAGACAAGGAAATTGTGGGGCCACATCAAGATGCCTTGGGGAATGGGTACCGGACTGGTGTGCCAGTTTGGGCTGATGCCTTTGACAGGTTATGCCTTGGCTAGTATTCTTTCTGTAACATTGACTGAAGCAGTTGCTATAGTTCTCTTCGGTTGCTGTCCTGGAGGGGCAATGTCCAACCTTATCACTTACTGGGTTGATGGAGATATGGATCTGAGGTAGGACAACAGCACTGTTTTGCTTCAGCGCTGTGTGTTGTATATGTGTCTATGTATGTTTGTGCATACAGACCTTTAAATTGCGTGTTGACTTATGGTGACATAGGGTTTTCTTAGGCAAGGAATACTTAGAAGTGATTTTGCCAGTTCCTTCCTCAGAAATACAGCCTATAGTACCTGGTATACAGATATATAATTAAAATAGTACTAAATGTTATCGGATAAATACTAATCTGTGCATTCATGATGAAGTTTGCCCCCTTCTACAAAAACATTATCTTCATACATAGTAATATTAATGTAGCACATCATGGAAAAAATTATCCTGGCAATTCTGTCTTTGGCAGACTTGTATTCAGTGCAGAAAATGCCTGGTAACTTACATCAGAAGATGCTGAAGTTCCGCCTAGGTGTAGCTATGTCTTCCCCTCCCCTTCTGTAGGACACATCTTCCTCCTGTGTCCTGCCCACCACAGCCATTTAGTGTCTGGTAGAACATGGGACAGCTATGTCTCTACAGTGATGATGTCATCCTCTGGACTCCCAGGAAGACTCCCAGGAGGGCTTGGAAAATGCTTTTGTCATTCTGCCTCTGCCTGTGGGACCATAGCCAGAATCTTCTTTGATGTCTACCACTCACTAAATGGCTATGAAGAGGAGACCCTTGCAGGAGGAATGAGTCTTATTTGGGTTTTGGTCCTTCTGTAAGGGATTCATTGTGCAAATTCTTCCCTCTGCAATGACCAAAGAAGTTCATTATAGCTGTTATTACAGTGTACTAGCCTTACTTTGGAAGATATTAGATATCGTTTTGATATCACAATTCGGCCCCATTCTGCCACCCTCGGCCAAGTGTTTGTGAGGCCCCCGAACAAGCACAGAGCTAGGCATGGCCATTAACTGCTGAACATTCGTTTCTCCACCCAGGCAGGCCGGACTCAGCCAGATCTTAGCTTTAGGAGACCTCCCTAGACAAACACCTCATTAAAGATGCACACTAATACAAAGAACTCCCTGCCCTGAGCAGGCAACTTGCTGAGCTAGAGGCTTAACTGTCAAGTACGCTGTATCTGCATACTGGTCATTCCACTGTCGATTCGGAACTAATTCAATCATGCTAAATTCTGACCTTTCGGAGACATTGTCTCGTGCCCAAACCTCATTGTTCTTCCCAAAGTACAGACTAGCCTACGGTCATATTTTCTCTATAAAAACCCCCAGTTCCAAGACCTTCCTCGGATTGCTCTGAACTTCCATCCTGCCTTGCTGCCACTTCGTCCACCGAACTTTCCCCTCAGTCTCAGTCCGAGACTGCGCAATTACGGACCTCTGCTGTGATCTACCCCGGGCTTTGGACAGGTGTAGTATCACCCAATTCAACAAATCCCTCTCAAAATTCCTCTATACTGCTACTACCTTTATTTTCTATAGTTACTTGTGTGAGTGTGTTGCATACACTGTTTGCCTGTATTTAATAAAAATCACTGTTATTATTTCATATTTTGGTGTGCTTCTTGACTTGGCCTGACCCCGTAGACATTGGGTTAAAGATTCTGCTGCGTTGCCCTGCCTCTCATTTTGCTAACTTGTGCTCTGAGCTAATTTTCCCCACTAATATTTGAGCACGTTTGGAGTCCCTTACGGGACCCCCAGTAAACAGGGTAACACAGCGACATAACTTCCAGTTTTGCCTACATATGTCAATAAGAGGATGCCAGCCATTTTATTTTTCCATAGAGCATGCTCTTCAGTCCCTGCAATCTGAAGCAGTACAGTCTAGCTAAAGCTGTGCCATGTTATTCTGTTTTGTGCTCTTGGGTAATCTAAGTATTTTGTTAGCAATGAAGATTATTCAGAAGATATACCAATCCTGGAGAGTTCTCATGTGCTTATTTGTGCACAGCTAAAATAGACATGCAGGTATATCCCATGTTGATGTGGAATTTATGCAGTTTGCTCTGTGAAGACAACTTCTGTGTTAGGCAACCTATCTAAAAGGGAAAAATGAGAGGTGATGGCCAGTTGATTCTGTCATGGTGTTTGACACGGGGATTATATGGTTAATTTGCATGCAAATAACCACTTCCTATCATCTGTTCCTCTTTCACTTATTTTATAGCATCATCATAACATTGGCCTCTACTACTGCTGCTCTAGGAATGATACCACCTTGTCTCTACATCTACACATCTTCCTGGGAACTTTCAGACACCATCCCAACTCTATACAAAACATTAGGTACCATTTCTGTTTGTCTTCTCCAAAACATTATAAACATGGGAGATATACCTGCTGTGCAGGTGCCTGATCTCATTGAATGCTCCTATAAATAACCAGTCAGTTCTCATGTATTCCATTTCCCTCACTTTCAAGAAGCATCTGACACGAGTAACCTTGTCAGGAGTCAAAATCAACAGGCTTTCAATTTGGGACTTCAAAGGCAAAGACTAAAAAAATGTTACTGGCAGAGATTGGGGAGGTACAGCAAGGAGGACCTGAGAAAAGAAGCCAATGGTGCAAAACATTGTTATGTACCATTGAGTCATTTCCCACATATGACAACTTATGGTTTTCTTGGCAAGATTCTTTCAAAGAGTGTTTGTCATTGCTTTTCTCTGAGGTTGTGAGAGTGTGACTTGCATAGTAGGTTTCTATGGCTGAGTGGGGTTTCCGATCCTGGTCTCCAGAGTTGTAGACCAGTGCTCAAAGCACTGTATCATGCTGGTTCCATTTATTTGTGAGCCCCAGCTCCACTACATTGCTGCAGGAGGTCTTAGGAAACTGCAGTGATGTCCTTTGAGGCTGAATATAGGACATAAAGACAAGGATAAGTGTACTTGTAAAGGCAACACAAGGAAATATAAGTATACAGCGGGCCCTTGGTATCCTCTAGGGTTTAGTTTCAGTACCCCCCCCCCATGGATATCAGAATTTGTGGATGCTCAAGTCCCATTATGTACAATGGTATAGTAAAATGGCATCCCTTATATGACAAAATTAAAATTTGTTTTTGGGATTTTTAAACAAATATTTTTCAAGCTGTGGTTGGTTGAATCCATGGATACAGAATCTGTGGATATGGAGGACTGACTGTAAATGGTATATAAGATGTGAACAACTCCAGAGCGAGAAGGGGATTTTAAGGTGATATATATCAAGGTTGGGAACTGAGCGACCCATGTGGCTTTTTTGGGGGGGTGTCATGTGTATATTTCCCAACAATTCACAGATGAAAACTGGGACACATATGGCCAAGCAATATCAGAGTGTGGTCATGATGACAAAAGTTATTACTGAATGTGCAGTCTAGGAGAGGCTGCAGCAGTTTGCTTTTACCTAAAGGAAAAAGTAAGATTCCAGCCTCTCTCTTCTCCTCTCCTCTCCTCCCCTCCCTGCTGAGTTAACTGAATGCAACTATTTTTGCACTTTGAACTCAGTTTGCAGCAATGGAAGTAAGCAAGGCTGGAGGAGGAAAGAGAAAATGGAATTCTTGAAAAGCAGCTGAAAAATGAGATGACAGAGGATTAGCTGGGACTGTCCTTGCCAACCTGGGACAACTGGAGGATAGTTGTGTGCAGTCCTTGGGATTCCAGAAGTATCCCTTACCCACAAAAGATTTCAGCTCTCAAGGATTTTTGCCCTTCAAAGACTAACTGGTACCAGATTAAGCCCTTCCAAGCTACTGCTGCCTCAGACTCAGAATACCCCTGTATTTATTTTTAAAAGGTACAAGGAAGTGATGCTACATTAGTTCTGGTAGGCCAAGATGACATCCACAAAGGGGCACTGTAGCCCTCTGGCATTCTAGAGTAGTTGGCCAGGCTCCAAAGTGTGCCCACCCCTGCTGTATATGCAAAGCACAATTTTGGATACCATTGCTGTGCTACAAGAGAGAGGAGTGAAAAGGTTAGGAAAAGGCTGTGCATGTGTTGTGTACCACCACAAAGTGAAAACTGATGAGGAACAGGTTTTCCTATGCCAGTACAGAGATGTATCATGGATTTGCATTATTGCCAGGGACATTTCAGCCTGGTAATGCTTTGAAGCCTTCCAAACCAGCCCACCCAGTTGGTCACTGCTATGATTGCCAGACTGAAAACTGGAGATGCCTCCTGTAGCTTTAACGGTTGCATAGAAAAGGGAATTTCAGCAGATGCTACTTGTCATGGAATTGGGTAACAAACACAACCTGCTGAAATTCTCTTTTCTATATAATCATTACAAGAGCCCTCTCTTGTTTTCACTCTGGCAACCCTACAGGAGAAACAATGCAGAGTTTCCTTGACTTTTTCCTTCCTCGCCATAGTTTGGCATCCAGGAAATCACAGTGTCTACCACTGCACAGGTAGCAAAAGAGGCAGGATGAGTCAAAGCTTATAGCTGGGTAGGAAACATTTGGCATGCAAGTGTTTTGGTCTACAGCTCCCATCATCCTTGTTCAGTATGGCTATCATGAAGAGATTGTGGGAGCTGTATTCCAAAATATGGTCACTTTGCATGTAGACCAAAGACTCTACAACCCTGGTCTACAGAGCCGATTATACCCTGGCCGTTGAAAGGTAAGAAGAAATCCAAAGGAACTCACGAGTTTTCCACACAAGCGTGTTATAGCACTATGATTCCACTTTCAACCTCCTATGGAATCGTGGGGTTTGCAGTTTCTGGAGGGGCCAGCCAACCCCTCCCTAAACTGCAAACCCCAGGATTCCACAGGAGGTTGAAAGTGGAATCATAGCATCAAAATTTATGATGTGTGGTTGACCATTAGGTAGTGGTGATAATAAAACTGATTAGTCTTTTAGGTGCCATAGGAGTGTTGACTTAAGCTCACATAGTGAGTTTTTTCTCCCAGTCTGGGTGTTGCCATTTTGAACAGTTTTAACCTCCTCCCATTAAAAATACCAACTTTTGCCCCAAATGTTCTCAAATGCCATCTAGGGGACCTGGGGCATCTTCTGGGCCTTAGGGAGCATTTTAGGGCATTTTAAAGTAATTTTTTTGAGAATTGCAAAATTTCATTTTGATCCTGAGACAGTCCATAGGACCCCAAACCTCATGAAGGTGCCCTCCACACCTCCTAGAGTCTAGTTTGGGTATTTTGAAAAAAAAAATTGCCAAAATATTCTTAACCTCCTATGGGGCATCCCATGGGCCACATTTCGCCCACCCCTGACTTAGACTCAAGTTATCCCTCAAATTACAAAATAGTTTTATTTGGTACTGTATACATTTTCACCATCTTTTATGAATCTTGCTTAGCAATTAGCAAATTAATAGCTGGCCAATTTGAAGATGCTAGTTTGGAAATATCCTGTTGGCAGGCCAGCAAGCATTGTGAGGGGAAGAATTTTATGCCCATCAAGCTAAGCACACTGCTCAACATAGGCCATTTCTGCACTAGTCTGTTATAGCGTGATGATTCCACTTTCAATATCCTCTGGAATCCTGGGGTTTGCAGTTTTGGGAGGGGCCACGTGGCCCCTCCCGAAACTGCAAACCCCAGGGTTCCAGAGGATGTTGAAAGTGGAATCATCGTACTATAACAGACTAGTGCGGAAATGGCCCTACAGTGGGAAGAATGGGCACAAGATGCCCTAGAGTGGGAAGAATGGGCAGCCTACACACCATTTGGTGTATATTTTGGAACAGGTGTGTTCACCACTATACCCTCAAATACAGGACTTTTGGTACCTTGTTTAATGCTTGTACTGGATATGCTTTCCAAGTTCTCATACGAAGGGATACTTGGCAACCTGAGGCCTGGGGAGAATGTACATAATCTACTGATTGCTTGATTGTCCCGTTCGTTTTCCAAAGAGCCCAAGACAGCTAAGTACTTACCTAAAGCACAGTTCATCGCAAAAGCTTTCTTGAGATGAGAACTGTAAGAACAAAGATAAATGACAAGATACAGTAAGCACTTGCCTGTCCCCCAAAGATGTTTTTTTCCCCAGCTGGCACCTAAATCATAAGAGCCAATGGAGCAACTGGATCTCCATTAAGAGGGAATCTCACAGCCAGGGTGGCACCTTCAAGAATGCTCTACTACATATGGTTGATTAACAGGGCACAGTTATTAAAGGGCATCACAGGAGCATCTGAGAATGGTGTTAAAGATAAGCTTATAGGCAGAATTTCAGTAGACCCAAATTTGATTTGCATCTCATACAATTATTTCTCTTTCCTTTTCAGGGACCTCTCTTTCTGGCTTGTTAATACCTATTGCTTCTGGTGTTTTTATAAAGCATAGGTGGCCTCAAGTAACCTCAATCATTATCAAGCTGGATTTCAAGGCAAATTTCTATTCGACCCCTCCTCAGGCCAAAGCAGTGTTAGCAAAAGAAGAGAACTCTAGGGATATAATGTTATCTGTTGCCTTCATGAATGCTCTTTCTGCCTGGAGACTCAGGGAGATGATTTGCAGTTTTCAAACAATGACTTGCAATGTAATAAATGTGACCAGAAAGCGGTAGGTGTGTGGGGAAG
Organism: Iguana delicatissima; assembly: GCA_948472985.1. Classification (NCBI taxonomy): domain Eukaryota; kingdom Metazoa; phylum Chordata; class Lepidosauria; order Squamata; family Iguanidae; genus Iguana; species Iguana delicatissima. Next base: position 416,592 of record CAOKZL010001047.1, read on the forward strand.
GATGAGGAAACAGTATAAACCTAGATGTAGGTACTGATACTTACTTATTTATTACATAATGACCAGGTAGACTGATGGCTGATAGAGAGAGGCCTGGGTGGACAGGAGCCAACGGCCAAAAACATCTCTGAAAAATACCTTTAACAACACTATCTATCTTTCTCTGTCTCAATTTATATTAGGTTGGAAGCATCATTGGAGCTGTCAGTTTTACAGTCATTTTCGTAGTCGGGGTATTCGAGAGTCACAGTTATTGGGATGTGAAGTCCTCTCTTCTGATAGCTGCTGCAGCCTTCCCGCTAACTGGCTACCTTGGTGGTTTTCTGTTGGCCTGGCTCACGTGCCACTCCTGGCAAAGGTATTTAATAAATCCTTTGGATGAACACTTAGGTGGCATCTAGCTGGTGCAGCCTTCTTCAGTCTGCTGAGGGGATGTTTTTGGGTTTGCAGTCCAACATAGCTGAACAGTGTCAGGTTAGGAAAGCAAGTGGGGCAGGCTCATTGTGGCAGAATAGTCACACTTATATTCATATATATGCACCACCCTGCCTTATCTCTGGACAAAAGACTAGGTCCAGAGACCAGGACAAGGAGCAATGGATTCAAGCTGCAGGAAAGGAGATTCCACTTGAACCTCAGAAAGAACCTCCTGACGGTCAGAGCTGTCCAGCAGTGGAGTATGCTGCCTTGGAGTGTGGTGGAGTCTCCTTCTTTGGAGGTTTTTAAAGAGAGGCTGGATGGCCATCTGTGGGAAATGCTTTGATGGGTGTTCCTGCATGGCAGGGGGTTGGACTCGATGGCCCCTGGGGTCTCTTCCAACTCTATGATTCTATTAAAAGGAACCACCTTTGCTCAGAGCAGGGTACCAATGGCTACTGGGAGCCCCAAATGTACTAGAAAGGCAATGGCTCAAGGGCTTTCAAAGGTGGACAATTCACTTCGTTAATCAGCTTTGCAGAAAGCCATAATTGGACCGGAACTCACATAACCATAGAGTTAGCTGGGAATATGGAGGTCATCTAAACAATGGATAAGAGTACTTTAAGCCTAGAGGATCTGTTTCATTTTTTTACTTGAGCCTTGGGACTCGTATATAGTAAGAATTAAGAGACAGCCTTCTGAGCACATGCACAGCCCAGGAAGTTGTGAAGGCACCAGAACCAACCTCATAAGACTTTGGAATGGTTACAAGTAATGGTATCATTTATAACATGTTATTTTTTTTTGTGATAACGAGGGTCCTTTTGCAAAAATAACATAAGTTGTCACATTGTTACTTTTTTAGACTACTTATCATTTCCAATTTTTTTGGGGGGAGGATATTATTTGAGGGATTTTTTTTCCTTTGAAAAAATAATTAAAATATAAATGGTTAGTTAACACATGACTCATGAAATCAAAAGTAAGGCTAGCATGTTGACTATTTTTTTTAAAAGAAACTTTCCACATTCTGCATTCTGCATAAAAATCCACTCCTGGTTTTCTCCCATACATTATTTCTCCATAATGTAATTTAGTGGGGTAGAGAGCCAGCCCGGTGTGGTGGTTTGAGTGTTGAAGCATGACCCTGGTGATCAGAGTTCAATTCTCCACCCAGGCATGAATCCTCACTGGGTGACCTTGGGCACATCCTACACTCTCAGTCCTAAGTTGGAAATGACTTGAAGGCACACAACAACAAAACATCAGGGGAGAAGCTTTCTAATTGTTGCTATTTTTAGACCACTGTGAATCCAAAACTTTTCCTGATTTGCTGCGTTACATCTCAAGGCCTTTCTGCACCACACTGTTATAATGCTATTATTCCACTTTCAACATGCTGTGGAATTCTGGGGTTCGTAGTTTACTGAGGCCAAAGAGCTCTCTGGCTGAGAATTCTAAATGCCTCTCCCTAAACTGCAAACCCCAGGATTCTACACGATGCTGAAAGTGGAATAGTAGCACTATAACAGTGTAGGGCAAAAATGGGCTCAGCTTGCTTTTGGTTCACTCCAGTGCAGTCCAACCTCCTGCTCAAAACAGAGGCACTACAAAAATTGCAGCATTTTTTAACAGACAGGTAATCAGTCTCTGCTTAAATATCTCCAACAAAAAGCCCATCACCTCTTGAGGCAGTCAGTTTCATTGTCAAACAGCTTTTACTGTCAGCAGTGGTGGAGAATATTTGCTTCTCTAAGTGTTTGGAGTTCCTTTCACATCACACAATAATAACACTATGACACAATAACAACACTCTGATTCCATTTCAGCTGCCTTAGCTTCACCCTACAGAATCCTGAGCTTGGTGAGGAATGGAGTTCCTCACCAACCTACAAAGCTCAGGATTCTACAGGGTGAAGCTAAGGCAGTTGGAATGGAACTCTCTGCCTGAAAATTCTAAATACCCCTCCCTAAACTGCAGATCCCAGGGTTCCATAGCACGCAGTGGAGAAAGTTAAAGTGGAATCATAGAGCTCTAACTATGTAGTGTGAATGAACCCCTGGATGTCACCTCCCCAAAGCTTCTGCCAGCATTACTAGTGGTTAGGGATTCCAGGGAGTAAAGATCAAGTGTAGGGGGATCCTAATGAGCCAGTGTGGTGTAGTGATTTGAGCACTGGACCAAGACTCTGGAGATCATGGTTCAGATCCCCACTTGGCCATGGAAACCTGCTTGGGCCAGTCACGTTCTTTCAGCCTCAGAGGAAGGCTGAACAAATCTTGCCAAGATAGTCCTGTAATATATTTGCCTTAGGGTCACCATAAGTCAGAAATGACTTGAAGGCACACAGAAGAAGAACAATATGGGGACTCTACTTTGAAAGCCACAGGTTGAGATGGAACCTGCTTTCCTCTGGTTTCCATCAATGAGTTCTAGATTCATTTCTCATGGTAGCAGTCTCAAGAAACACACTGAACATATTTCAGATCTTTCATGCTTACAGGTGTCGAACTATTTCTTTGGAGACAGGGACTCAGAACTTTCAACTGTTTGCTACGGTGCTTCAGTTGTCTTTCGACCTCCAACAGTTCAGGCTGACAGTTTTTTTCATGACAATATGCTATTGTTTTCAAATGCTAAATATCATAGGCGTAGTTGCTGGTAAGTAGCTATATTCAAAAAAGATACTCAATGAAACATAAGAAATCAGAACCAAAAGTTGCTCTAAATCAGGAGAAATCATGACCCATCGAGCCCCTGAGTTCCCATACTTTTGACTTGCCCTACCTAAATAAATAGAACCAGCACGGCATAGTGGTTTGAGCATTGGTCTATGACTCTGGAGCCCAGGATTCAAATCCCTACTCAGACCCAGAAACTCACTGGGTGACACTCTCTCAGCTTCAAAGGAAGGCAAAAGCAACCCTCCCCCCTTACCAAGTTTTGCTAAGGAGATCCTCTAATAGGTTCAGCTTAGGGTTGCCATAAGTCAGAAATGGTTTAAAGAAAAACAACATAACTAAATACACAAATATATCTTTTAAAAATTCCTTCGGGGACTTGGGTGCAATTTGACCACCACCCACATTTTTCAAGACTGGAAATGTCTTCTGGGCACTTCTGGTTAAGGGAAGAACAAGAAAAGCTTCATCTAGGCCTAAAACTACTTTTGAGGCCTGATTGATCTGCTTCAACATGCACGCGGTTTTAAACTGTCCTAATTTTTTAGTCTCATTTGGATCTGTTAAATTATTTAATATGGTTTTCATTTATTTGGATTCTTTTTGTTGTTTTACACCTTAAATTGTTTAAAACTATTTAGCTGATTTCATATATATGCCACTCTGAAGTCTTGGTTTATAAGAAAACATGTCTAGGGTGAGGAAAATGGAAAAACTGTTCTTCATGGCTCCTAGAGATTGTTTTGAAGTTAACTGGGGAGAAAGGATAAAAGAATTTGGGGAGCTCAGAGGTGGCCATCTAAGATTTGGAGGGGAACATGTGGGTACCATTAATGTGCTCACCCCTGTTCTAAAGAGAAACAAGGCAAGATTTCAGCAGAGGGTACATGATAGATGCTATTTTTTATTTTGTTATTATGTTATCACACTTTAAAAGGGCAATGCAGCAACAACAACAACAAAAACCACTTAGCTTAATATTCAGCTAAGGGATTTTGCTTAATGAAATACCTTATGGTAACTGTACACATCAGTCTAATAGTTTACAATGGGAATGTGGTAGGCAGACATATTTTAAACAGTATTTGTCATTGTGAGCCTTCAAGTCGTTTCTGCTTTATGAAGACCCTAAGGTGAACCTATCATGGGGTTTTTCTGGGGCTGAGAGTGGAAAAGGTGGCAGTTCTTTAATGGGTTTAGTGCATTTGGTGATAAACCAAATCTTGCATTATATTGCAAATCTTGCAGTATAAGGGACCAGCTGCTGGAGTCAAGAGGAAAAACACTGCTATATTGACTTCAATACAGTGCGTTGAATACGCCCGAGTCTCCAAGTAAAGTTGAAGTCAAATTACATGTTATATACAGCTAACCAGCAAGGTTGTTTTTTAAAGTGGGAATAGGATCAGCTGGGGTGGGCAGGCTGATAATAATGATAAGGTGGGGACAGGGATCATTTCTTTCCTTGCTGCAGACTTATGGAAAATATAAAGCTGCTTTTTGCTTTGATAGTAAAGAAGTCACACAGGAACCAGTGAAGGGTTCCTCTCCCCAATGCAAGTATGAGCTTCAGAGAAGAGATTTTCCTTATAACTACAATAAGGCAGGAAAGGGTTAAATTCCCTCTCATTCTTGTTCTGATGCTATTTACTATCACTCATTTGGAAGGCCATAGATTCCCCACTCCTGCCCCTAGATGAGTAATACCATTTAAGTACCTGCACAAAATGGAGTATAAGCAATGCTCCCAAGAGATTTTGATATTATGCATTTGTGTCACTTGCAGTTTACCAGATTTACAAGAAATGTTTGGGGAAAACAACAGCAGCAACAGCAGAAGAAAGGCCATCTCTCCATCTTAGTGAAATACAGGACAACTTGCATAGCATGATCAACGCGGGATTTGAAAATGAGCAAGAACACACACCCCATCGTGAGATTGAAAGTAGTTTCAAAAGTATTCAGCTTTGACAAGGAGGTGTACATGAGATACAAGGAACAAATACTCAGTAAACCAGGCCTCCGTTGCTGGAGAGGTGCATAATTCTACCTATGAAGGCTGTCTTTCTATGCACTTTTCAGAGATTGCCATGGCGCTTCTTTTATTCTAGCAGAGACAGGAATTGTGTGGCACTTCAGATACTGTTGGACTGCAAGTCCCAGAAGCTGGAGCCAGTATTGCCAATGGTGAAGAATGTTGGGAATTGCAGTGCAACACCACCTGAGGACTGCATGATTCCTTCTGTTCTCAGAGGTACAGGATACAACATAGTTGCTATAAGCTACAATATGCCATGTGTACAATGGTACCCAAGGTGTGCGACTGCATGGGGACCAGGGACCACTTCCTGCCACCATTTTGAGAGAGACTACAGGATTCTGGGGGGCTTGTTGGGGGATATTTTGGCATGTTTTCACATGTTGGGGAGCTTTGTGTAATTTTGGGGAAAATTTGAATAACATCATTTTTTTAAAACGGGGTATGGGGTCATTGGTCAGAGATTTAAGGGCCACAGAAGTGGGGTCCAAGGGCCACACTATGCCCACCCCTGATTTATACTTCAGGATTACATTTATATTTTGGGATTTAAAAGCTTCTAGTAATTTTCCAAGATGACTTTAGTTGTCTTTGTTTCTCCTGACATTTTATGCTTGGTTTGCTTCTGGAGAAGTCTTTGTTCACTTACGAAGGTTAACCATAACAGTTAATTAGATTGCATATTAACTGCTCAGCTAGAGCAAAGCTATAAAAGGTCCTAAAATATCATCTAGGTCAGGCATGGGTAGACTTTAAGCTTCTGGGATTTTTCCTGAGACCCACCAAGAGTCTAATTTAAAATAGTATTTGAATTTTGTAGAACAGAAAATATGAAATGGTGGTTCTAGGGATGGCACCATTTATTTAGTTATCACATGTATATCCAATAGTGAGCACAAGGTGGTGTTTCATGACTCTTCTCCATTTATCCTTACAACAGCAATCCTGTGAGGTAGGTCTGGTAGAAAGCAAAAAAGTGACTGGCAAAGTTCATTCAATCAGTTTCATGGCTGTATGACAGGAAAGAAGAACCATGTAGACATCCAGATATGGTTGAACTGCAATTCCTAGCAGCCTTAGCCAACATAATCAATGCTGGGTGTTGCAGTTGAACCATGTCTGGATTCCAACCTCTGCTCTGTGGAGACTTCAACTTGGATCTCCCAAGCCCAACACTAACCGATAGGCAGCTCCTGGATTGATCACAATTCTTCCCTCATTTGTGAATGAGGTTCCTCCCCGTCCCAGTTTGTTCAATGAACCATGACTGGCCTAACTGCTACATTATACAAGTACTAATCCAAACATTAGTCTAGATCAAAGATTCTAATAATTCATTTACGAATATGTTTTGTTAAATCATTGGGATTCTGGAACCCTTGCAACTCTTATTGCAAAGCATTAGCAAATCAGCTTTGACCTACCTCTGATCTTGCTGAATGACCTCCCCTTCCACATGGAACTGTCACACCATAACATACCATGTGTAATCTAGACATTACACAAAAGATTTCAGTAGCAATGGGGGATTTCAGTAACTGAGAGGGAAATTCTAAGCAAGATTAAACTTTGAATATTTGCAAGAACACATGAAGAACGAAGTACTGTGTCCTGTTGTTTGACAATTTTGCATCTCTCCATAACTATAGTTATGGCCATAAAATGGTTTTTGTTGCAGAAGCGTGTACTTCTGATATGCATATCCAATGTAGTTGTCCTGAACATGGTGCCCTCCAGATATTTTGCACTGCAATTCCTATGTTCCCACACCATTGGCCAGATGGGAATTATAGTCCTGGTATCAGGAAGACAGCAGGCTTGGGAAGATTGATCTAATGCAAAGGCCTACTGAGTTTATAAAATCTTGCTTTGAAGCCTGTTCAATTCAGTTTTATCATAGATTTTTATCTCTCTCCTTTTTCTCCCACTCCCCCACTCTCTCCAATATGTGCAATGTTCACTTACCCTTCAAAGGCTTTATTTAATAAAGAGTGATGTTAAAACTTAGTAAGAAATAGTGTGTTAATGTCAGCTTGCAGACTGATTCACTTCAGAAATAAATGGTTAGCTTTAAAGAGCAATCAACAAGGGTGAGGAAGTTTTAATCAGAAATATTTTGAGTGTCTCTGAACACATGAACTTTTTTTTTGTGGTACAGCTGAACCACACCATGTTCTTTGCCTCCCCACTCCAAGCCAAACAGCGTGGTCTGCAATGATCAATGACAGAGCACAAATTTTACTTGTTTAACTCACCAAGACTTTTTTTGCACCTCTCAGCCTTATCAAACATCTCAAAGTGTGTGATCCATTGATAAAGAAGAAAACCAGAATAAGCAGCATGGATAGGGGGAGAGAGAATAAACAACAAGATGGAAGATGAAGTGGGCAGATTAAGGAAAATTTTCCATTTGATTATGGGATAGGTGACAGCTCAGAGGTTGATGAGTAATTGTGCCAGAAACAGAGCCAATGACAGACCAAACTATCTTGCCAACACCCTCACCAACTGAAAGACAAGCTGAGACAGAGTTGTTGTAGCCAGTGCCAGAGGGAGAAGGGACCAGCAATAATTTAGAGGAATTAGACCCACCTTTGCCCCCCAGCCTCCAATCACAGAGGAAACAGAAAAAGAGCAGCTCAGAGAGAAGCTGTTTTGGTGAGACTGAGAAAACAGAATGATGATGAGTAAGACCTATTTTTGTCAGCTATATAAGTCTGTCAGCATGGCTTGCCGTTTGCTTGTAGCAAATCACTACTCAAGCTCTCATGACTCTTGTGTTCTGGCTCTCTTGACTCTTTTTGGATGGACCTTTGACATTCTGGACTTTTGGATTTGACCTTGACTTCACCTCGGCGTTTCTACTTCTTTGCAGGCACTCCCCACTGCCTCCTCCTCTTGGGCAAGTACTATCGCCTTCCTTCCCTTGCTGGCAGAGAGGCACGGGCTTGGGAGTTGAACTCTGACAGATTATTCCAGTGTCCAGCACTGTATAAGCAGTAATAAAAATATTAACGGATTATCAAAGGAATCACCTCTGAGTAGTGCTAAATTATTGTTTGGCTCTAAAGTAATAGCTCCAGCTTCAGAAACCCCCCTCCAAGTATGTGACCCACTGAAGTAGGGTGGGTGGAAAGCAGAGTGCTGGGAATTAGCAGATAAGCCAAGAGAAGGGGATATGGTTGGTGGGCTTGAGGAAAATGTTTCACTTAATTATCCAAGTGCCTGGCATTGTGTGAACACCAATAAATATGTTAACAACAAGACCGTGGGTTCCTGAAGTTCAGTGACTAGTAAAAGCTCCCTTTCTTTGTCCTACCTCAACTAGTGAGAATAGAACCAGAAAGATATGTGACTGTTTCTCCAAACTGCTCTAAGTTGTTCTCAGAATGTGAATGCTTAAAGACTGACTTTGAAGAAACCCTTACCGTTCTAAACTATGTTGACCTGCAAAAGGTTACATTATCAGCACTTTTGTAGCAACAGCATAAATAGTGTGAAATATGAAGTATATTTTATGACAGTATTCCAGTCTATGCAAACATCAAGATGCGTCTGGAAAAAACAAGAGAATTCCATTCTCTTTGAACATGTGACAAGGCAATGGCTAGAAACAATGTCTTACTGCTCTGATTCAGAGCCAATCATAGAGACACTTAATTCTGTGGTTCTAGAAATTCCCAGTCCAATCTGGGAATCTGTTTTGATAGCCAGAAGGACTGGGCAGAAGAAAACAGATCAAATGGACACCAGACAGGACAGCCACTTTGTATTTTAAAAGTGTCTTTTTATTTACACTGTGGAGATGTCCCAGCAGTTATAAGCTCCGACATCTGATAGTTCAACGTTTTTGGTAAAAGTATATAAATATATACACATGACTCTATATAAAGTAAACATTGTAACTTGTGATAACAGAAAACATTTGCTATTTTTCCTTACACTAATAAGACGTCCCATAAAGCTTAAATACTGATTTCAAGTATTTTCTATAAAAAGCTCTACTGCATTGAAAATATTGGAAAAAGACAGCTCTGCTTTAAACAAACATTAAAAACAGACTAATAAAAACATACCTGTAAGAAAGTCCACCAGATAAAAATACTGTTCTCATTTCCCAGCCACCCCCGGTATTAAAAGTACACTATAAAGCAGCTGAGGAAAGAACCTGCAGAAGGCATTAATACTTCTTTAAAAAAAAAAAACTCTTAAAAAATCCCAATTGTTTCTCATAGACTGAAACAGCTGCAAAAATGCAGCACTATTAAATATAAATGGTGAACAAGGATCCCACTGGTTTAAAGGGAGAGAGGGTTATAGCGGTACTTGATCCTTGATGGACCTTAGAACTGGAACTATGTTGGCAAAGCACACAGAGGGCAGAGCTATGCTACACATTTAATGTTGGTTTATACCAGTTTAATTGTCATGGCTTCCCGTAAAGAAACTTGGGAATTGTAGTTTGAGAAGTGTGCTTAAGATCTTCTCTTAGAATTATCGAATCCTACTCTTTGTTACACAACCATAGTCACCTGGGGGGGGCAGCGTGAATGTTACACCAGTTGAACTTTGGAGTGTAAATATGCTCAACTTATTCAAGAAGCTCTTCTCTCCTTTCCCTCCTTAATGCATATTCAGCTTTATAATTTTATTTGTTCATTTGCTGTTCTTCTGCTTGCAGGCGTTTTAGGACATACAGAATCACTTGATAGCAGAAAATATACTGGTCCTGCAAAAAGGGGAAATTACATATAAATTCCTTGGAACAGAAATTGCTAAGAACAACTCAAATTGGCTGTGGTTTGAGTGTTGGACTGCGACCTTGGAGACCAGGGTTGATTCCCCGCTCAGCCATGGAAACCCCCTGGGTGACCTTGGGCATGTCAAACACTCTCACAAATCCCATGATAGGTTCACCTCAGGTTTGCTGCAAGTCAGAAACAGCTTGAAGGCACATAAGAAGAAGAGATTCTGATTAACAGCATTCTATCATTAAGCTCTTTTATTTCACTTAAAAACTTTTCATAGCTTCTGGGTACATTTTCAAGATGATTTTGGGGAGGGCTGATGTCAATGCAACATGCGTCCAGAACCCATAGTGCATATGTATTTGGTGATTTTCATCTGTCGCTGTCTCTCATCTGGCATCTCAGCTTCTTCATATCACTGATGAGGCTGACCACAGGACAAGCATGGTATATGGTACATGGCAAGTGGTGCAGGAAAAAAAAGAATCAGCAGAGAGGGACAGAAACAATATGTAGCAAAAGACAGAAATAGGTTCTCAAAAGTGCCTGAGTTTATGAAGCCCAATACGTTTCAGAAATATACTTTCCTTCTTCAAGAGCAATCTGAGTAAGTCTGCTTCATAACTTGGGGGGTATTCTGTGTGGTTTGATTCAGGAATGCCCCAGGGGTTAAGAAGCATACTTATGCAGGATTATATTTTTTTAATTACATCAAGCTTCAATAGACTCAGGCACTTTTGAGTTTCAATTTCTTTCTCAAGTGCTCAGAATAAAAAAAGGAACATGTTTTATTTGTTGAAGTATGCAGGTGGCTTTGTGCTAAATGAACACTACAAGGAACTGTGAAAATATCAAGCTGATTTTTGAACAGTTAAGACTATATGTTTGTCCATCTAGCCCAGTATTGTCCAACACTTTAATACAACTGGCAACAGTTCTTCAAGGTCCAAGGAACTTTCTGTGCAAATGGCAATATTAACAAGTTGGCTGGATTCAGCCCAGCCCAGCACCATCTGTTCTCACCAGAAACACAGCAGCTTTCCAGAAACATTTGTTATGCTTTCTTCCAGTGAGCTCAAGGAAGTTACATAACTTGCCTCCTTCCTACTGTGTGTCCTCAGTGCTATGAAATAAGTCAAGTTGGGAGACAATTACTGGTCCAATGTCACCCTGTGAGTTCCATGACTGACTGGTGACTCAAATCAAGACCTTCCAAATCCTGCTCTAACCACTACATAACACATTCCTTCCAGTATGGAAGCTTTTAGAAGCCCTGCCTCTTTGAGGTAAAGCCTTTCTGGAAGCCCTGCTGGGAGATCCCAGAAATAGCTGAGGATAAATCTTGGCCTCCCAATTCCCCTGTGGGCCACCTCTGCACATCTGGAAGCATTGAAAGTGATGCTGTATCACTTTTGACCATCATTTTGGGCTGATACACTGCTGAAGAAATAGGTTCTTGGGGTAGGGGAGGACAAACTGCTGCATTTGCCTGTGGTTTGTTGTGGTTTTCTGGAAAGTGCAAAAGTAGGGACTGGGGGTTGCACAAGACCCATGGGCCACACTTTCCCCAAACCAACTGGAACAAAGGTGTCATCACATATGCACCCTAATTATAACTTCTCTCACATACTCACATCAAGGATTAAACGGACCAAATTACACTTAGGGCTGTATTTCACAAGGCAGGTAAATCACAACTGCAGCAGGATAATAGCATCTTTGGCCGAGACTTATTACATGATGCCATTCCTCTTCTTTTGTCCTCCTAGTGGGAAAGCACTTGGAAAGTGTTCCTTTTACAAACACAAAAAAATCCATTAATGACTTCCTTTGTGAAAGAAACACTTTCCAAATGGTCTCACACTGGGATAACAACAGAAGAGGAACTATTAGCCTGCTGTGATTGCGATTAGCCTCATATGATAAAGCCCATAGTGTCCTAAATTCCATTGTTAGTCCTGACTAGATTAGACCCATTCAATCTATGGGATTTAGCTACAGATGACTCGCTACTCAACAATTGACTGAACAGATCCATTCTAGTAGGGACTAACCAATAGGCTGCCAGCCAGCATCTGTTAAATGTGCAGATGTTCTGAAGAGGTGCCAGACCTAACTACAGAAATAAGCAGGTGTCATATCCATCTAAGCCAGTGAGAGATTTATGGAAAAAGAACTTTTCACGTAGCCATATGAGCTGAAGCAAAGGGCACCAATTTAGGAAGTTTTAATAGAAGATTTTAGACAAATTTATAGAGGACAAGGCAATCTGTGGCTACTAAGTCATGATGGTTACATAACTACTCCCACTACTAAATGCAGTGTATCTTTCAATATCAGTTGCTAGAGAACACAAACAAGAGCACACAATTTGTGGGCTTTTGTTGGGCCATTTCAGGAAGAGAATGCTAGACTAGATGGAATATCAGTCTGATCCACCACAGCTTTTAAGTTATTAACATATGATTTCAAAGTCGTCCCCTCTGTGAGTTGAATTTTACCCCTACAGTATGAAAGTTGAAAATAGCTTCCGAAGATTCTTGTTCCCAGCGGAGCAGAGGAGATAAAGCTGATGAAAAGGTCCCTAGGAACTAGAAGACAAAACTTATGTTGCAAGTCAGGACACACATACCTCAGTTTGCACCATGCCAGGCCTCTGGAGGCGCATTGTGCGCACCACGTCAGAGATGTCAAACTGCACAAAAAGGCAAACATAATACAACAGTCTCAAACATAACTGCTAAAGAGAGAGTGCACCAGTACAACAGTGAGCTGACTGCAAGTTCTGCAGCAAGTGGCTCTGGGCCATCATCAGACAACTACAGCAGCAGTGTAAGGAAAGATTAACAGGGAGGAAGCAGCAGGAGTGCTTAACACTTTCCCTGCATGCTTCTTTCCCCATGAAAATTCTCCCCACAACTGCTTTTCCCTGAAATACTGCAAACATATGCTTACAACTCTGCCTGGAGGAAAAGCAGCTGCACAGAGGTGACTGGAGATGCACATTTACAGATGGGAAAAAGATAAGTATCTCTCTTCCTATTTGCCAGTTCTTCAGAGCAGATCATCCCAATATTATCTGGAGATATTCAGCCAAGACCAGGGTTTATAGATCTAGGTTCACTAACAAACATCTAGTTCTAATCTCACAGAAAATTTGCTAAAGTCTAAAAGAAGCACTGCTAGGTTTATGCAGTTAGTCTTCTTAGAGGCACTGTCACACCTGGACCCTTTTCATATGCAATTGCTTTAAACCATGTGTTTATTTCACAAACATTTCTAAAATGACAAACTGACTTGCATATTAGCCCAGTGGGACTGCAATGGGAATATTAGAAGTTAGCCTATGGTAGTTTTTCTGAAAATCTTCACTTTACTATGTACAAAGAAACACTGGATATATCATATCTATAAAGGAAAGTTCTAAATAAAAACAGAATATACAGAGATGCAGAATGCTGTGTTAGTTCAAAGCACTGGGTGTTACAAAGTTGTTCTGGGAGTTATCTATTTGGAATGCTGACAGCTGAATTTGGAATTTGATGGCTGACTGCTACGCAACAAATAGCACCTCACGAATGAAACCCAGCACAGTGGTGTGTGTGGGAAGCAATTATGGATGAGAGGAATTCTATATAAGGCAAAGTTTCTCTATGCATTTAGAGCCTTCCATAAGAACTAGCCAAAGAGAGAATGGTGTGGATGTGATTACGCAGGTGAGGAAAAGACACAGAGAACTGGTGTCTGAAGCAGAAACTGATTGTACGAAGTCTATCAGAAGTTTAAACTGCTAATGTTTCAACACTGTACTATAACTGAACTCTAGCAAGACATTTTATTTCCATTATAACTATTATAAATGTTACAATTTGTTTTATAACTACTGAGTTGGCCTGAGTTATCTAAAGTTACAGGTAATAGACCACATGACCCTAAATAAATAGTTTGGTTCAGAGGACTAATTAAAACTCCAGACTTGTTACACAAAAGTTTTGATAAAAGGGTGGAGTCAGGGCAAAGTGATACTGACAGAGTGCCTTATTGGAGTGGAACTGCCACACCAATATAAGGGAGAATAAGGGCCTGTCACAATGGGCAAAGAAGAATTAAGAGCGTTTATTCCTAAAAGTTCACTCACCTCAAGATCCTGGCTGATCAGTCCCAAGACTACATCTATGCAAATAAGTGTCCCTGATCGTCCAATGCCTGCACTGCAGTGAGTGATAATTGGTCCTGATTTGTGGATGTGCCTCATGTAGGATATAAAAGTGAGCAAATCGTCTGGCTGAGAAGGTGTGTCATGGTCTGGCCAAGCAGTGAAATTTAAATGGGAAATATGCCGGAGTTCACCTGTCTAGATTTTAAATTAAAAACAACACACAGACAGAAAGATAAATCATTAAGGCTCCTGAGAAGAGTACAAAATCTCTAAGCAAATGTAAAGTGAGCTCCTAGCAGCTGTCTCTAATGTCTTTTTCAAATGTAACCCACAGCTATCATGCATATAGTTTTTTGTCTTCCTCTCTTGTATGAGGATGATGTGATATAACCTTCTGAAAGGGCCTGTTACCTTTTTTGGACTACAGCTCTGAGAATCCCCCAACCAGGATGGTACAGCCAAATTCAGTTTTTACATTCTCTTTCAGGAAGAGCTGAATAGGTTCTAAAAAAGGGATGAGGAAAGTGTAGCCTGTGGGCCAAATGCACTGGCTATCAAAAATTGCAGGCCCTGCTTGCTCCAGGTAACTGAAATTTGAAACTATAGCCACTGACCAGCAAGCTACAGGAAATCAGCAAAACTAAACCACTGAATGAAACGGACAGAGCCAATTTTGGCAGGGAACTCAACATGGGTTCCCACTGTCCCTCCAGCTCATTCAACATGGCCATTTCCTTGCCAGTATCATGTGGCATAGCAGGTAAGCTCTGCCTCTTTAAATTTATGTTTCTGTGCTCCTGATATGGGACTGCTCCACAGCAAAGCTACGCCAGGGCCCCCAAAGGGAAATTAATTTTCCTCCAGGGGAAATTAAAACGGCTGACACTGGCAATGGTCACCTGGCCTCCACCACTGTTCAAAAGAGAATTGTGAGAAGATCACTGGGACTTGTTGGCTGTAGCTAGCATGTGGGATTGGCAACAGACTTGGCTGTGGGCTTTCTAAGGCTCAGGACTTTAACAACTGCCCAACAATACTGCCCAGGTGCCAAATCAGCAGATTTAGGATCCTTACAAACCACAAACTACAAGAGCAGAACTGTCACCCAAAATCTTGGCTTCTCAATAATGCTTGCCCACAATTCTATCATGTGCAAGGTGACATCTGGTTCACCTACCTGAATGTCCTCCAGCTCCATGATTCTAATGATGAATCCTTTCTGCTGCTGCACCTTGACAAGAGAGAGCCGGAGTCTATCGCTGATCATTGTGGTTTTGCCAAGGGCTTCAGGCCAATACCGCTGACATTTGACCTTTTCCCCTTCAACTTCCTGGGTCATCATGGCTACGATGGTGCAGTTTTGCTCCCAAGCCATCTGCCAAAAGTCTGCTACAGTAGTGGGAAGGGGTCCTTGGCATGCAATATAAACATATTCCTTGCTCCCCACTGGCATTCGGATAAAGCTGGCATTGATGTAGCCACCTTTGGCCCCTAGAGGAACCCTTGTGGTATCATCTGCAATCCACAACACAGAAGAATCTTGTAATTACAACCACCACTAATTTTAATTTATTTCCCACCTTTCTCCCAATAATGGCATTTAAGCTGGCTACCAACATCTTTTAAAAAAATGTAGATTAAAAACTATACAGAAACTTCAAAAAAAGGTCTAAATATAAAAGTTACTTAAACTTACAATCTAAAGTATGATAGGTGAAACAACAGATGAAAGGAAAAGAAGTGGTTGAATGGGGGCTGAATATATAATTATTTCAGTTATATAATATAATTACTCCTTCCCTTCACACTTAGATGTTCAAACTGAGCAGCTCTGTACTAGCTAAGAAGAGGAGACTTAGCGTGATTCCTGACGTGGGGGAAAAAATGCCCCAGCAAGTCCTGACACTATCTGTAGTATTGCACCCCAAGTTAGTTCTTCGCCTGAGGCCTTTTCACACTATACAATTAACGACTCCACTTCAACTGTAATGGCTGCTATCGAATGGAATCTTGGATCTGTTTTTCAGTGAGGGTCCTTAGAATTCTCAGCCAGAGAGCACTAGTATCTCACCAAACTAGAAATTCCAGGCTTTCATGTGATACAGCCATGGCAGTTAAAGTGGAATTACTGTGCTATAATTCTGTAGTGTGAAAGGGCCCACTGTCTTGACTGGGTTCTGCTCTTTTTCTTTGACCTTCTTCATGTTCCCCTCCAACAGTGTGGCAGCCCAATGTGAGTGGGTGGGCTGTGTAAACAAATGTGTCCATATTCATGCATCTTTTTCACATCAAGAACACTCGCAGCATAGAAAATGTGGTATCAAGGCCTGGTGGACTGTGTGGGACTCTTATACTGTGGGGATAAATGACTGGAACTCTGCATGATAGTAGCCGACTCTACCACCCCATCTCAAATAAAACAAGGAAGTAGTGCTGTGACTTTTCGTGGAGACGGGTAAAGTGCAGCAAGAGTGCAAAAGACAAGCAATAGTGGAGATAAGGGAAATTGCAGGAATTGGGCCCTAACGCAATGGACACAAGGCAAAAGTTCAACCAAGCACTAACTTTTGTGAAGAGGAAAATTAATCAGATACCTATGTCCAGAATCCAAAAATGTGGAAGAGGAATGTTAATGAGGACTGAGTGTAGGTCTTCTATTTTATATGGAGTACTAACAGTGAGATCTTTTATGACTTTAGTTTAGAACATGATGGGACATATTAACTCCTCTCAGGAAATGAATTACCAACAAGTGTGGATTCAGCCTCAACAAAGCAGAGCAAAGAGGCCCAGTCTCCGTGTTGTCCACTGAATGCAGGTTCCCTCCTCCTCCAGATGACCAACAGCCAGGCAAGAAGATCTTGCATCACAAGGCCAAACCACAAGTCATTAAAGGCACTTATCCTTTTATTCATGTGGTTGCTTTGGTGATATCTAGTTACATCTCTATGTTTGTTACTGTCTCAGTGCTCAGATGCAAGCTTTCATGATTTGCCTCTGAAAGTTCAAGGGTGTCCCAAAGGATTTTACAGTTCTCAAGCCTCAGACAAAGATGTTGTTGGTGGGCCACTATACATCATGGTGTGTGTTCTGTGCTCAGCTTGGTGATTCAGGGCTAGGTGGAGTGGTTAAATGCCAGTACTGCAGCCACAAGGTTGTGCATTTGATCCTGCTGGGCTCCAGGTTGACTCTGTCTTCTATCCTTCCGCAAGTCAGTAAAATGAGTGCCCAGTTTGTTGGTGGCAATTAGCTAACACATTGAACACCGCTTAGAGAGCACTTAGCTGATACACATGCTATTGCTTGCCATCGTTATTCATAATTTGGGGAGGCCCACCACTGGTTGAAGCCCTTTGTGCTGAATGGCAGTGGTACCTTCTGTCAGTTAAACATTTTCAGCAGATCTGAGCCAAGCACACAAATGCACGAACTAGAAAAAAAAGTTCTGAAAGTATTCACCCCAAAATGGCTGCATTTGCCAACAGATTATTACTAGTTCTGTTCTAAAAACAAAACAAAAATAAAAACAAACAAGAACACAAGCAAAAAACAAATAAAACCCCACAGGTCAGTTCTATTAAAATTAAAACAAATAGCACATCATGAATCCTTTCCACATTTCCATCCATACTTTAAAGGATCTATCTAAGTGATGAGCCTCATCCTTTCATCTAGGTTTGGCATATCAGATAGCTCCTATATAGTCCATATTAAAACCCAGAGAAGATATACCATCCATGGACCTGGAAACCACCAGCTGTCACTTCATCTACCACAAAAGGTGCTGTCCTCCTCCTCAGGCTCCATCCTCAGCCCACCAAATCCTACCACAGTTTCTGCTGTACTTTTGTTGATCATTAATGCAAGTATCTCATGGTCATAGAATTATAGAGTGGGAAGAGAACACAGGTGTCATCCAGTCCAACCCCTGCCATGCAGAAATATAGAGTCAAAGCACTCCTGACAGATGGCCATTCAATCTTTGTTTAAAAATCTCCCAAGAAGGAGGCTCCATCACACCGCATTCCACTGTCGAACAGCTCCTACCATCAGGAAGTTCTTCCTAAAGTGCATTGCCAACATGAGGGCCCTTTAAAGAGATTCTTAATTAAATTATTTTAAATATAAAGAGATTCATAAAATTACAGGCTTGTTTGTGGAAATCAGGACTTACAAGGCAATATGTTCTTATATCTGTTCTTCTTCCGGTTTTCCTTTGTTTGGCCCACCAGACACTGATCCAAAGGCTTTAAGTCATGAAGATTCTGCAATAAAACATGTTGAGCACATAAGATTTTTTGAAGAGAAGGACTGTTATTCACTTGAATGACTGACAGTACATAGAATTTAAATATTTTTAGTATATCTGAGTCAGGCTTAGAAATGCATGAAATAGAAAAAAAACCCTAAGAGTATCCACTCAGTTGACTTATCAACAGATTACTACTACTGAAGTTCTGTTTCCTTTTTTTTTAATGACAAGTAATCTGCATCTGAACCAGTCCCAATTATATTAAAATAAATATAATATCATCAAGAGCACTATCCAGATATCTAATCTGAAACACTGGGTTAAGTATAAGATAAGATTTTGTTTAGTAACTTTGAAAGTTAAAGTTAATTTTCAGGTCCACTGATTACAAAATTGCCTGTGCTGATAAATCAATTCAATCTTGAGAGGAATACATTCCTGGATAAAGCTTCTGGTCTTAAATTATTAAGCAAGAAGATAATGATGAGCAGTCACAGCAAAAAAGATGGTGATAAAATAAGGAAACAACCA